>VDFB02026320.1:122534482-122892040 GCA_007258455.2 Sequoia sempervirens
ATTTAAATATATCAATCTATTTAATAATTTAAATTGATCAATCTAAATTATAAACATAATTTATAAACATAATCATATTATTTAATAATCAGCCCTATTTAATATTATTTAATAATCAGCCCTATTTAGTTTAATAATCTATTTAAATATATTAATCTATTTAGATATATCACTCTTATTTAATAATCAGCCCTATTTAATAATCAGCCCTATTTTATATCACTCTTATTTAAAGATTATATAAAGATTATATAAATTATTTATATAAAGATTATCAAAAGATTATATAAAGATTATATTAATATCTAAAGATTATATAAATTATTTATATAAAGATAATACAAAAAATATATTCATATAAAGATTATATACATTATTAATATATTTAAATCTTTTAATATATATTAATCTATTTAAGATTATATAAAGATTATATTAATATCTAAAGATTAGATAAATTATTCTAGAGATTATATTTAAATAGATTAATATATATTAAAAGATTTAAATATATTAATAATGTATATAATCTTTATATGAATATATTTTTTATATTATCTTTATATAAATAATTTATATAATCTTTAGATATTAATATAATCTTTATATAATCTTTAAATAAGAGTGATATAAAATAGGGCTGATTATTAAATAATATAAATCATTATTAATATAAGATAATTTATAATTTAGATTGATCAATTTAAATTATTAAATAGATTGATATATTTAAATAGATTAATATATATTAAAAGATTTAAATATATTAATCTATTTAAATAATTTAAATATATTAATCTATTTAAATAATTTAAATATATTAATCTATTTAAATAATTTAAATATATTAATCTATTTGAACAATTTTTAAATATATGAATCTATTTAGATGATTTAAATATATTAACCTATTTAGATAATTTAAGAATATTAATCTATAATGATAAATTATATTTATTATAAATTATTAAAAAGATGGAAAATAAGTTATATTTATTTAAATAGATTAATATATTTAAATGATTTAAATATATTAATCTATTCAAATAATTTAAATATAATTAAAAATATTAATCTATTTAGTTATAAGATTATATTTAAATAGAATGATCTATTTAAATTATTAAATAGATTGATATAATTAAATAGATTAATATATTTAAATGATTTAAATATATTGATCTATTTAAATAATTTAAAAAATATTAGTCTATTTGAACAATTTTTAAATATATTAATCTATTTAGATGATTTAAATATATTAATCAATTTAGATAATTTAAGAATATTAGTCCATAAAGATAAATTAGATATATTATAAATTGTTATGAAGATGGAAGATAAGTTAGATTGATTTAAATAGGTCAATATATTTAAATGATTTAAATATATTAATCTATCTAGATGATTTAAATGAATTAATCTATAAATTAAAAACATTAATCACTTTAAATGTATGACGAACTATCAATGTGTTGAAAAGTGTTAAAATATGTGTTGAAATGAGTTAAAATATGTGTATCTATTTAATGAATTAATATAATAGAAAAGAAGCTACATTACTAAGGAATATATAAAGACAAACAAAAGAACAAAGAACACTAAAAAAGAAAGAGAGCTATAAAAACCACAAGGAGAGGAGGACCAAGCAAGTGAAGGGGATCACAATCCTCGAAGAAAGAGTGACGAGGGGGAGGAATGAGAAGATACGAAGTACAAGGAGGGGGGAAGGGGAAAGGATGGAAGAAGCGAAAGGGAAAAGAGGAAGAAAAAGAGGAACCAAACAAAAGCAAGCGACCTTAGAGCCTAGAAGATGGGAGGAAGGGCAAAAAAGAAGATGGGGGAGGGGGAACAAGATCGCGGGAGAAAAGAACGAGGGAGAGAGGGTCAAGATCGAGGGGGATGGTGGTTTTTAAGCAACGAAAAAAGAGGCTTCCAAGAGAGGCTTAAACTCCACCCTTCATCGCGATTGAGGTTGTTGGGGTGATTGATGATTTGAATGGCTGCTTTGAGTTTCCTCTTGCGGAAGTTATCTTCAACGAATAAGATTTGAGTGTTTTCTAAACAGATATGGTGTTTGGTTGAAGAGGAGTGTTCGGCTAGGGCTGATTTTGAGACACACTCATGATTGATGTCAGCACCATGCTCTCTGATTATTAAATAAGAGTGATATATTTAAATAGGGCTGATTATTAAATAAGAGTGATATATTTAAATAGATTAATATATTTTATGAGTTTTAAATATATTAATAATTTATATAATCTTTAGATATTAATATAATCTTTATATATTATATAAAGATTATATTAATATCTAAAGATTAGATAAATTATTCTAGAGATTATATTTAAATAGATTAATATATATTAAAAGATTTAAATATATTAATAATGTATATAATCTTTATATGAATATATTTTTTATATTATCTTTATATAAATAATTTATATAATCTTTAGATATTAATATAATCTTTATATAATCTTTTGATAATCTTTATATAAATAATTTATATAATCTTTATATAATCTTTAAATAAGAGTGATATAAAATAGGGCTGATTATTAAATAGGGCTGATTATTAAATAAGAGTGATATATCTAAATAGATTAATATATTTAAATAGATTATTAAACTAAATAGGGCTGATTATTAAATAAGAGTGATATATTTAAATAGATTAATATATTTTATGAGTTTTAAATATATTAATAATTTATATAATCTTTAGATATTAATATAATCTTTATATATTATATAAAGATTATATTAATATCTAAAGATTAGATAAATTATTCTAGAGATTATATTTAAATAGATTAATATATATTAAAAGATTTAAATATATTAATAATGTATATAATCTTTATATGAATATATTTTTTATATTATCTTTATATAAATAATTTATATAATCTTTATATAATCTTTAAATAAGAGTGATATAAAATATGGCTGATTATTAAATAGGGCTGATTATTAAATAGATTGATATATTTAAATAATTTTTCAGGACAAATTCCTTTGGATCTTGGTTCTTTGAATTATTTGGGAGCCCTCAATTTTTCTAACAACAACCTTTCAGGTAGTATACCACAAGGGAGACACATGGCAACATTTAGTAAGTCATCTTTTTCTGGAAATCCAAATTTATGGGGATGTCCACTTCCAAAAAACTGCTCTTGGCCAGAATTTGCTCCAACTCCCCCCATTTTCACATCTATTAATGAAGAAGAGCAGATTGAGGAAATTGTGTGGTATGAAATTGGAATAGGACTGTCATATGGAGTAGGTTTTGCAGCAGTTGTGATATTTATTGTATTAAGAAGGAAGTGGGGACACAAATACTTTCAAGGAGTTGATGTGGTCTTGAAATTTTGTTTTCCATGGATTCGCAAGTTGACATTATGAGATTTTATTTTTTCTCTCTAGATGAGACAATATAAATATATTATAATTTTTCAAGGCTCATTCAATTTATGGTTTATTTTAAAAAGTTATTTAAAATATTATTTTGTTTATAAATTTGTGTTTTATAGATCTTGGAATTATTGTGAGGATTTTTCATGTGCATTAATAATGTTTGGATGGAGGAAAAAAATCATTATTGTGAAATTTCTATTTTGACAATTAATTATATTTAGAGTTTTTTCAGTGTTGAACAACTACTACAAAATGAAATTAAGAGTTTTAACATATTTTTGTGATCGCCTATTCAAACTAATTTTGTAATTCTTCTTTTTTTTTTCATTTTTTTTTTCATATATATATATATAATCCATAATAAAGAGATAAAATTCTTCATACAAAAATAAAACAATATTTAGTTGTATTTAAGGTAGGGATTTTCTAATTGTTAATGTAATTTATTTATTTAAGTAAAATATCATAAAATAGTGTTTGCATATTAAAGTGGCTTACATAATTTGAACATTAAATATAGAACATGGTCAAGTTTTAAGTACATTTTGGTAATTAATACATGGTTACAAAAATTGCAACACTTTATTACCATTAAATATAAAATTTCCCATTTGTAATTTATAAAATTCTATGTATTATGTATGAAATCATCTTACCTATTTGGAAAGATTCAAATGAGAATTCATATAACTTAAGATTAATAATTTGTTCACTCAAAACCTTTCACTAACTCTATTGTAGTTTACTAAATACTACATTTGAATTCATGATATTCTTTGATAACTAACCAAGTTACTATACTATTTTATTTTATTTTATTTGTATCATTATCAAATTACACTTCAAATAATATCTTAATCAATCAAGCAACTTATATCTACATTAGAAGTGTCAACTTCAACACTACCAACCATAGTCATGGCAAAAAATCTATGCCACCATCTTGTAAACTCACACTAAATATAGCAAGCTCCTAAACATATCAAGGTCATACCTAGACCCAAACCTATACCTTGAGGGTTCATTTGTAATGGCCATACTTACTATCGACTTCTATAACTTTGAGGCTTTGTAATTTGTATACCAATAATAGATAAACTCTATCCTTACATTTGAGATGAGACCTTTGACCTCTCATTTAATCAAAAGCATTCACAGAGTTTAGGATTTCAATTCAATCAAAATACAATAGTATGTTAGCAAATAGATTTCAATCTAGTGTCAGTTTAATGCCAACATTAGTGTATAGATACACATAAAACCACATACCTGGACAATCTCATACCAAATTCACATGTTGACATAGTGATTGACTCAAACATACATGATATACACATAGTGTGGCTAGCTCTTGATTGTGTCACATATACACAATGTGACTATCTCATACACATAATAGGTACACACAATGACTAGATTACACACACAACACGTATACATCGTAATGGCCCTACTTACACATCCATTTCTCAAAATCTAAGGCTCTGTAAAATTTGCATACCAATAATAGAGAAAATCCATCGTTACATCTAAGATGAGACCTCAATCCTCTCATTTGATCGAAAGCATTCATTGAGTTTAGGATTTTAATTCAATCAAAATACAATAGTATGATAGCAAAAAGATTTCAATTAAGTGCTAGTTTCATGCAAACATTAGTGTATAAATACACAAAACCACATAGGGGCAATCTCATACAAACATCACATGTTGGCCTAGTGATTGATTAAAACATACATCATTTATAAATAGTGTGGCTTGATCCTACTTGTGTCACATATACACAATGTGACTATCTCATACACACATAATAGGTACACAGAATGACTAGATTATGTATAAGATTTAGACTATGCAATACGTAATTCCTAAAATAACTATATTGCATAATAATGATGAATATAAGACTAAAATTGTATGCTACATTTAAAAAGACAATTCACATCTTAATAATGATTTAGAACAAAAGTATGCAATGAGATGAAAAACTATCTAAAAAGATGAGTTTCCTTGGAAATTATGCAATGGGCTAGCAGGACATACAAAAATATGGATTACATTGCAAGTGTTGTAAGAGGGACACTTACTTTTGAGACCATAGGTCTAATTCATTCTAGCTTGATTTTGGAGAACCAAGGGGACACTAATCCTTGTCTGGAACTTTCCCCATCTTCCTTATTGTTGTTTGGACTCATGTATTTAATCATGTGCATGAGAAAACATGTTGGTTGATGTGTTTTATATTATGGCCAATCTTGTATTCCATATTTGTGTATGATAAGCATGGAGGTCAAGACTCTTAGTTTAGAGAGTTGGACCTCATGGTCCCAAATAATTAGGTGGTGTTAATCACCATTGAGATTGCTTGTTGAAATCATGATAGAGCATCATGTAGTTTCTAGGAGGATCTTGTAGCTCTTGGTGGCTTCTTGTGGGGTGATCCCACAATACTAGTTTACAATTTTTGGCCAAACTGGACATTGAACTGAATTTTTTTAATTAAATCTCCACTTTCAGGCACCTATAGGTGCTAAACCATGGGGAATTTGAAGATGATGCAAACTAGTGATTTGTGAAATTTTTTTAAACTGCAGGAATCGGTCAAGTATTCGTCCCCCTATAAATTGCAATGTGCCTGGTAAAAAAATTTCACGTGACCGTTGGCACTGGCACGACACGCCCTCCAATACCACGGGTTTGGGGGGAGACTAGATCTTGTGACCTCTTGCCTGCAACATGATGCTTTAGCTAATTAAGCTAGGCCCCTTGCCCTAGTGATTTATGACATTTTGTCTATAGATTCTAAATATATATATTTTTAAATTGTTTGAATCAAATTGCATTTCTTTTTCCATCTCCTTTGAAAACTAGTTTTTGTTAGTAAACACATTTTTAAAGAGTGATGTCACCGTAAACAACATTACTTTTTTCTATAGAGGATAAAATTCTTTTTTTTTTTTAATTTAGCTTTGTAACTACAATATCTAACAAGTTCATTTGGTTTCATAATGTTTTATTGAATATTTTTTTCTTAATCAAGTTTTGAAGTCAAACCAATTATTTAGACATAGGCAGATCGTAAACAACATAACTTTTTTTTGTATGTATTGAAAAAAATTCAAATTTTCTTTTGGATCAAGGACATCAATACCTACAGAACATATTTATCATAATTTCTTTTGATAATCTACTAATTTTCCACGTGTAGAAAAAGAGCTTGATTTTTGGTGAAAAATCTATGTTTTAATTAAACTAAAAATACATAAAACCAAAATATATTAAAATTATATTCGATGGATAGATCGTTCCGAGGACTACCATCATCTAGTTGGGTTTGTGAAGTTTCCTCCATTTTCATCCTCAACCTAAGCTTCGAAAGGAAAAAATTTACTAAAAATTGGTAAAAGAGGGAGAGAAGGGAAAAGAAGGGGGTTCGCTCAAACCCCCATTTGAGTGAACCCCCTTGACCCTTTTGAGTGAATGGGGTTCGCTCGAAGGGGGGTTTGATCGA
The DNA here is from genome assembly GCA_007258455.2 of Sequoia sempervirens. Lineage (NCBI taxonomy): Eukaryota > Viridiplantae > Streptophyta > Pinopsida > Cupressales > Cupressaceae > Sequoia > Sequoia sempervirens. The sequence goes on from VDFB02026320.1 coordinate 122,541,420, forward strand.
AACCCCCTTTGTCTTGACTTTCCCTTTGATTTCATTTTAAAAATGTGCAAAAAATGGTCACATCACAAAAAAGGGGGTTTGCTCAAAGGGGGGTTAGAGTGAAACCCTTTTGGGTTAGAGTGAACACCCCCTTCATATGAACCCCAAAAAAACCCAATTTATTTTTCATTGGAGCGTTTTGGAAATTTTATTTGTGAAGGGAATTGTAAACCAGTTTTGTGAGATCACCCTATGATATTATCTTGTCATATTTGGAGAATTTGTAATCTTATTGCAAAATTACAAAATGAAATATTATAATTATATATTATTTTCATCTTTGTATTGGTGTGTGATCCATCTAGGTTTTTGATGTGATCTCCACTTTGTAATCCTATAATACTATTGAATTGAGTTAAAATCAAAGATCATTTTGAATAAAATTATTAATATCTGTATTTAGTCCCACATTGAGCTTGCAATGGAAAATTATGTTTTAAGGATGTTATACCTTACTTTGTATGTTGTAAAAATGGAAATGCAATTGTAATGTAGATGTAATCTTAATTGTAAAATATTATATGTACTTCAATCAAATGTTATCTTGATGATTATTGTATAACCAAATGCTTACTTTTGACCAACAACTTTTTAATCAAATGATTGAGTGGTGTTTATGATTTTTGTGAACGGTTTTTTATAGCTTAAGATAATTGGAGGTGGTTATTTCAACATTTTGTTACTAGCTGATTTTTTAATAAAGTTATGATTAGTTTAAGTGTAGGTTGTGTAGTCTTACAAATTCCTATCCTTTCACTTTTGGGGGGGTTTTGTCTCTTTTCTTATCTTGTATTGTTACAAGTTAGTGTTGAGTGTGTAGGGTGTTTGTTGTGGCCTTCAATGTGGGAAAGGTGAGTTTTAGTATTGGATTTAGTTCATTATATCTTTATCCTCTTCTTGTGTCAATGATACAAGAAAGTACTCTAACGTTAGTATTGAGGAGATTAACATTCTTTATTTCTCATTGTGTGATATCATTCAACAATGTTCATGTAATTTTTTCATTGGTTTTGTTTCTAATGTTTGTATGCATTGAACTTATGTCATCATGCACTTTGTTTGTTTCATCACATGCTTTGGTCAATTTTGACAACATCAAGCATGAGATTGTGACATGTAGTTATCACAATTGAAATGTGAAAAAATATTCATTTGTGTTTTGTCTCCTATTATCTTGATGTAAGAGTTAGGTCATTACATAAAATCCATTAAGAATTAAAACATAGAAGATATAACATTGAAAAATCTCATCTCGATTCTCAAGAATATTTATACTCAATGTGACTTAATACCATTATTAAGTTTAACATCCATTAAGACTTAAAAATATAGAAGATACAACATCTAAAAAAATAACCATGATATTTCCATAGTCCATAGTAATACTTAATTATTATTTTTTGGATTTAACTATGTCAAGATTTTTTACATCAAAATTTAAGCAAATAAAAAATCTTAAAATCTTGTTGAAGTTAAATTCGATAAACATTTTAAGCATGTCAAAAGATATATTTTTTGTTACAACTTAAAAAACTCAAAAAACTCTTTAAATGGTAAAAGATTTAGAGAATTGTTAATTTCTTAAACTATCAATTTAATTCTTGTGTGAACATTGTAATAGCAGATGCTTTATTACATGACACTAGTTAATGTTGCGTTGATTGTTTTTAATTTTTAGAATTTATAAAAATATATAAAAAAAACTGATTTATAAATCTTTATCATAATGTTGTAGAAATTTAATCAATAAGGAAAATACATTTTATCATATTTGTATAGATGTACCAAACAATATTTACAATCAATTCTATATAGGGAAGAGACCCACTAGTTGAACACCCTAAATTCAGGGTTCTCAAAATTCTACTTTGAAATTCAAATCACTCTCAATTTTTTACAACTTACTTGGCAAGTCCCCTACTCATAATTAAGATTTAACAATCACATCATCAAATATGATGTCACTAAAAAAAAAGACCTTTTCATATTCCATAAATCCCTTACTTTTACTTATGAGATTTGAAAAGTGAATAATTTTTTTTATTTTAAAAAAATCTCACTAGAAAAATACACATTTCCATATTTCTATGGAAGTGTGGAAAAATAACATTTACAATAAATTATGTCCAAGACTCTTAATTTGTTCTCTAATTTTAGACATGTCTGACAAGTTTAGTCAAAACCATCAATTAGTTGCCCTCGTTTATACGGAAAGTCTGGCAAGTCTAGTTAATATGAGACTGATGGCAAGTCTGGCGGGTCTAGGCAAGACAAGACTTCTCATATAAAGCGTAGAATCAGCAGCTGGGCAGAAAAAGAAGGAAATAGAGCAAAGGGGCAAGCTGGTTTTAGGCCTAAATACTCTACGATTGACCACTGCATCACTCTTAGGCACCTAATTGAAAAAATATGGGACACTCAAGGTGAAGAAGCTTTTTGTTGCTTTGTTGATTTTAAAAAGGCCTTTGACAAGGTACCCAGAGACAAACTATGGAATAGAATGGATGAGCTAAATATACCAAACGAATATAGGGCTGCAGTGCATAAACTTTATGACCAGGGTAGAGCCAAAATTAGAACAAGTGAAGGTATGTCTGAATGTTTTGGCAGTGATATTGGGGTCAAGCAGGGTTGTCCTTTATCCCCCACTCTTTTTGGGCTATACATTGATAAACTAGAAGATTGGTTAAACGAAACTGGTGAGGGAGGCACTCAGTTGACGGGTTTTGTGGTGAAGTTGCTGCTATATGCAGATGATCTTATCTTAATCTCTAAAACTGCCCATGGTTTAAGGGGTCTTTTGAAGGCCTTGGACCTTTTTGTCAGGAAGTGGGAATGCAAGTGAACACTACCAAGACCATAATCATGATCTTCTCCCTAAAGAAGAAAAGGAATCAAAATAACTTTCTCTTTGAAGGCAGCCCCTTGGAGATAGTGAAAGAATACAAATACCTTGGGATTAATTTTCATTATAAGCTCAGCTGGGAGACTAGTAGAACAAAAAGGATACAAGGGGGTTGGAAAGCTTCTTTCTTACTTCAAAACAGGTGCAGGAAAGCTGAGCTTTGGGATTGGAAGACCAGGAAAACTCTCTTTGGTTTGCTGGTCAAGCCGGTGGTCCTCTATGGCTGCGAAGTTTGGGGCAGCAATATGTCAAAGTACAGATGGAAATAGCTAGAAAGAATCCAAAAGCACATGATCACTTGCAACCTCAAAGTCAAAACCACGGTCCCTTATGAAATTCTCTTGGCTGAATTGAGAACCTTTCCTTTGGAGGCATCAGCTATATCTCGCTTGCTAAATTATTTAAAGAAGGTAGAGAACATGGATAGCCATCATTGGCCCAAAGTGGTTGTGAAGGAGGTTTTAGGCTGTAGGAAGAAAATATGGATGAAACAAAATAACAATTGGTTGAACAAGTGGGACATCAACTTGCATGATTGCCCTAACACCAATGAGGAAATTAAAAAGTATGTCACAAAAAATTTCTTGGCTACCATGTGGACAAAGCAGATTGGGCGAAAGAAAGATCACTATGTCAAAGCATTTAATCCAACTTGGGAGCATGGAGATAAAACTTATTTAGGAGCTGCTATTAAGGGTAAAGCACGGCTGCTAATTGCTCAATTGAGGACTAGTTCGCATCATCTGAGGTGTGAAACTGGAAGGTGGACTATGCCTAAGGAAGCGTGGGAGGATAGAATTTGCATGTTTTGTAGCAAAGGGTTGGTTGAGACCGAATGGAATTTTATCATGGAGTGCACGGCTTATGAGGATATTCATAGTCAATATGAAGGCAACTTGAAGATCAACAACCTGCACGAGCTATTTGACGAAGAAAAAATCATCAAGACTGCTAGTTTTCTAATCAAAATTCATAGTAGAAGATCCAGCATCGAAAAGATTTTGGAGACTCCGTAGTTTTGTGGTTCTCGGTCCCTTAGAATTTTTGGTTTCATGGATGACATTAAAATCCCTCATTCATTCATTCATATATAAAAGTATGTGAGTGCATCGAAATTGTTGGTGGTCTTCTTCTACTTTTATAACGTATGGCCCCAATTGTCTTGCAACATGGCCTTTAGTCAACCCCTCCTTTATAGCAAATATTTCACATATATTAGATCATTTGATAGCCATATAGTTTAGTAAAGATTAAATAATAATAAATAAATTAACATGTTAATTTAAAAAATAATTGTTAATTAATAGTTAGTAGATAATAAATAAAATAATAGTTAGTTGTTAGTTTTGGGAGTTATTCTTTAAAAAACTGGGGTGGTTATTCATGAGAAATATAAAATACTAAAGTCAATGTATTGCAATAGAAATATTATTTTAATAATTTAATTAAAGTTTATTTCATTCTTAAGAGTTTAGTCAAAATCTATTTCATCTAGAAGAATTTAATCTAATTAAGTAGTCTATTCTTTCCTAGGAGATAGCTAAATATTATATCCTTATTATACATAACTGTCATTCTATTAACAACATGTAATTAGCAATGCTTTAGACTAGTATGTGCTATCAAAGAATTTATATATTAGGTTAGAGATTACACATCATCTCAATCACTTGTCGCACTCTAATATTTTCAATCACTCAAGTTGTTTAAAGTTAGTATGCTCATTCAATAGTAATATATATTTACATCCATTAAGACTTAAAAATATAGAAGATGTAAAAGATATGTTCATTGTTATAATTTTAGAAATTTAGAAAAATCTTTAAATAGTGAAGATTTAATAAAATATTCATTTCTTCTTATTAATTTAACACTTTAATAATAAGATGTCTTTTTATATGACCCCAATCTGTTGGTTGGAAATTTTGTATTCTTGTGAAAGTATACAAAATGGTGATTTCAACCACAACACGTGAGATTAAACTCTCCTAATTAAGGGAAGGCTCCCCCTTTAACTAAAAAAAACTAAATGGGTAAGACAATAATCGTTCATCTTATTTCAGGAAAGATTATGTTCTCCTCTCTTCATAGAAAAGAAATAATATATGTTGATAAAATTTATTACAGCAGCTATGCAGTGGAATTAAGAAAGAGGAAATAAAGTTTCCTGAAAGCGCAAAAACTTCCGTTATTTCCTTCGGGACGGGAAAACAATCAGTAAGCACAAAGTCTTGAGGAATGAGATCCTATCTACCCTTTTCAGAATGATTTACTTGATGAAAATATACAACATAAAACAGCACAAAGTCTGTGACTACGATGTATTTTTTCATTACTCTAAATGAGAACTACTACGAGCACAAAGTCTCACAATTCTTCTCAATTTCTAATACTAACTACAAATTCAATTTTCACATTTACAGCACAAAGACTACAGATATTTGAATTGAATCTCTTTTCAGCAATATTCCACAATTCTCAAGTAGTCACAAAATAATGCTCCAAAATGACATAAGAACATGAAGGATGCAAAATGAGAATTCAGCTCAAAGTCTGAAATTCCAGCTTCTTGATATTACTTGAAAATTCACAATTATCAACTATAAAGCTCAAAGACTTTATGAGTACAAAATTCTGCAGAGTTTTCTTGCTTGCTAAAAAGATAAAAAAAATTACAATAGACCCCTCAAGTATTTATAGGAGGGAGGTCTGGAGAAAAAGGTGGGAGGATCTCAACAAACTTGAGAAAATCTCTCAACCGATAACTAATTGCAATTGACTTATTCAAAATTACAATCCAAATTGTGATTTGTTTTGTAAGATCTTACATGTAATTACATTTTCCAAAACTGATGGGAATGAACACTTGCAATTGCAAAACTTGTTTTTACATATATTTTGTCGAAAGTAAAATACATAAAACAACCTAATATTTTAATTTGTCACATTCCTATCTTTGAAAGATAAGAATTTGCTGATAATCATCTGCAATTCATTTGCATCGGGGCCCAATGTGTTCTTGGCTACTGCAACAGTCTTCAAGATTACATCAAAATATCTGATTGTTGCAAGTCTATATTCTTCATAAGAAGTTTGCATTTTATCAAGGATTATCTGATGATTAACAAATTTATGAATCGAATCCATGGTAAACTGCTTTGATTCCAATTGTTGACAAAGATTGGTTGCCATTTCTGTAGTAACTAAATCAGCTGCAAGTAATTCACCTTCATGATTCAAAACTGTACAAGAGATTTTCTCAAAACTTGAAAGAATATCCTGCTGAACTTCATCATTCATTTCTAATGTGGCCTGGATATCTTTGATAAGATCTTGAATAACTAATGACTTATTTGTCATAAGTTCTTCAAATTCTATGTATTTCTCTTTGTTTGGTAAGATTGAATTACTGCATAGAATTTGTAACTTGACTTGATCTATCTCATGCCAGATTTTTAAATCCTTTTCAAGCGATTCCAAACTTTGTTTGAAAACTTCCAAAGTTTGATTCAATTTTATCTTTGCTATTCTGACATTGTTTAGAACTTGCAACGTCTTTTCAATCATTGGAATGCTTTGATCAATCAGCTGAGTTATCCATGAATCAATTGCTTTGGCTTTCTGTGCAATTTTCTCTAATTTTCTGACTGATTGATTAGGAGTGACTGAAGATAGAGAATCAACTACTTATGATGATCCAGTAATCCTTTGAATAACTGAAACTAGCTGATCATTATCCTCCTTGAGCTTTTCCTTTTTGGCTAGAAGTTCATTATAGCTTTGTGCCAAAATTGTAACTGAACTCTGAGCATCTTGCATCATATTAGCATGAGTCTGCTTGCCCAATTCCACCCTAGTGAATCTATAATTAGATACCTGCATCTCTTCATGTGGTTTTTCAACAAGAGGTTCTGCAATCTCAACATATTTCATTTTATTGCTATCAACAAACACTTGTGAGACTGTTTTTGCCTTCTTTGCAACCAATGGTTTTGATTTCGTCAATTTTTGGAAATCAAAAACATCAGGAGACACTGCTTGTTTCTTTCTTTTAGGAGCAATTGAATTTAACCATGGAGGAAGATCCAAGGTTGTCACATCTGGAACGACAACTGCAGTCTCAATTTGTGTTACAACTGAAATTCTAGATGGTGCCTCAGTTTGTATAGCAACTATGTTTTGTTCAGAAGACAATTTACGACTAGGATCAGCCATGAAACAATCAAAGCTCGCTACAGATGTATCTATCTCTGGGAGAGTTATTTCTAACATAGCTGGAAAAATTGGATTTGCATCAAATATACTTTCCAAGTTATTGGGCAAGCTTCTTATGGGAGTATTCATTATTGATAAAGATTGATGACTAGCCTCTTGAGGTGGGATAGAAGGAACAAATACTGTGGAGAAGGAATCAACATCACTGTCGATAGCGGACACAGGAGATATGGCTGAATCTGGTATTGGAGCTTCAATGTGAGGAGTTATCTCACTTAGAATGGTAGAGGTTTCAAGAACCTCGTCTTCTTCTTGCTGATCCAAAACTTAAATCTACATTTTATTAACTTCTTTCCCCTTTAGTGTTTCCTTCTCTAATGGTTGTTCTGCAGCTCGGCTTACCTTCAACTTAATTCTAGTACCTGAAGAAGAAGCTCCTTCTTTTGATTTCTCTCTAATTTCTGACTTCAATCCCTTAGGACCAGATGGATCATTTTCAGCCCTAACTCTGATTTTAATAGTCTTGACACCTATGCTTTTGAGCCAAGAGTTGGTGTTTGCCAAGACTGACTGAAACCTATCGAAGATAGAGACGGATTCCTTTTGAGACCACTGGATTGCAGGAATAGGGGCATTAGCAAGTCCTTGTTCTTCATATTCAGGATCTAAAACCTGCTTATCATCAATTACTCCTTCTGGAACTAAGGTCAGATTCAGATCAACAATTTGCTCCACTGTAAACCTGCAATAATCCATTCTATATATATATTTTTCTGTTCGGAGGTCTGCCCAAATGTCTTCAATGCGGTGCACATGAGTGAAGGCTCTTTTAATTTTGTCTTTCATCCTTCTATAATCAAAATCCATTCTGGCCTGAAATATTTTCAATGTTATTTCTTGAAGTTCAGTCTCCATTGCTTTGGATCTTGAAGAAGTTGTCAAAGAATACCTCCCGATTATCAATGGATTATGTGATGAAATACTGATTCCAGTCTTGTGTTGTGTAGCTTGTCGTGCATGCACTGCCATCAACTATCTTCCTAGCTCCATCAGAATAATTTTATCTGTCGGATACCTCGGAAGCATATAAGGTTGGTCTTCAAAGCATCCGACTCTCATATAAGTGAAGGTAGGGAATTGAAGAAACAAGCAGCCATACTCATTTACTTTATTCCAAGCCGCTTCAGATACCCTATTATTTACCAATGCTTTGTCAAATAAACACATAAAATGACCAAAGAAAGCATCTTGAACTCTTCTATAATGTGCCCGGCTTGGTTTTAAAGTCAGTTGATCATAATACTCCCATACAGGCACCAATGATCTGTCACCTTGAGGAGATAGGCCTGGAAAATGCCTCAACGAAGCTGCTATATAAACCAAGTATGAGTTCATGTAGAAGGTAAGAGTGGTAGGAACCTGTGCAAGCTGTTCACACAAACTGTCACTGATTATTTCTCCCCAAAATATTGGATGCTGTGCTTTTCTAATAACCACAATGAACTTATACATCCAGTTTTCAAACACATTGGAAACCTTCAACCCTGCTATTCTGCTCAGGAGAGTGATCATATCATTAATTTCTTCCTTAAAATTAGACCGATACAATTTGGGTATCCGGGTCACACAAGGTCGTGATTTGAGAAGCCACTTAGAATTGATATGTTTGATACAATCATTCTTTTTCTGCTCGAAATGTTTGTGAGCACTCTTCAATGTGATCTCTGAATATGTAGTAGCATCAGGAACTCTAAAAATTCTGTTGATTGTCTCAGCATCAAGTCTAATAACTACGTTACCATCACCGTCTTTGATAGTTCTAGATTGACTGTCAAAACGAAATGCACATGTAAGAACGAATTCAGGTTCAAGAGCAGCAACAGGAAAAGAAGAGACTAGATGAATATGACTTCTCAGCAATTTCTGTATGTCAGGAGAAGTAGATTTCTCAGCTCTTCCAAGAAACTCAGACATATCAACATGCCCAATTTCTGTGTCCTTGATTTCATCAATATTTGAAACTACGTGAGATGGGGAAATCTCATTCTGATACTTATCAAATTTATATTTCATCTTTTTGCTTATTGGAGAAGTTAGTTCGTCTGTCATTGAACAGGAATCTGCAAGACTGCGGTGAAAACCCCATAAGGCTAGAACATCATCAACATCAACGTGAGTGGACATGGTGAAACTCAAACCCTAGGACAATGAAATGGTCTTTAGAAAAATGATGGAAAGTGAATGATGAAGATGAATTCAGATCTTGATGGAATGATTGCAGTCAAAAATAACATTTTGTCTTCTTGAAATAGCAAGACAAAGAAATTTTTGGCTTGGATTTTGAAGTTATGTCAAAAAAAAGTTTGACTTTTGAGCTTTTTAAAAGCATTTCGGGTTTTTCAATGACTATAGCAATTTTATAAAAGGCAGTCGGGATTTTTTGGACATTTGACAATTTTACTTTTTGCAATTTTTTAAAATTGTAATCTTGGCTGTAAATCCCGACTTGCATTTTAAGTTCTCAAAACCCAAAATAAGTCTCAAAGTGAAATATTTTGTGGAAAATGACAATGGAGGATTTGAAGTGGATAAATGGAAACGAAATGGTATTATTGAATGAATGGAAACAGAAAGAAGTAAAAACTTTATTGCTAGAATGGCATAATGAAAAACTCATTTTGTATGAGGCATTTGGAAAATGAAAAATGCATTTAATATGGAGTTTAAGAATGGAGGTATGAAAGGATATGAAAGGAAAATTTCAATGGGATGCGTGGTATGAAGGGAAAATGATAAAAATGCGTTTTGAATGAGGGCGGACTAAATGATAGTAAAAAAGCGTTTTTATAAAGGCGGATAATGATAAGTACATTATATAAACAAATGTGAGTGAATAACAGGCGAACGAAGAAGACGTATAATGTAAAACAGAAAAACATGCAAAAACGTTTAAAGAAAAACGCAAATAATTCAAGGCATTTTTTTTAAAGAAAAGACGTTGGATATAAAGATAAAACGTAAGAAAATAAAACGCGTTTTTCATAGAAACATGATAAACAACAGAAGACATTTAAAAAGAAACAAAGAAAATAAAGAACATACCTGAAAATAAGTTTGCAAACGAAAATAGCGATGGTAAAACCCTAGGCGCATTCAGAAAATGAAAGAGAACTGACTATTTATTGATAAAAATCTGAACTTCAAGCTTTAAGGTCAATGAAATCTCCTTGAAACAGGGAAGTCAAAACAAAAAAGGATTCAAATAGCTCGAATCAGAACAACGTCGAAGTTTTAGAGTTCATTGCAACATAAAATATCATCAAAAACTGAAATCGGGCTTTTAAAATCATTAAGCAATTTCATTTAAAACAAATTCGGGCCTTTTTGAAGCTTTTGCAAATGTTTTAAATAAAATCGGACCTTTTTGATCAAATAATAATTTTGCTTAAAGCAAATCGGGCTTTTAAGATATCAACGCAATTTTACTTTTGTCAAAAATGAGGACTCTTAACAAATTCGGATTTTTGACTCACTTAAGCAATTTCAGAATTTTTAAGAGCTTTAGCAATTTTGCTTTTAAGTCAAAATTTCCCCATTTGCTGAGTTACTTCAAAAACCCGATTTTGACCAAAAACATACTGAAAAAGACTCAGAAATTGACAAAAACGGAAACGAAAGAGGGAAAAAGAGTAGCCCAAAGGTTTATAAACCTAAAACTGAGATTTGCCACTCTATGCACCTTGTAATGCGTGCCATAGAGAAGAAAACCTTCAAGTTTTATGAAAATTTTAATTGGTTATCCAAATTTTAAAACGTGTCACCTTTGCTTCTTCATCCTTTTGAGCCAACCGAGTTTGGGATCTTGTGATAACAGCATATGCTTGACTCTCGATATTTTTCGTTTTAGCTAAATCATCATAATGCATGTATCGTATAGTGGAGTCGCCAACTGCCTCTTCATCTTCTTGATTAAACACAGCTTCATCTTCTGCTTGAAAATCATTGGAAGACAGTTCTTCTCGATCTATTTCATAATAACCAACAACTGCATTCTTTGGGGGTGCTTCAAGTGCAAGCCTCTTGGGAGGAGGAGGCAACTTAGTCTGATTTCTGGCAGCATAGTTGGAAGCTGAATTTGGATATGCCCTCCTAGGAATATCTTTGTACGGAGCAGCATAAGAAGCTTGTGAAACCTACTTCTTTAAGGCAAGAAGTTCATTAGCCAACTTCTATACCATAGGATCAGTAGAAGTTGAAGTGGAAGACTCAAAAATGGAATTTCCTTTGAATCGATTAGGATCCTTGTGGATTTTCTGAGCCAAGATCAAATCATCTTCAATCTCTGTAGCAAGAACTTGAGCATGAGCCAAAGTTGTTGGAGTTTCCCTTCTCAGAAGAAAACTGACTTCTAGCAACTGGGTGTTGATGAAGAAACACTTGAGATTTGTAGGAGTGGGCTGAGAATCAGTAGGAATTCTATTTGCTAGTTTATTAAACTTTGTAATGAATTCACGCATATTCTCATGTGTATCCTTCTTCATTTGAGTTAGTTGTGCCAACAATGCATGTTCATCTTTCGCAGGCTTGAAACATTCTTCAAACTTACTCTTGAGGGTATCCCAACTAGTGATATCACCAGCTCTCAAATTGTAAAACCAGTTAGCTGCAATTCCTTGTAGTGTTTCCACAAACAATCGTACAACAACATCTTGATGTTCTACTCCGAGAACACCACAAGCCATAGAGAAAGCCTTGATATGTTCATCAAGGTGTTGCTTACCATCTCCATAAAACTTGGGTAGATTCTTGCATGAGCCTTGTGGAAGAGCATGAAGAGGTGGAGTAAGATTTAGAGGACCAAAAGCTGCTCCCCATGGACCTTGAGCCATTGCTTGGATAGTAGGAACAACTGAAATCAAAGGTTTGAGGAAAAAGGCTGAAAGTTCACTTGGGATGGGCTTTTTCTTCTTGGATGGAGGAAAGCTAGTAGTTCATGAAAGAGAGGATATATTAGTGAGCAACTCAAACTTAGCTTGTTCACCAGGAGATATCTCTTGAGAAATTTGTCCTTTCTTACGACGAACGTAAAAATGAATTCCTTCCAGCGTATAAATACAACTAAAACCAAGTAAATAGATTTAGAATACTAGACTTCAAAAGAAAGCGAGAGACTTTCAAATGCGCTCGTATCCCCACCAGAGTCGCCAAAAATTGTTGCTTGGAAATTTTGTATTCTTGTGAAAGTATACAAAATGGTGATTTCAACCACAACACGTGAGATTAAACTCTCCTAATTAAGGGAAGGCTCCCCCTTTAACTAAACAAAACTAAATGGGTAAGACAACAATCGTTCCTCTTATTTTAGGAAAGATTATGTTCTCCTCTCTTCATAGAAAAGAAACAATATATGTTGATAAAATTTATTACAGCAGCTATGTAGTGGAATTAAGAAAGAGGAAATAAAGTTTCCTGAAAGTGCAAAGACTTCCATTATTTCCTTCGGGATGGGAAAACAATCAGCAAGCACAAAGTCTTGAGGAATGAGATCCTATCTACCCTTTTCAGAATGATTTACTTGATGAAAATATACAACATAAAACAACACAAAGTTTGTGACTACGATGTATTTTTTCATTACTCTAAATGAGAACTACTACAAGCACAAAGCCTCACAATTCTTCTCAATTTCTAATACTAACTACAAATTCAATTTTCACATTTACAGCACAAAGACTACAGATATTTGAATTGAATCTCTCTTCAGCAATATTCCACAATTCTCAAGTAGTCACAAAATAATGCTCCAAAATGACATAAGAACATGAAGGATGCAAAATGAGAATTCAGCTCAAAGTCTGAAATTCCAGCTTCTTGATATTACTTGAAAATTCACAATTATCAACTATAAAGCTCAAAGACTTTATGAGTACAAAATTCTGCAGAGTTTTCTTGCTTGCTAAAAAGATAAAAAAATTACAATAGACCCCTCAAGTATTTATAGGAGGGAGGTCTGGAGAAAAAGGTGGGAGGATCTCAACAAACTTGAGAAAATCTCTCAACCGATAACTAATTGCAATTGACTTATTCAAAATTACAATCCAAATTGTGATTTGTTTTGTAAGATCTTACATGTAATTACATTTTCCAAAACTGATGGGAATGAACACTTGCAATTGCAAAACTTGTTTTTACATATATTTTGTCGAAAGTAAAATACATAAAACAACCTAATATTTTAATTTGTCACATTCCTATCTTTGAAAGATAAGAATTTGCTGATAATCATCTGCAATTCATTTGCATCGGGGCCCAATGTGTTCTTGGCTACTGCAACAGTCTTCAAGATTACATCAAAATATCTGATTGTTGCAAGTCTATGTTCTTCATAAGAAGTTTGCATTTTATCAAGGATTATCTGATGATTAACAAATTTATGAATCGAATCCATGGTAAACTGCTCTGATTCCAATTGTTGACGAAGATTGGCTGCCATTTCTGTAGTAACTAAATCAGCTGCAAGTAATTCACCTTCATGATTCAAAACTGTACAAGAGATTTTCTCAAAACTTGAAAGAATATCCTGCTGAACTTCATCATTCATTTCTAATGTGGCCTGGATATCTTTGATAAGATCTTGAATAACTAATGACTTATTTGTCATAAGTTCTTCAAATTCTATGTATTTCTCTTTGTTTGGTAAGATTGAATTACTGCATAGAATTTGTAACTTGACTTGATCTATCTCATGCCATATTTTTAAATCCTTTTCAAGCGATTCCAAACTTTGTTTGAAAGCTTCCAAAGTTTGATTCAATTTTATCTTTGCTATTCTGACATTGTTTAGAACTTGCAACGTCTTTTCAATCATTGGAATGCTTTGATCAATCAGCTGAGTTATCCATGAATCAATTGCTTTGGCTTTCTGTGCAATTTTCTCTAATTTTCTGACTGATTGATTAGGAGTGACTGAAGATAGAGAATCAACTACTTATGATGATCCAGTAATCCTTTGAATAACTGAAACTAGCTGATCATTATCCTCCTTGAGCTTTTCCTTTTTGGCTAGAAGTTCATTATAGCTTTGTGCCAAAATTGTAACTGAACTCTAAGCATCTTGCATCATATTAGCATGAGTCTGCTTGCCCAATTCCACCCTAGTGAATCTATAATTAGATACCTGCATCTCTTCATGTGGTTTTTCAACAAGAGGTTCTGCAATCTCAACATATTTCATTTTATTGCTATCAACAAACACTTGTGAGACTGTTTTTGCCTTCTTTGCAACCAATGGTTTTGATTTCGTCAATTTTTGGAAATCAAAAACATCAGGAGACACTGCTTGTTTCTTTCTTTTAGGAGCAATTGAATTTAACCATGGAGGAAGATCCAAGGTTGTCACATCTGGAACGACAACTGCAGTCTCAATTTGTGTTACAACTAAAATTCTAGATGGTGCCTCAATTTGTATAGCAACTATGTTTTGTTCAGAAGACAATTTACGACTAGGATCAGCCATGAAACAATCAAAGCTCGCTACAGATGTATCTATCTCTGGGAGAGTTATTTCTGACATAGCTGGAAAAATTGGATTTGCATCAAAGATACTCTCCAAGTTATTGGGCAAGCTTTTTATGGGTGTATTCATTATTGATAAAGACTGATTGACTAGCCTCTTGAGGTGGGATAGAAGGAACAAATACTGTGGAGAAGGAATCAACATCACTGTCGATAGGGGACACAGGAGATATGGTTGAATCTGGTATTGGAGCTTCAATGTGAGGAGTTATCTCACTTAGAATGGTAGAGGTTTCAAGAACCTCGTCTTCTTCTTGCTGATCCAAAACTTGAATCTACATTTTATTAACTTCTTTCCCCTTTAGTGTTTCCTTTTCCAATGGTTGTTCCACAGCTCGGCTTACCTTCAACTTAATTCTAGTACCTGAAGAAGAAGCTCCTTCTTTTGATTTCTCTCTAATTTCTGACTTCAATCCTTTAGGACCAGCTGGATCATCTTCAGCCCTAACTTTAATTTTAATAGTCTTAACACCTATGCTTTTGAGCCAAGCGTTGGTGTTTGCCAAGACTGACTGAAACCTATCAAAGATAGAGACAGATTCCTTTTGAGACCACTGGATTGCAGGAATGGGGGCATTAGCAACTCCTTGTTCTTCATATTCAGGATCTAAAACCTGCTATCATCAATTACTCCTTCTGGAACTAAGGTCAGATTCAGATCAACAATTTGCTCCACTGTAAGCCTACAATAATCCATTCTGTATATATCTTTTTCTGTCCGGAGGTCTGCCCAAATGTCTTCAATGCGGTGCACATGAGTGAAGGCTCTTTTAATTTTGTCTTTCATCCTTCTATAATCAAAATCCATTCTGGCCTGAAATCTTTTCAATGTTATTTCCTGAAGTTCAGTCTCCATTGCTTTGGCTCTTGAAGAAGTTGTCAAAGAATACCTCCCAATTATCAATGGATTATGTGATGAAATACTGACTCCAGTCTTGTGTTGTGTAGCTTGACGTGCATGCACTGCCATCAACTGTCTTCCTAGCTCCATCAGAATAATCTTATCTGTCGGATACCTTGGAAGCATATAAGGTTGGTCTTCAAAGCAGCCGACTCTCATATAAGTGAAGGTAGGGAATTGAAGAAACAAGCAGCCATACTCATTTACTTTATTCCAAGCCGCCTCAGATACCCTGTTGTTTACCAATGCTTTGTCAAATAAACACATAAAATGACCAAAGAAAGCATCTTGAACTCTTCTATAATGTGCCCGGCTTGGTTTTAAAGTCAGCTGATCATAATACTCCCATACAGGCACCAATGATCTGTCACCTTGAGGAGATAGGCCTGGAAAATGCCTCAACGAAGCTGCTATATAAACCAAGTATGAGTTCATGTAGAAAGTAAGAGTGGTAGGAACCTGTGTAAGCTGTTCACACAAACTGTCGCTGATTATTTCACCCCAAAATATTGGATGCTGTGCTTTTCTAATAACCACCATGAACTTATACATCCAGTTTTCAAACACATTGGAAACCTTCAACCCTGCTATTCTGCTCAGAAGAGTGATCATATCATTAATTTCTTCCTTAAAATCAGACCGATACAATTTGGGTATCCGGGTCACACAAGGTCGTGATTTGAGAAGCCACTTAGAATTGATATGTTTGATACAATCATTCTTTTTCTGCTCGAAATGTTTGTGAGCACTCTTCAATGTGATCTCTGAATATGTAGTAGCATCAGGAACTCTGAAAATTCTATTGATTGTCTCAGCATCAAGTCTAATAACTACGTTACCATCATCGTCTTTGATAGTTCTAGATTGACTGTCAAAATGGGATGCACATGCAAGAACGAATTCAGGTTCAAGAGCAGCAACAGGAAAAGAAGAGACCAGATGAATATGACTTCTCAGCAATTTCTGCATATCAGGAGAAGTAGATTTCTCAGCTCTTCCAAGAAACTCAGACATATCAACATGCCCAATTTTTGTGTCCTTGATTTCGTCAATATTTGAAACCACGTGAGATGGGGAAATCTCATTCTGATATTTATCAAATTTGTACTTCATCTTTTTGCTAATTGGAGAAGCTGGTTCGTCTGTCATTGAACAGGAATCTGCAAGGCTGCGGTGAAAACCCCATAAGGTTAGAACATCATCAGCATCAACATGAGTGGACATGGTGAAACTCAAACCCTAGGACAATGAAATGGTCTTTAGAAAAATGATGGAAAGTGAATGGTGAAGACGAATTCGGAACTTGATGGAATGATGGCAGTCAAAAACAACGTTTTGTCTTCTTGAAACAGCAAGACAGAGATTTTTGGCTTGGATTTTGGAGTTATGTCAAAAAAAGTTCGACTTTTGAGCTTTTTAAAAGCATTTCGGGTTTTTCTATGACTATAGCAATTTTTATAAAAGGCAGTCGGGATTTTTGGGTCATTTAACAATTTTACAATTTTGTAATTTTGAAAATTGTAATTCAAGTTATAAATCCCGACCTGCATTTTATAAAAATTGCTATAGTCATAGAAAAACCCGAAATGCTTTTAAAAAGCTCAAAAGTCGAACTTTTTTTGACATAACTCCAAAATCCAAGCCAAAAATCTCTGTCTTGCTGTTTCAAGAAGACAAAACGTTGTTTTTGACTGCCATCATTCCATCAAGTTCCGAATTCGTCTTCACCATTCACTTTCCATCATTTTTCTAAAGACCATTTCATTGTCCTAGGGTTTGAGTTTCACCATGTCCACTCACGTTGATGCTGATGATGTTCTAACCTTATGGGGTTTTCACCGCAGCCTTGCAGATTCCTGTTCAATGACAGACGAACCAGCTTCTCCAATTAGCAAAAAGATGAAGTACAAATTTGATAAATATCAGAATGAGATTTCCCCATCTCACGTGGTTTCAAATATTGACGAAATCAAGGACACAGAAATTGGGCATGTTGATATGTCTGAGTTTCTTGGAAGAGCTGAGAAATCTACTTCTCCTGATATGCAGAAATTGCTGAGAAGTCATATTCATCTGGTCTCTTCTTTTCCTGTTGCTGCTCTTGAACCTGAATTCGTTCTTGCATGTGCATCCCATTTTGACAGTCAATCTAGAACTATCAAAGACGATGATGGTAACGTAGTTATTAGACTAGATGCTGAGACAATTAACAGAATTTTCAGAGTTCCTGATGCTACTACATATTCAGAGATCACATTGAAGAGTGCTCACAAACATTTCGAGCAGAAAAAGAATGATTGTATCAAACATATCAATTCTAAGTGGCTTCTCAAATCACGACCTTGTGTGACCCGGATACCTAAATTGTATCGGTCTGATTTTAAGGAAGAAATTAATGATATGATCACTCTTCTGAGCAGAATAGCAGGGTTGAAGGTTTCCAATGTGTTTGAAAACTGGATGTATAAGTTTATGGTGGTTATTAGAAAAGCACAGCATCCAATATTTTGGGGTGAAATAATCAATGACAGTTTGTGTGAACAGCTTACACAGGTTCCTACCACTCTTACTTTCTACATGAACTCATACTTGGTTTATATAGCGGCTTTGTTGAGGCATTTTCCAGGCCTATCTCCTCAAGGTGACAGATCATTGGTGCCTGTATGGGAGTATTATGATCAACTGACTTTAAAACCAAGCCGGGCACATTATAGAAGAGTTCAAGATGCTTTCTTTGGTCATTTTTTGTGTTTATTTGACAAAGCATTGGTAAACAACAGGGTATCTGAGGCGGCTTGGAATAAAGTAAATGAGTATGGCTGCTTGTTTCTTCAATTCCCTACCTTCACTTATATGAGAGTCGGCTGCTTTGAAGACCAACCTTATATGCTTCCAAGGTATCCGACAGATAAGATTATTCTGATGGAGTTAGGAAGACAGTTGATGGCAGTGCATGCACGTCAAGCTACACAACACAAGACTGGAGTCAGTATTTCATCACATAATCCATTGATAATTGGGAGGTATTCTTTGACAACTTCTTCAAGAGCCAAAGCAATGGAGACTGAACTTCAGGAAATAACATTGAAAAGATTTCAGGCCAGAATGGATTTTGATTATAGAAGGATGAAAGACAAAATTAAAAGAGCCTTCACTCATGTGCACCGCATTGAAGATATTTGGGCAGACCTCCGGACAGAAAAAGATATATACAGAATGGATTATTGCAGGCTTACAGTGGAGCAAATTGTTGATCTGAATCTGACCTTAGTTCCAGAAGGAGTAATTGATGATAGACAGGTTTTAGATCCTGAATATGAAGAACAAGGAGTTGCTAATGCCCCCATTCCTGCAATCCAGTGGTCTCAAAAGGAATCTGTCTCTATCTTTGATAGGTTTCAGTCAGTCTTGGCAAACACCAACGCTTGGCTCAAAAGCATAGGTGTTAAGACTATTAAAATTAAAGTTAGGGCTGAAGATGATCCAGCTGGTCCTAAAGGATTGAAGTCAGAAATTAGAGAGAAATCAAAAGAAGGAGCTTCTTCTTCAGGTACTAGAATTAAGTTGAAGGTAAGCCGAGCTGTGGAACAACCATTGGAAAAGGAAACACTAAAGGGGAAGGAAATTAATAAAATGCAGATTCAAGTTTTGGATCAGCAAGAAGAAGATGAGGTTCTTGAAACCTCTACCATTCTAAGTGAGATAACTCCTCACATTGAAGCTCCAATACCGGAATCAGTCATATCTCCTGTGTCCCCTATCGACAGTGATGTTGATTCCTTCTCCACGGTATTTGTTCCTTCTATCCCACCTCAAGAGACTAGTCATCAGTCTTTATCAATAATGAATACACCCATAAGGAGCTTGCCCAATAACTTGGAGAATATTTTTGATGCAAATCCAATTTTTCCAACCATGTCAGAAATAACTCTCCCAGAGATAGATACATCTGTAGCGAGTTTTGATTGTTTCATGGCTGATCCTAGTCGTAATTTGTCTTCTGAACAAAACATAGTTGCTGTACAAACTGAGGCACCATCTAGAATTTCAGTTGTAACACAAATTGAGACTGCAGTTGCCATTCCAGATGTGACAACTTTGGATCTTCCTCCATGGTTGAATTCAATTGCTCCCAAAAGAAAGAAACAAGCAGTGTCTCCTGATGTTTTTGATTTCCAAAAATTGAAGAAATCAAAACCAATGGTTGTAAAGAAGGCAAAAACAGTCTCACAAGTGTTTGTTGATAGCAATAAAATGAAATATGCTGAGATTGCAGAACCTCTTGTTGATAAACCACATGAAGAGATGCAGGTATCTGATTACAGATTCACTAGGGTGGAATTGGGCAAGCAGACTCATGCTAACCTAATGCAAGATGCTCAGAGTTCAGTAACGATTTTGGCACAAAGCTATAATGAACTTTTAGCCAAAAAAGAAAAGCTCAAAGAGGACAATGATCAGCTAGTTTCAGTTATTCAAAGGATTACTGGATCATCAGAAGCAATTGATTCACTATCTTCAGTCACTCCTAATCAATCAGTCAGACAATTAGAGAAAATTGCACGAAAGGCCAAAGCAGTTGATTCATGGATAACTCAGCTGATTGATCAAAGCATTCCAATGATTGAAAAGACGTTGCAAGTTTTAAACAATCTCATAATAGCAAGGATAAAATTGAATCAAACTTTGGAAGCTTTCAAGCAAAGTTTGGAATCGCTTGAAAAGGATTTAAAAATCTGGCATGAGATAGATCAAATCAAGTTACAAATTCTATGCAGCAACTCAATCTTACCAAATAGAGAGAAGTACATAGAATTTGAAGAACTTATGACAAATAAGTCATTAGTTATTCAAGATCTTATCAAAGATATCCAGGCCACATTAGAAATGAATGATGAAGTTCAGCAGGATATCCTTTCAAGTTTTGAGAAAATCTCTTGTACAGTTTTGAATCATGAAGGTGAATTACTTGCAGCTGATTTAGTTACTACAGAAATGGCAGCCAATCTTCGTCAACAATTGGAATCAGAGCAGTTTACCATGGATTCGATTCATAAATTTGTTAATCATCAGATAATCCTTGATAAAATGCAAACTTCTTATGAAGAACATAGACTTGCAACAATCAGATACTTTGATGTAATCTTGAAGACTGTTGCAGTAGCCAAGAACACATTGGGCCCCGATGCAAATGAATTGCAGATGATCATCAGCAAATTCTTATCTTTCAAAGATAGCAATGCGACAGATTAAAATATTAGGTTGTTTTATGTATTTTTACTTTCGACAAATATATGTAAAAACAAGTTTTGCAATTGCAAGTGTTCTTTCCTTGCAATTTTGAAAAATGTAATTACATGTAAAATCTTACAAAACAAATCACAATTTGGATTGTAATTTTGAATTAGTCAATTGCAGTTAGTTATCGGTTGAGAGATTTTCTCAAGGTTGTTGAGATCCTCCCACCCTTTTTTTCCAAATCTCCCTCCTATAAATACTTGAGGGGGTCTATTGTAATCTTTTATCTTTTTGGCAAGCAAGAAAACTCTGCAGAATTTTATACTCATAAAGTTTGAGCTTTATAGTTGATAATTGTGAATTTTCAAGTAATATCAAGAAGCTAGAATTTCAGACTTTGAGCTGAATTCTCATTTTGCATCCTTCATGTTCTTATGTCATTTTGGAGCATTATTTTGTGACTACTTGAGAATTGTGGAATATTGCTGAAGAGAGATTCAATTCAAATATCTGTAGTCTTTGTGCTGTAAATATGAAGATTGAATTTGTAGTTAGTATTAGAAATTGAGAACAATTGCAAGTCTTTGTGCTCGTATTAATTCTCATTTAGAATAGTTAATAGATACTTCGTAGTTACAGACTTTGAGCTGTTTTATGTTGTATATTTTCATAAAGTAATCATTTTGAAAAGGGTAGATAGGATCTCATTCCTCAAGACTTTGCGCTTATTGGTTGTTTTCCCGTCCCGGAGGAAGTAACGGAAGTCTTTGTGCTTTTAGGAAACTTTATTTTCTCTTTCTTGATTCCACTGCATAGCTGCCGTAATAAATTTTATCAACATCTACTGTTTCTTTTCTGTGAAGAGAGAAGAACATAATCTTTCCTGAAATAAGAGGAACGATTGCTGTCCTACCCATTTAGTTTTGTTTAGTTAAAGGGGGAGCCTTCCCTTAATTAGGAGAGTTTAATCTCATGTGCTGTGGTTGAAATCAACTTTTTATATACTTTCAGAAGAATACAAAATTTCCAACCAACAAGTTCTCAAAAGATAAAATTAAAAGTGAAAATGGGAATAAAGAAGAATTCAAGAAGACAGGAGCAGTTACGTGAGGGAAAAGAATAAAAGTTTTGGTGAGCTCATTTGCAAGTAGGCATGGTTGATTGTGGCTGGATGGTCGATTGTGGTTGGAGAGCTTGGCTCTTTCTTGTAACTTGAGGACAAAAACCCTCATGTTCTTAGAATTGGACAAAAACCCAATTTTTGTACTAGCAAGGTCACTCAGATTTTCCAGTTGGAATTAACGATTGAAGTTTTGAGGAAATTTGTGATGTCCGGTAAAGGCAAATTATAAGTTCTTGGTTTGGGAATTTACAAAGAGATTTCAAAATAAAGTATTGTCAGATTAAATCAGGGACTAGCTAGATTTATTATTATTGAATTTATTGGTCGCACACAGTTTACACCATATTATTACTTGTGGATGGATTGTATTTGTGACGTCCCTTGATTTGTTGTGTCGTGTGTTTGAGTTGGATTGAAGGTTTATTGCAAATCATTAGTTACTGTGATTTTGTTGTGAATGATTTCCGAATACCAGGCAAATCATAAGTTACAGTAATTCTCTTTGAAAATTGTTGTGGGAAGGGGAACCCGTGAATGGTCTTAGAAGGAGACTTCTTATATTTCTCAATCAATATCTATTCAATATCAAGGCTTTTCAAGGAGGCATAACGGGAAGTTATCATTGATCTGGAGAAGGCTTGCTGACATGGAAGTTAGTTTCGTATCAAGGAAGTATTTTTTCTTTGGGCAATTGATATGAGAACTCCGCCTGGCATAGTGAGTGCAGCTTAATGTCGGTCACCACACAATATTAATTTTGGTAAAGGTTTGAGGAATCTTCAAGACACCGGTCCAATAAGAAGGATGATGAACCTAAGCAGAGGAATTGAAGATACTGTGTGTTATCGGGTGACAATCGGTTGTATCATAGTTGGAAAACTCGCCAATTGCAAGTACTCGGCAAGCCCAGAAAACTCGGCTCAGAAAAAACTCGGTAAAAAACTCAACAACTTAAAAAATTGCATAAACTTCATTAAAAACGCTTTTTTTTTTTGCAAAATTCAATGATAAGATGCATCCAATGAGTACATAGAACTTCAAGTTGAGTCTAGTTGTATTTGATTGATTTGAAAGCAAATTGGTTACAACATGGCATCCTCATGTGGAATGCGCTGATACTGATAGTCTGAAACAAAAAGAAAATAGCAAATTGATTTTGTAAAACTAAAAGGAAATACTATATTAATATATTTTGCAAATTTATATCTTCCTCTTCCCTTGTTTAGTGAAAACTAAGGGAGAGGTAGAACTAGATGATATTATAGATGAAGACTTGTAGGCAAACTTGGAAACTTGGACTTGGAGAGTACCTAGAAAACCAAATGAATTCAATCTAAGTTTGAGGGCAATGCCCCTAATGGGGTCAAGGGGCAGCACCCCTCGTGGGAGTCTGGGGGCAACGCTCCTAATGGGGTCGAGGGGCAGCGCCCCTCGTGTGGGTCTGAGGGAAACGCCCCCAATGGGGTTGAGGGGCAGCGCCCCTCGTGGGGGTCTAGGGGCAACGCCCCCAACGAGGTCAAGGGGCAGTGTTGCTCGTGGGGGTTCGGGGGCAACACCCCCAGTGGGGTCGAGGGGCAGCAACTGGTGGAGGCAAAAAATGAATTGAAATTTCCTTTATTTCAACCGCGGGGGTCTTTTTACTGAGCAGCCGAGTTTTTCAAAAAAACTCGCGAGTTTTTGGCGAGTTTTCCAACTATGGGTTGTATCTCCTCGAGATACTTTGTGTTACTTGAAATTTCCGCAATCCCTTGTTGGGCATCGATACTCAATTTGAAAGAGCGACTCAATTTGGAGAATAACAATTAGCTTTTGAAGAGAGCCACCGTATGATAGGAAGCCAATGGGGAAAATAAATTAATGGTCGAAAGGAAGGAAATCACGCAACTTTGACGTGGTCGAGAAGCACAGAGCCGCTGATATTCTTATTCTCTTAATATTTGCTTAAGTACAGAGCCCAGGAAGAGTTAGGAATTTATCTAAGGGACGCCATATGATTATCGAGAGCTTTCTCATACTGCCGCATTATCTTTTGGAGCCGTTTCAATTCAAGAAAGTCGGGCTCTTTCAGGAGTCGTCCATTCCACAGGAAGACACGTGAAGGATTCAAAGACATGTAGATTTTAAGAATACTAACAGAATTGCAGTTTATTAAATAAGTGGTTTCCTGTGTTTGATGTGGCCAAACCTTGTAACCTGTAACCGCCGCTATTGTTTAATCATCCGTCCCTTTAATAGTTTGAAAGCTTCGAATTTTGGGAGTCACATCTTCAAAGATTAATGCTAAGCTTTGCAAACATTATTCATGGGAAATTCAAGTGACTAGAGTGTGGAGCTTGACACCTGGCATAAAAAGACATTCGGGTGCCAAATATATATTGAAATTTATTGAAGACAATCGGGAACCTTTCGGTGCTGCTGAAGTTTGTCAACCATCACCTTCTACCGCATCTTAACAGCTTTCAGACGTTACACAATATTCCAGGTCAGAGGGTTGTATTCAAATTGAACTCTTTTGATAGCTAATTTATGGTTGAAGAAATTTGTACTGATTCTCTATGCAATAATATATTATCATTTTGGTATTGCTATCCATGCCTGTATATGAGAAGTTCCTGAATGTAATGAATGAAGTATATATTGAAAATGTGAAACATAAAGTACGTTGATTTCTAGACATATCGATCAAAACAATTGTGAGAACAGAACTTAGTATAAAATATCAGTAAGGAGTTAACTGTTTGACGAAATGCCTGAAAAGCTGAGTTGATGAGAAATGAAAAAATTTGTATCCAAACTGGGGTAGAACATTACAAGATTCTCATTCCAATGTTTGATCTTAGTTTTATGTGTTCTTGTGTAAGGTTTCATTATGTGGATTATAATGAAGAACTCTATTAAGCTTTGTACTAACACTTTCATCTTAGTAACTTTATGTGCTTCTGAGCATTTGCTTTTTCTTAATATTGCACTCTGGTTTCATTGTTAGAAGTAGTATTTGCTTGTATCTGGACCTACTAGTCTTTTTTTCCAGCTAGGTAAGACAAAATTCATGATTCAGTTTACTTTGTTTTAGTCACAAGCTTTTATTCTTAGAAAACCTCATTCATGAGATCAGAACATTTCAAGTTTTGTGCTCAACCTTTTAGACTCAAAAAGATAAGTCAAACTTACGTTAAGTTATTTTCCTTGATGCAAGACCCCATTGATGATCTTGTAAAGTGTGGGTGATTGTAAATCTTGTTCTTAGCTTTAGGTTTAGGAGTAGTGTTTAGTTTTTAGGGAGCTTTTCCTGTTCATTCGAAGAGAGGTTTATCCTCGTGTGGTGTTTTATTTTTTGTTGTCTCATAAGAGAAATTAAAACACTAATAGTTTTTGGAGACCACCATGGGACATGTGTTTCTAAAATGTTATATCTTGCAAATGAAGGTTAGCCTTGCCACCTCCAAATTAAAGCTCTTTCACTCTAGCAGATAAAGTCTACACCCAATCACAAAGGAAATCATGTATCTCTGATCTTATCTTTCAAACATTTCAACTGAGCACATTCAAGAGAGTTTTCAATTTACTAACAATTTTTGGCACCCACCATGTTAAGGAATGAGATACAATCAATTGACCTTGCAGCTGAAGAACCACTCAAATAATGGATTATTGCAATAACCATAGTGACTTACTTCCAATTCCTTTTAGTTTGCATACTTGGACTCAGCAGACCAAAAATTTCTGACTCAACAAATCAACAACTTAAAAAATTACTTAAATTTCTTTAAAAACACAAGTGTTATGCAAAACTCATTTACTAAATGTATGAGTCTAAAATGTTGGGAAAGTGTTTCCTATTAGATTTGAATACAAATAGAGTACAAAATCGCATTATCATGTAGATAAAACAGCCAGCTGATAACTATAACGGCTGCGTGCTAGACTAACCTAGAGTGGAACTCTCCCCCAAAATCTACTAATAATGTTTCAAGGCTGCAGCATTCCCCAAAGCTCTCTTCAAATGTCTATGGTATGCCTCCCCTTCCCTAATAATCTAGCATATTTCGAGGGAAAGAAACAATAGAATATTCTTGAATAAAATCTCCAACTTTGATGATATGATTTTCTAATTGAACACATCAATTACTAAGATGACAATGGCAAGGGTGATACAATTCTTTCAAAAGAACAAAACCTTCTCCTCTTGGGGTAACCAAATGTTGAGGAATTGGAAATTACTGAAGATCTCCCTTGTTCATGGGGCTTCTTGGTGCTCAAACTATTCAGGTAGACAAATCAAAAGTTGAGCAGATTCCTGCTCCCCCAAGTTCTGTGCAATTGAATTTTAATGAAGTGGTGTGAGGTAATCTAGGTTTACTAGGTGTTGGGTGTTTCATCCAAGACAAGAAGCGAAAGATAGTAATGGCCACATCTAGGAAGTTGACGCCTGGCACCAATATCAAAGTTGAGGCTCGAGCTTTGGTTTTGAGACTCACTGTGTAATGTCCCCATTTCCGGGTTCTCTTGCAGTGCAGTTGGCGCTGACTTTCTGGGTTTATGTCAACCTGATCAAAGGGGTATTTTGATGTTACCAGTGAGCTCTGATGGTTTAGTGGAGTTGTTTGACACTTTTAGATGTTAGTTTTGGCTTCCGATCTAGGCTCCAAGATTCTTGGAGCGAGTGTCAATTTTAGTAAGTCACCCAGTAGGGCTTGTTTATTATCTTTCATCGTCGGGATCACTCCTACGACCCAATAGCCCGCAAGCCAGTCCCAACCGAGTAAACCCGAGAGATTAATGATTTTAATTAAAATGGCAACCTTAGTAAAATTAATTAAATATAGCTCATTAATACACCCAATTAGCGACAATGGTCGAAAAGCCTCGGAATTGCAAATGCTTAAAAGTGACTTTCAGTGTCAAAAATGTTTTTAAAATAAAATAAATCACCTTTTGGAGTTAAAAGGTTTAATTAATGAATAAAGTGATTTTAAAAAGGAGTTTTTGGAAAGTTCCCTAAAAAGCTTATAAAAAGGGGGAATTGAGAGCTCATTTGGTATGTTGAGTTTATTCTATTTCTCTGATTGAAACCCTTTTAGTTCTGGAGATTGAACTTGGTTCATCTCAGCCTCTGAAGGATGAAAACCCTCTTGGGAAGATCAGTTTCAATGGTGAAAGATTCCTCCCTAGCTAGTGATTGGCAGAGTCACTCAGATTTTGCATCACTACTTCAATGGTTATGGTATGAAATTAATGAAGACTTTGAAAAGATAATTTTCAGGTTTTGTTGGTGTGATCGAAGTTTTGCCAGGAAAGTTATGTTTGGACGCCATGTTATGAAATAAGGGTTTTTGTTGGATGAGTTTAGATTCAATGAAGGTGTTGAGCAATTTGGTATTGGTCAAGTTGAGATTGAAGCTTCTATTTCAGTGTGGGTTTTTTGTTTGAAGGTTTCCTGTGGGTTTGGACGCCAAGTTCCTATTGCTGGTCATTGTGGCATGAGATTTGCTAGGTGTTTTGGAAACCTTTGGTTGAGTTCACATCAAAAAGGGAGTTGTACATTTCTGAGTGCTGCAATATGTATTTTCAGAACTGAAATATTTGTGAAAGCTTCAACAATATTTGTGTGCTTGGTAAGTGCAACTTCTTATTATATTTGTTACTATTCAATACTGGAAACTGTGTATGAAATGAGCATAGTTTTCTTGGAGTCATTGCTATTCATGTCCATTTACTATTCCAGTTTTGTAATAGAGAACCTTTCAGATTGAATTTCAGATCTTATTATTTCAGCCAACTCAATGTCAGAATTTCATTGGTTTGATGCATTATATTTCTGCTCTAATAATAGATAATATTTTGTAAATCTTGATGTATCTTAGTTTATGAATGGAGACATTTCCTTCTTGTTGTTATCTATTTGTTTGAGTGCTTTGCAAAATGAATGGTATCTTTGCAAGATAAAACGAAAAACAAATAGAAAACCTTTAAACAGTCAATCACCATAAGCAAGCAAATTGTTTAACAAAATTACTCAGTTGGGAAAAGTGAAAATTTGTGCAAGATTACATAGGGGATCTTATAGTGGTATCAAAGCTAAAGTTCCTGCCAGCCTTTGGGTAATTCGGGAAGTTGACTTTCAGTTTGAAGCATGGCAACAAAAGATAGAAAATGGTTGGCAAGATTACTCTACGAATTAGGTAGTAAGCTCAATATTCCATCTCAACCAAGGAATGATGCTTTGATCACATTGAAAAAAGTAGAAGAATGTTTGATCCTTGTTAAGCAGACCTTCTGAATTGTTGCAAATAGCTCTTGTTCCTACAATGACTTCTTTGGGTCAACATAGGTGGTTGAGACATATAGATGATGAGATAAGACTGGTGGTTACTTCATGTTTGAGCGAGATCACGAGAATATTAGCACCTCAAGATCCTTATGATAATAACACCATGAAAGAGGTAATTCAATTGATGGTGTATAGTTTCTAGGATATTGATGGTATCAAAGGTTCTCACTATTCTAGAAGGGTTGCTATACTTAAAAACATTTGCAAATATCAAATTAAGTAACATTATGCTGGATATGGGAATGAATGATTTGATCTACAGCATGTTTCACCATTTCTTTGCCACAGTCAGGAAAGAACATGATGATGATGTTATTGCATCCATGAAAACTATTATGGTACTAACTATTAATGACAAGGACGATGTGCCTAAGTCTCTTTTTTCTATCCTATTGACTAACAGGAAGAAGGGGAAACATGGAATCCTATCAGTTAAAGAGAAATTAGCTCATAGGGTGATTAATCAATGTGGGAAGAAGCTGAAATCTTTCTTGGATAATGATGAGTTGGTGGTTGAAGAGACGTTCATAGCAGAAAAATCTGATGCAATGATTGCTTTGAAACATGATGAATGTGAGACGGAGCCTCAGGATGACTCTTTGGTCAAGCATGCAACTATTGTGGATAAGTTTGTGCATGAAGGAAAGGAAAAAACAACAACCTTGGATCCTAGTTCTGATTCATCCGGTGATGACTCTAAGTCTAATGACTACCTCGATGTTTCTAGTGCAGCAGATATTGATGGTGAGTTCACTAATGTACCTTCAGATGATGGGCATGAAGAAAGCAAAAATGATGATGTCTTCAAATTAGCTTTTGATGATCACTCATCTCATTTCATTGATGATATCTCAGGTGGCTTTGTTTTTGACTTCCAAACCAAGCCTACGGAGAGGGATGTTTATGATGATTTCAGTCCTAGTAAGATGGAGAGTGACTTTTTCATAAAGGCAACCACCCATGAGGAGCGCAGTGAACACTTATACTCTAAACAAAACAATCAGCCTTTTTTTCACATGGGATCCGGGTGTGTCGGCACTTAAGTATGATGAGGATCCACATTGGGAAGAATTTCCTTTTGATTATAATGATGTCCTTACTTCATCTCGGGAGTCATGCATAGAGAATGGCATTGAGAAAGGTGAAATTGAAAGGGATAATCTTGTATGCAAATCAGAAAACTTAATGAGAAATCTACAACACCAACAAAGGCACCTAAAACACCATCAAGATTTGTTTAGAAAATCATCCAAAATACTTAGTTATTGGAGACATGGATACAGAAATCCAAACAAGGAGAAGATTGGCCACCACATCAGGACATATGTCTTTACTTTGTAAAATTGAACCCAAAGATTTTATGGAAGCTAGCAAAGACAAGAAGAATTAAATCAAATAGAGAAAAATGAAACTTGGGAACTTGTCCCAAGACCCAAGGATAAAAATGTAATTGGTACCAAGTGGGTGTTCAAAAATAAGCTAAATGAAGATGGTCAAGTAGTAAAGAATAAAGCAAGGTTGGTATGTAAAGGCTATGCTCAAGTAGAAGTGGTTGACTTTGAACTTTGAAGAAACATTTGCCCCAGTTGCACAATTAGAGGCTATAAGGATGTTCCTAGCATTTGCTTGCCACAAAAATTTTAAAGTTTACCAAATGGATGTCAAATCAGCATTTCTCAATGGACATCTAAAGAGGAGGTATATATTGAACAAGCTAAAGGATTCATCTTGTCAGAAAACAAAGACTATGTATGCAAACTCAAGAAAGCTCTTTATGGATTAAAACAAGCTCCCAAGGCTTCGTATTCTAGATTGGACAAGTACTTACAAGAACAAGGGTTCAAAAGAGGCATTGTGGACAACAATCTATATTTTAAAATTGAAAATGATCATCAATTGATTGTTCTAGTATATGTCAACGATATTATCTTTGGAGGAAATTATAGTAGAATGTGCAAGACTTTGCTCGAAAAATGCAAGAAGAATTTGAAATGTCCATGTTAGGTGAACTCTCTTTCTTCCTTGGATTACAAGTCTCTCAATTTGATAATGAAATTTTTATTTCACAAACTAAGTATGCTAAATAAAAGTTGAAAAAGTTTAGAATGGAGGATTGCAATCCTGTGAGTACACCAATGGTGACAAGATGTAAGAAGCAAGAATGATGAATCTCCCAATGCAAACCAAACTCTCTATAGATCTATGATAGGAAGTTTGCTTTATATGACAGCCTCAAGACCTGACATTATGCAAGCAGTTGGGATGGTAGCAAGGTTTCAGGCTGCTCCTAAAGAAACACATGTGAAGGCAGTAAAAAGGATATTCAAATACTTAAAAGGCACATTGGATTTTTGTCTATGGTACCCAAGAGGTGAAGACTTCACGTTAAAAGCATATACAAAAGCTGATTGGGCTAGTAGTTTGGATGATAGAAAGAGTACTATTGGCAGTGCATCCTTTTTGAGCAATAGTCTTGTTTCATGGTTTAGTAAGAAACAAGCTTCAGTCTTTCTATCCACTGCTTAAGCAGAATACATAGCAACAGCTTCATGTTGTACTCAAGTTCTTTGGATGCGACAAACTTTAAAGGATATCAAAGTGGAATATGATCACCCAATATCTATTGTGATAATACAAGTGCCATTAATATTTCCAAGAACGGAGTGATGCACTCAAGGACTAAACACATTCTCATCAAATACCATTTTTTTGAGGGCACAAGTAGCAGATCAGCAAATAAAGTTGGAATATGTTGCCACTGAAGAATAGGTTGCAGCTATATTTACAAAGCCTCTCCCCAAAGAGACATTTGAGTACTTAAGGGAAAAGTTGAGAGTAGTCCCATATTCATCCAGTCATTAAGGGGAAGTATATATTCAAGGGGAGCTACCCACAGCATTATCTTGTAACTCTATGGAAGATAAAGCTTAGAGATAGATGGTAGACCCTTTGCCATTGATGTCAAAGGGGGAGAAGTACAAAGACAAGGGGAGCAATAGGACAAGGGGAGCAATGAGTTGGAGTGGTGGGTTGCCATCAATGATAAAGGGGGATATTGTTAGAATATTGTCTTTGATGTCAAAGGACAGACTCTTTTGCAAGAACAAATAGCATGTTTATTGCAGGCCAACCTTCATTATCTTGGCGCTACATTGGAAGGAAATTCGAGTTAAAATATTGTTTTTAAAATATATTGGCCATTAATATTTAAAATTATATTAATAATTTTTGGTAAATCAATAGTCATCATTTATCCCTTTTGGGATATGAAAATGAAACATATTTAAACGCCTAAGTTAGAAAGAAAATATAAGATGGAAAAGTAGCAAAAGACAAAAGATAGAAAAGACAAAAACCAAAAAGGAGCGATTATAATTGTGAAGAGGGGCAGTGATTCATATAATGCAGCAATTAATATGCAATAAAAAGGCATCAACCATATTAGAAAGGCTGCGATTTAAGGAATTTGTTATGTTTATGAAGACAACAATAATTAAGGGAATGTTAAGCAATAAAAGGGATGCCTCTCTTTGAGTAGTCGTCTCTCTCCATAAAGTCACCCCTATCAAAAAGCAAGAGTAGGTATAAAGGGAAAATGAGAAGTACGGTTGAAAGTGAGTGGGTGTGAGTGTTTCGAGGAGTAAAGAAAGGTGTGTAGTATGTTGTGGAATGAATAAGGATAAAAAATAAAACATATACACCAGATTGAAGAGCAATTTATGAGAAGATTATTTGTAGATTTATGAGAAAATTATAAAAAGATCATTTGCAGATTTATAAGGAGATTATAAGAAGATTATTTGCACATTAAAGGAGGAGATTGTGAGAAGTTGTATGGCAGATTTGTAAGAAGTTTCATGTGGAGATTGTGATCATTTTGTGACAGATTTATGATCAATTTATAGCAGATTTAAGAAGGGAATTATAGCAAATTAAAGAAGAGAGTTATAGCAAAATTTGTGAAGACAATTTGAAATGTCTCGTTTTTAATTACATGA
Source organism: Sequoia sempervirens (assembly GCA_007258455.2). Classification (NCBI taxonomy): domain Eukaryota; kingdom Viridiplantae; phylum Streptophyta; class Pinopsida; order Cupressales; family Cupressaceae; genus Sequoia; species Sequoia sempervirens. The sequence continues at coordinate 122,573,745 of VDFB02026320.1, forward strand.
AGAAATATAATATTATTTTAATTAATTAATATTTTCCTCCAATTGTTAATTCAAAAGGGAATATTATTAATTAAATAATATTATATTTATGTGACTTATTAAATGCAAATTCAAAAATTAAGTCACAACTGAAAATTAAAAGAAGAAAAAAAAATTGAAGAGCCAGGCCATTAGAAAGCCAAGGGTCATGGTATGGTAAAGGTAATAAAAGAATTGAGGAGAGCTCATTGTAGGAGGCTTGGTTGATTGTGGTTTTGGAGAAGCTTGGCTTTCTTGTAACTTGAGGACAAAAACCCTCGGGTTCTCAGAATTGGACGAAAACCCAATTCTTGGACTAGCAAAATCACTCAGATTTTGCAGTGGGAATTAACGTCAGAAGATTGAAAATTTGTGAGTCTCGAGACAGATTTTCAAACAATACTGAGGAGGTTCAGGTCAGTATTAAAGAAAGATTCGATTTTCGAATTGTTGAATTGAAATTCCTATACAAATGTGAATATATATTCAGAAATTCTATATTGGGAGACTGTTGTTCATTTATCACTTATTGTATGACCGTTTGAGCTTCGAATATCAAATTTTAATTGGGATTTTATGTTTTGAGTTGATTATTATGAATGAATGTTTGGCAAAGATTATTTGAGTGCAAAGCGAGGAAAAAATACATTAAATTCAAGGGTCTACAAAATTGTTTGACGAAATGCCTAAACAGAACAATTGGTAAACTGAAAAAAAATATAGGCAACTAAGGGTTGCTCATTACACAATTTGAATGAGGAGTTGGTGCCTCTAGTGGGTTGGTGTTCACAAATTGAATAAGGGGTTGGTGCCTCTAGAATTTGTAAAAAGAAGTCTAATAAAAGCAATATTTTGTAATGTCCCCTTTTTCGATGTTCCTTATTTGGGCCAGTTCGATGATTTGACTCACTATTTTTAGTAAGTGTTATATTTAGTAATTGGTCCTGGCAGTATTGTCATGCAGGGTTTCCAATTTGGGCATTGCTTGGTTGTTGTTTGGTGAGTTCTAATGTTTTGGCATATTATTCACTAAAGTCTTCAAAAGATGATTTTATGACTTATGTTATAACGTTATAAAAGACCTCCCCCCCCTCCCCTTGGCCTAGTTGAGCAATGTTGTTTTAAAAAAGGGGACTATGTATTTCAAGTGGACGCCTAGAAAAGAGGTTTATTTATCATTTTTTAAGGCTAATGTTATGCCTCATAAGGTGGGACACCTAGTTTGGGCTTCATGTCAGTTTTAAATAAAAAATCAAAAGTGGAATTTTGGAGGCAAAAAGTTGGGACGGCCCTCTTGGGGTAATTTCATGTCATTTCATAAAGTGAAATGAGAGGGAAAATATATTCAAATTCAAATGCAAGTTGCCCTATTTCTTCCTTCACTTTATAAATATGAGTTTGAACTCTCATTTGCATATGGAGGATTTGACAACTTAAGGAGACTCTACTGGATTGTTTCCAGAACTTTTACATTGCTGGTTGAGGACGAAAACCCTCTCCTTCAGTTGCTAGTTTCAATGGTGAAAGACCCACCCTAGCTGGTTGGAGTGATTCTACCTTAGGAAGCACCCGTGTTTTCAAAAGATTGATCATTTTAGGTTTTCTAATATGACGATTTTCTTAGTGTTTTGATGTGGGTTCAAACAGTTTGGTGTGATTGTTGATTTGCTTTATTTGGGTGATGATTAGAAGTGTTAAAGACGCATTAACAAAGGTCTGATATTCATTTCCAGAATTCTAGAAATCCATTTTACACAGTGGCTGGAAGCAATGATTTGTTCATACCTCAGTTGGTGTTCGAAGTTTGGCTTTGGGTAGTTTTCCAAAAGACAACTCCTAGCTGGGCGCCTCATTTCAAGTGTTCATTTTCTTTTTTTTGGAGTATTGATTTTAGGGTGCAAATCGCCCCTCCTAAGGAACCGTGCCAATCTGGGGTTGAGCAACATTCTGGCCTGTTGTTATAGGAGTCTGAAATCTGCACTTTGTGGGTTTGAAATAGCTGCCATTCAAAGGGAAGGTGCTGCAGATGGTTCATGTATGAACATACCTGCTATGTGACGAAAGTTTGCAATGTAAGGATGATTTTATATGGCTGTTAAAGCTCAGTTCAGAACTGTTATCAGGTTTGAAAGTACTTTCTTAAGTCTGAATTTTGTTGTAGTTCATTGCTAAATGAATGTAAAGAATTCCCTATGATGTTGGTGCAAATGCTATGTTGATTTCCTTTCTTTGCAATATTTTCTACGGTTATCACGATGTATTGAAAGCACTTGAAACAAGAAAAAACCTGCAAACTATCATACACAGCAACAAACACAAAAAAAAAAAATAGGGGGTGGCCATCACATATTTTTGCCATGGTTTTCTCTCACAAGGGTTTCCACGTAAATTGTGTTGTTATTGTGTTACTCATTATTTGATTTATATGTGCTAAATTTGATTAAATCTTAAAGTGATTAATTAAGTTTTAAAAAAAGGATATTGTTATACTGATTCACCCTCTCCCACCCCCCAAACCCCACCTCTCTCAGTATAACCGTGTGCTCATCAGGTAGGTCATGTTTACTTTTAGTTATTTTCCTTTATGCAAAACCCCATTAATGATCTTGTGAAGTGTGAGTATCTATAAATCGTGCTCATAGGTTTAGGTTTAAGAGCAATGTTTAGTTTACAAGGAGATTCACCTACTATTCGAAGAGAGGTTTATGTGTGGTGCTGTTCTGTTTTGTGTTGTCTTGCAAGAGACAAGTTAAAACACTTAACACATGTGACATATGATTCTAACAAGATTTAAAGGAATTTGTAATAATTAAAACAATAATAAATACAGCCAGCAAATGACACATACAAGGTAATAAGATTAAGGATGTTTTATAAATATTAAAAATGCATAATAGGTTGGAGATGTAAAAAAAAGGTTCTAAGCATATTCTAAAGTGTTACATACCGTGAGCATCAATGTGAATCTAGATGCAACCATAAGCGATCTTGTTTTTTCACGATGAACTTCATTTGCAATGTAAATTGCAATCCAAACTCCTGAGATGAATTTTTTAAAGGATCAATATATTAGTATTGTCATATGAATATACTGCAACACATCATACACAATATATCAAGAAATGTGAAACTAGATACAACCATAAGCCATGCCATTTTTCTACACAGCAACCTTCATTTGCAATCCAAACTCCTAGGTTAAATGTTTGTATTAGTTTTGGCATATGAATATACTATAATACATTATACACAAGATATTTCAAGGCTAGAACAAGATGACATGAGATAAGTTACATTTTGCCTTATATGTTCATAAAATTTTATTTTAACTTGACTGCTCTTGTAAGGACATCTTGTTCTATTGAAATGTAAGTGCTTTGTAGTTAACTCCACATATTTGCTAAGTAGAAAATAAATTATAATCCAAATCAAGAAAAACTTGGTATGGTCATTGATAAGTCTCATGAACATTGGATAGTAAATCTTTAATATCATTTATAAAGAAAGTACAATCTTGCTTCACGGGTCTTTATTCAACAATTTCCAACATAGCATAACTAAAATTAAAAAATTGACATCACAAAGGTAGAAAAGATAAAAAAACTTGTATCTATTTTTGTGTTCCAATTGTTTTGATTATATGGGAAAAACAGGTTTTGAAGGGACCCGAAACCCTTTACAACTTAAGAAACAAAATGTTGCTCAAAAGATACTACAGTAAGACACCAGCAGCAGACCACAACCCAAAACAACAAAAGAAACAAAGTGCTGCTCAAGAGATAAAACAGTAAACTATCAGCAGCACCCAACAGCAACAAAACGGCAAAACGACAGGAAAGAAACCGAGTCCCAGCAGTAAACAGACAACAGACAAAAAAGAGAACAGAACACTATTTCATATTGCTTAAGGTGTTGGCCACATCAAGCTTCTGGCTCCTATGCATTTCAATCATGTCCAGCAACTCTTTCTTCTCAACTTCAAAGGACTTCTTCCAGTCAACTAACCCTCTAATAGTAGGGCCTTTACCATCATCTTTCGCACCTTTTTTCCCTTTACCTTTGGCTAAGTGATCTTTCTCCATTAACTCAGAAAAATACAATCAGTCCTCCCTGAGCTCACAAATTTTACGAAACAGGACATCTAAAGAGTCTGCACTATTCTTCACTGAAATGTGACAAGCATGGAGAAGCTTCTTTATATCCGCATTAGTATTCAATATCTTGGCTTCTAAACCAACCAAGCGCTCTTCACGCAGGGATTTGAAATCATGGAAAGAGCCCTCAAGGTCCACAATTTTGTCGATCAAAATATCCGAAGCCGAGCCTTTCGGAATATTCTTCAAGTTCTCCTTCAAACCCCTTATTTTTATGTTAACCTTATTAAACTCCTGAAAAGTCCATTTAGCTAACTTAAAAGTTCCAATGGCCCCTGCCCTTGCCATGTCCAGCAGCTCAAACATAGAGGTGGAATCATCATTGAGATAGGAGAAGTCCTCAAAAAGGGGATTTAACTTTAGAGGCTCTGACTTCGCATGCTTCTTCTCAACATCCTCCTCATCCTGACCCTTATTCTCGTCCTCCAGATCCACATTGGGAGTGCTATGAACTAGGGAGTCATCAATTTCCACCGCCTTTTCAATAGAAACCTTCTCCTCACAGAACACCGTGGTGTCTTTTGCTAAATCTTTCGAGGACTAGTTCTTCAATTTGGCAATGCGTTTGGAAGCCCTCCTCGGCTTATCCTTGGCCTCCGTAGTCAGCACATTCTCCTGCAAACCCTCCTCATTACCACCACCTTCGGCTTCTCATTGGCCAACATCCAAATCTACATTCCTGGGAGAGGAATCACCTGAGCCCACCTCTGTATCCTCACTGTCAGAAAGAGCAAGGTGCTTAGCTGCCCGATTGCTTTTAAGGTTACCCTTCTTCCTCTTTTTCGAGGAGGTAGTCACAGGGGACGGGGACCCTTCTTCATCTTCTTCATTCCACTCCTCTTCTTCATCAATGTTGGTATCTGAGCCAAACAAACCAGAAGCATTGCTCGGAATCTTCTCCTTGCCCTTAATAGCAAGGGCAGGGAAAAGAGCTTTAACATGCTCCATGATTAAAAGAATGAGACCCTCATGGAGGACCGGAGCCCTCCTATCTTTTAAATGAGCATAAACAAAAACCTCCATGGAAGACAACAGAAAAAACGGAAAGGAAATAAACAACCCATGCCTGAAATGGTTTAAAAGAGTAAAATGGTGACCAAGGATTGCAGTGAACCTGCCTTCCAAAGTCACATACCGCATTATCACCTCCACAATATTCGCCCATACCTTCTCGAGGGACTTGCGCTCATAGCCCCAACTTTCCATCTTAACAAGTTTTTTCCGTTTGTCATCTTTGAAGAATTGGGCCATCGCTTCCTCATTGCTTTTCTTGTCCTTATAAAACTTACGGCCAACCATCGGCAACCCAGTCACAATAGCTATCAGCTCCTCATTGATATCAACTACCAGGCCCTTTATCTGGAGCTTACGGTTATGCCAACAAGAAACAAATTCCGCCGAAGCATTTGGGTCACGCCCATGCAATCTTTCTAAAAACGGCATAAAATTCTTGTGATGGAGAATCCTCCATAGCTTCTTCTTCTTCCTCAGGCTCGCACAAGAGTGCGGCTCAATTCTGCTTCTGTCACAACCCATATCCTCAAAGACCAAAAGAAGAAAACCCTCGCAATAGTCACTCAACTAAAAGCCAGCAAACCAAACAAAACCCACAAAGCGTGTGAGTCAGGAAATGGTACTAACGATTAAATGACGCCACTGCATCAACTCAACCAATGCCATCATTTCTCATTAAGATCCTAGCTTTCTTGAGAAGGAGAGAGCCCTTCTCCCACGCACGATACTCATTTAACCTAACAGCCTCATTGGCAAAAAAATCTGCCAATGAATTATCTTCTTGGAAAACGTGAGAAACGCAAGTCTCTTCACAAGAACTTAACATGATTATAGTATTTTTTATTAATTGATCCAGCTAGGCTTATGAGTGCCACGTAGATAATTGATGATATTTAAAGAATCACCTTCTACTCATATTTTAGAGTAACCCCTGTCCACAACATATTTTATGCTTATAAACGCAGCCTCTGCCTCCGCACAGTGATTTGTCTGATTTCCCAACAGGAGTGCCACCGCACCTAAGAGCCTGCCATCCTCATTCCTCAACACCCCCCCACAACCTACAGGTCTAGGGTTAACCTTCGTTGCCCCGTCAAAATTAACTTTAACCCACCCTGAAGGCGATGGCCTCCACTTAGTGCTCAATCTAGCATTTAAGTTGGACTTAGAGATCGCAGAAGGAATAGAGGGGATCTTCCAATTAGAAGTCACCAATAGGTCATACCCAGCCAAACAAGCAGCAGGGGCACAACGAGGTGACTCAAAACCAATGAGAGCAAAATTCTCCAATATCGCCCCACAAATCTTGATGAAAAGACTGCCAACTTTGAGCTTCGAATCACAAAAGATTTTGTTATTACGTTCTTTCCATATTCCCCATGCAATATGCACGGCCATAAGCTCCCAAAGCCATCAAAGAATAGAGGAAGTGGAGGGACACTTCCACTAGTCAACAAATTTGTCAAGGGAGTCCAGGAAGACCCAATCCAGATTCCAAAGACCAAGAAATTTACTCCACAGAATAGAGGAAAATTCACACCCAAGGAAGATATGGAAAGCACTCTCGGCATCAGCTTTGCAAAGAACACATCTATTCGGAATTGCAAATCCCTTTTTACAGAGATTATCCTGCGTTAAAACTTTACCTTGCATAAGCAGCCAGAACAAGACATTCACCTTAGGGATCAGCTTCTTGTTCCATAAATTCCCCCAGAAAGGAAAAGAATCAGGGTTTTCCAACGAATTAACAAGGGCAGAAGCTACCGAAAAATTACCGTTAGCACAGGGAGCCCAAACAACCCTATCCGGCCTAGGAAAAATGGGGATACGAACATTGCACAAGAAATCCTTTAAAACCTTCAATGATGGGTCCCAATCCTAGAAGTTCTTCCACTCCCCATTCTGAAAATAGTCTACCACACTAATGCCAAAGAGACGTTTGCAAATAGGAACAACAAGAGGATCCCAGGGAAAATTGATCAAAGGTTTAAAGTCACACAAACATCCTCCCAAAAAAGAATTTTGGTACCATCACCCAACAGTCACCTAACACCATTTGCAATCAAATCCCTACAAGGAACAATATTCCTCAAAAAACAAGAACCGGAAGCGATATCATCAGAAGTCAGCATATTCCAAGATCTCCCAAAGCCATGCAAATGTTTGTTTCTAGCCAAGGAGGCCCAACCAGCTTCCCCATTGAGGAGCCTCCAAATAGTTTTTGACAAAAGTGCCTTATTGAAAGCTTTTAAGTTTCTGATGCCAAGGCCACCCCAGTTCTTTGGTTTGCAAACCAAATCCCAAGCCACAAGAGGAATTCTAGCTTTTGTTTCAACACCCGACCACAAAAATCTTCTCATGATCTGTTCCATTTTCTCCTCAAATTTGACAGGAATTCTAAAAAGACTCATTGCATACAAAGGCAGATTCTGAAGAGTAGAGGAAATGAATTGTATCTTCCCCACTTGACTAAGAAGTGGTCCGTTCCAACCCGCCAACTTTCTACTGAACTTGTCCATAGACCCAGCCAGGACTCTGGGATCCTAGAAATACACAAAGGAAGTCCCAAGTAGGTAGACAAGAGCTCACCCCTATTGCACGAAAGAATCCTAGCAAGCTTTAATTGCAAAGCTTCAAGGGTATTAAGGAAAAATATTTGACTCTTAGGAAGATTAATACATTGTCCAAAAGCCTTCTCATAAGCCTCAATCAGCCCCTTCACAATTCTGACTTCACGAACAGAGGATTCACCCATCAGAATAGTGTCATCAACAAATTGTTGATGGGTAACTGGTTCACATCTAGAAGAAGGAGAAAGGCCCTTCAGTAACCCGATCAACAAAGCCTTTTGGATATTTCTACCAAGAGCCTCTGCCATCAAGATGAAAAGCAACAGAGAGACAGGATCTCCCTGCCTCAAACCACACAAACTCCAAAAAAAAGGGGAAGGAGAACCATTCACCAGCACAGCAAAAGGAGTAGAGATGAGTTGATCAACAAGCTGAAGAAACTTCCGAAAGAAACCAAAACGTTCCAAAACCTCCAACAAAAATCTCCAGTTTACCCTATCATAAGCTTTGAGAAGACCCAATTTCAGGAAGAAACCCGGCCTCTTGTTAGCATTAAGAGAATGAGCAAGTTCGTGAACAGTTATTATAGAGTCCAAGATCTGGCGACCCTTAACAAAGCCACTTTGTTGTTTTGAGATCAGATCAAGGAGACACTTTTGTAGTCTAGTAGCAAGCACCTTTGAAAAAAATTTATAAATGGAGTTACAGAGACTGATCGGACGATACTCACCAAAGCTGTTAGCATCAGTAGACTTGGGGATCAGGACAATGAAGGTTGCATTCAGCTCTCTGAGTAATCTTCTAGAACCAAAGAATTCCTCAGTGACATTAATCACATCTTCCGCAACAATCTCCCAGCACGACTGAAAGAATAGAAAAGGAAAGCCATCAAGCCCAGGAGCCTTATTCCCTTCAAAAGAAAAGACCACATCCTTGATTTCCAAAGCAAAGGGAATGGCAGTAAGCTCCCTATTCAGATCCTCTGAAACCAGATGGGGGATAACTTCCAAAGAAGCCTCCACACTATTTTGGTCCCACACCAGATCGTCCCTAAGCAGATGCTCAAAGAAATTAGCAGCCACTCTCCTAATAGCCTCCTCATCCTCCAACAGCATACCATTAGCCATAACCGAGGAGATCCTGTTAGACGACTTATGCCTGAGGGCAGTAAAGTGAAAGAACTTGGAGTTGCGGTCCCCAGACTTTAACCAAATTGCACGAGATCTCTACCTCCAAAAATCTTCCTCTTTTGCAACAATGTCATGGAGGTGAGCGAGAAGGCCATCCTCCTGCAACTGGAGATCCTCCGATAAACCCTTTGACTAAATGGCATCCTAAACACTATCTAGCCTTTGAATAACAGAATTCTTAGAATCAAAAAAATGACCAAACGACTCATTCCATTTCTTGAGATTTCTCTTCACAAAAGTCAACTTTTTGGCCACTTTGAACATCGCACTGCCATCAATATTCACTTGCCACCATTTCTCAATACAATCCATAAACCTTGGATTCCTCAACCACATGGCTTCAAACCGAAAAGGAAAACGCTTCTTACCCCCAAGCCTATTAGCCACAAAAGAGATAGGGAAATGGTTAGACCCGCATCTCGTAATAGTGGATAGGGAACAAGCAAAATCCGCAAACCAAGAAGCCGACGTCAAAGCTCTATCCAACCTAACTTGAATATTTTCAGCACCAATATGCCTGTTGGACCAAGTAAACTTGGCCCCTGTCATCTTCACATCAATAAGAGCATTGTCATCAATGAACATTCTTAAATCTAGATGACTATCAGATTGGCCTACGAACCACCCACTTTCTCATTATCACAAAGGGGAGTGTTGAAATCTCCCATAACCAACCAAGGGCTATCCAAAAAATTAGTCCGAATATACCCAAGATCATCCCACAACTTCCTAGCCCTCTTCAAATTAGGAGCATACACATTGGAGATAACCCAAGAGTAAGAATCCCTAATCAAAATAAACTTTGTCTCCACATGGTTAAAACCTTCCGCAATCGGGAAACCTTTAATCAGCCTAGCATTCCAAAAAGAAGCAATGCCACCCAAAAATCTCCCTTAGAGCTAACCCCATGAAAGCCACAATCCTTAAAGAAGAGGTTCTTTAAAGCTTCCAACTTATCAATTTGCATTTTCGTTTCTTGGATCAGCAAAATGTTCGGCTTATGGTCCCGGACCAAGTTCTTCAGGAGGTCCTTTTTGTGCACATGATTCAACCCCCTGATGTTCCAGGAAATAATCTTCATTTGCACAAGGAGGGGGTGCTCTTCGAGCATAGTTCAAAGAGGGTTTTCTAAACCCCTTCCACAATATCCCGCTTGCAATCCCTCTCCCTGCTTTTTTGCAGAGAGGGTCTCCCCTGGCCCCTCTGTTCAGACCCACAGTCCGCTTTTTGCCTTCTCGTGGTAACACCTTTATGGGGATGAGGAGAAGCAAAGGACTTCTTTCTGCCCCTCACCGGAATATAACCTTCTTCATCCTTACTCCCTGTATCTGCAACCACCAAAGCACCCCCTCCAACCACCAGCCCAGACGCACGATCCAGTGGGGAGGACGGGCGACAATAGGCTCCAAAATGGTATGTTTAGGGGAGCACAAAGTATCTAAAACATGATCCACATCCTGTTCCACAGACTGGCCAGCAGCCTCATCCACAGTTTCCCTAGTCTCCTTGTCAACCTTGGGATGAGGGACAGAGTGATCTTCAATATTAGCTTCACCCTCCATGACTTTGCCAGAAACTAACTCACCCTACTCTGGTGGAGCTGAAGTCCCCTTGGCCTCCTTAACCTTCCAAACTTTAGTTTAAGGAATAACCTTGGGCGGAGCCACCTTAGCAGGGCAGTCCTTAGCCCAGTGACCCGCTTTTTTTGCATTTGAAGCACGCAAATGAAAGATTTTCAAAGACAATTTGTTGCTTCCAAGAGCCCACCTTTGAGTTAAGGTGAAAAAACTCAAGCATCACAACATCTTGATCAATCATGACACAAAATCGTGCTGCAACCAGCCGCCTTCTAGAGAGAGTGGCATCGTCAATAGAGACTAACCGCCCAAAAGAGTTAGCCACCGCCTTAAACACTTCTTCATCCCAATATTCCAAAGGCAAGCTCAGCAACTTCACCCACACAGGGGCTGAATGAAAAAGGCACCTGGAGAGATCCATCTCGGGCTCCTAGGGGCATAATACCAAAGTAAGACGCCCAAAATTCCATGGTCCTTTTGCAAAAACCACTCCCAGGTCTTCATCACAGGAAAAGGAAAAGGAAAAGAATCGTTTAGCCATAGACGCAACTTCAACTTGGCCTTTCAGAGCACACTTCTTACGAACCCAAGTGCGGACCTCCTCAATGTTAGGTCGAGGACCTAAAAACTTGCCTACCAGAGAAAAGTCCATTCTAGCTATATTTTCATCCACAAGAAAGTTCAGAATGGACAAGGCAAAGCCACCTTCAATTTTAGAAGACACTGATTCAGACGCAACGCCTTTGCCTTTTCGAGGAAAAAAGGTCAACCCATTTCTGCCCAAGCAAAGATGACTGCCCCGCCGACCGGCTATTTCCCACTGGAACGTGCTCAATTTGGGGATTTCTCAGATTAGCCGCAGATGATTCCCTAGTTGGGGCCCGCCCATTATCACCAGAAGCCACATGACTACCAAGAGCCTTTGGAAGCGCCTCCGTCAATGGACAGCCAGCACAAGATTCCTTGGAAGCCTCAACCGTACACTTACCCTCGGAGAACACATCTTTGACCACATCCACACCGCACGACCCGTCCTTTCCAATAGTGCCAACAGAGAGCACCAGCGCATCCACACCGCACGATCCATCCTTCCCAACAGCAACAACAGAAAGCTCCAAATCTGTAGACTGACCGAACTAGAAGTCGCCATGATTTCCAAGGAGTGAGTTCAAATTCAAATCACTCAAGCCCGCCACCGAATCAACCTTCTCTCCAATTGTGAGCGTAGAAAGAATGACTTTTCTATAAAGAATTAAATAATACTTGAATGATAGAAATTATATTAATGTCTATGAATGACCAAGAGTAGGTCAATGGGACTCAAGAGTACACCAATTTGCAAATAAAGTTCTAGGAGGAGAATCTTAGAGAGGCCCCACAAAGGGGAGAACCAAAAAAAATACAAAATAGCAGGGAACACCAATATAGGTGGTCAAGAAACCAATACAAATAACTAGGAAGGGGGAACAAGAACCCCAACGAACATAAGTTGAGTAGTACTAGAGAGAGAAGGTTTCATTGAGTATCACAGTTTGAGTATCACAGTTTGGGCTAAAAATGGAGGAGTCGTTGATGTCATTGTTGATCACTATGAAAGGGCCAATACAAGATCTAATAGTGCTCACAGAGTGCCTAAGGCCAAGAGGGCCAAACAAGGAACTCCCTCTAGAATCACACCTAATATCCAAGGCTGAAGTAACTTTTGTATTAGTGAAGAAGCCCGTAATATGTGTATATCCATATGGGTGGGGGGCTGGTCAAAGAGGTGCCATTGAGAAGGAGCTAAATTACTTTGTCGAGAAGAAGTCAATCCACAATGATGAGGGTGAACACAATGAGGTAGAAGTTGTGAGAGATGACGTCTCACAAGTCTACCTATGTCAGTGTGTGAAGTAGTAGATCTAAAGGTCTTTTAGAGTTGTTAGTCTCCTAGATGTGATGGAAGAAGGATGTGAACAACCTTGATGTTCTAGGATCCCTAGACACCCCCTACAAGGATTTAAACCAAAGGGTGGCAACATGTTGTAGATAAAGGGCCAAGCATCACTAGTCTAAATATCTAAACAAAGTAGAGGGATTGTTGATTGAGTCCCTATGGAAGCAATAATATCTCCTTTAATCTCATAGTAAATGGGTCAACTGAAGATGAAATGCTCTTGAGTCTCCACCTCCTAGAGGGAGAAAAGACATGTCCAATCTTGGTGAAGAATATGACAATCTCTATTAACCCATAGTTGGTGAGAACAAACCCTTAGTTTGCTAATTTGAAATCTCAATCCATGTGACGAATGACACTAGAGATACCAAAGATGACATAAGATAGCATCTTCCACTTGTAAGAAATTTTCTACATAAAAAATAAGCTTTAAGTTGAGTAGCACAAGAGGGGAGGTCCAAGTTACCTAGATGTACTATATGTAGAGTCCCTCCTAGGAACTCTAGTTATGGTCTCCTTCAAAGAAAAGGGTCAAGTAGGAGCATCCAAGAAATACAGGAAAGGAAGGAGCCTGTCAATAGAGATGCCAATAGAAAGGAGCAACGTAGTCTTAGAGTACCAACAATGATGTTGCTTAACGAAGCCCAATGACACAATCCACTCAAAGGAACAAAGAGCTAAGTATGAATACATGTCAAGACTAGAAGCTAAATCCTCCATGGATCTAAATCTATGGATGTAGAAAGTAAGCCAGAAGATAGTCTCGAGATGCAATGGCTAGGCAACAAATTCAGCTCAGACAATGTCATGAAAAACAATTCACTTGTGACAGGGCATGCATTGTAGCATGAGAGTCTAGATCTACTCAATATGAGCCCAGTCAATGGATCCCAAGCTAGCCCCAAAAACTCAGATCCATATAAATCTATTGGCTTGATGATGGTATCAAAAAGACACATCTTAGAAGGGATATCTTAGAAGTGGACTTGAAAACACTAATTCTCCAAAATTGATAGAGAGGTATAACCCTTGCAAAGACATGAATGAGAGACAAGTTTCATGTTGGAGGGACCAAAAAATTGTACTACCAAGTATGTGTTAGTCGAAGAAATCTCCAAAGCTGCCCCTTGTAGAAAAACTAAAAACTGAAAAGTGAACATTTGGAGATGTTGAAAATCATGACCTTAGTTTGACCAAGGTTGACCACAAGCTAGCAGAGTTCACAAAAGAAAGCAAGGCTATCCAATTTCCACTATAAGCCTTGAGCAAGATGAGAGAGGAGAACATCAGTTGCAAAAAGTAGAATGGCTATAATCACCTCATGTAGAATGCAACCATCACCCATATGAGTATGTTGTTGAAGAAACTCCTCCAACTCATCAATGTAAATGATTAAATGGGTTAAAGAGAGAGGACACCCTTGTTTGACCCCAATAGTACTCCTTACAGAGTTGAAAAGATCATGAGAGCTATTGAACTGCCCAATAACTATCTCATAAAGCCTCCAAGTTGTGGTAATGAGAGAATCAAGAATGCCTACATCACACATCCTCTAAACAAGCGTCTCAGAACTAAGTCAAACACCTTGCAATTTATGAAACAACAAAAGATTGTGGAAGATTGGTGATGAGACTTCTCAATAATAACTTTAAGATTAAAGATGTCGTCAATGGTCTAGTAATCTCTCTTAAAGTCAGCTTGCCACATTAAAGGAACCCATATAAAAATATATTTTTCTTCTCTTCAAGAAACCCATGTACATGGTATGGAAAACATAGAGAGATTGCAATTTCAAATTTTTTATTAAAATACTTAGTAAGTTTGGATATAGCCCATATGACATTTAACTTGTGCAAGACAACATAGATATAGTGAAAAGAGGTTGTGTATTGCAAACAAAATCCCTCAACATTGGATATAGAGAGACAAAAAATAACACAATAATTGCTATCCTCAACTATTGAAACTAAAGGAGATAATTTTGGAGGATGTCACATCCCTGAGCCCTTCTCACTCCTAACCAACATCCCACATGATGAAAAGTAGAGATTCTTTGAACTAGTAATATAAGATATAAGGCCTTGTGTGAAGGCAATTTTCATCATCTTGTAGCATTTTATGATTTACACAATTGTAACAAACTTGTAAATTCAATGTTTTAATGACAACTAGATAGATAAAAAGGAATAAAAGAAATTACATGACTATCCACAAATGAGCAAAGTAGGTCAATGGGGCTCAAAATTACTTTTAGTTACAATAGAAAAGTACTAGGGTTAAAGGAACCCAAGGTCTTGGAAATAAATAAACACGAACAATGTAAACATAGCTATATGGGATAAAATCCCAAAGTAGACAAAACTCAAACCATGTGATTGGAGTGCAAATACAAACAACCATGTGGAAGGATTCCATGATGAAATAAAGCACTATCAAATATATAAAACCTAAATTTTGAGGCTAGGAACCAATATTGTTACATGTTTGTAGCATGGATTGGGCTAGAAAAACTATCATCCATCACCACCACAAGAGGGCAACCACATGATCTAATAATGTCCAATAGGGAATGTTCAAGGCTAAGTAGAGTAGTCTAGATGATTTGAGGAGGAAGCAAGTACTCCTACTAAAACCTCTCCTAACACCTAAGATTGATGAACCTTTAGAGGTAAAGAAGAAACTAGGAACATGTATGTGTTGTGGCCCACACTGCAAGGGAGACTAGAAGGCCTCAAGACAATGAAAAAGCATCATGCCTAGATTGAGAGTTAGACGATGGAGCATCCTAGTAGTAAAATGCAAAAGAGGAGTGCCATTCACCAACCTATTCTCATCAATGTGTGAATCAATAGGTTTCAAAGGAATTAAGGCCAACAATGTTTGTTCCAAGCTAAAAGGAGGTAATTCACCTTGTCACATTAGGGGGCCACCTATAAGCTCCAATGCTTGAATATGGATACAAGAAGGAAAAGGACCAAAACCTTTTGATCAAGGAAGATGAAGAAATTGGGTAGAGAACCACAAACATCTACACTAGAAATGGTACCTCTCTAGGACATCATAGCAAACAAATCACTTGAAAATGAATTATTCTTCATACTCAACTTTATAGAGAGAAGAAAGATCAAAAATCCCTACCATCTCACTAGAAATGATAGTTTGACTCAACTCTTACTTCGTGGGAGGATACCCTAAACTAATCAAATGGATACTCAAGCCATGTGGCTAATGATGTTGGAGATATCCAGGCATAATGATAGCACCTTAACAATTACTAGTAAATGCTCAATATCATCAAGGTTTTAATTAGCACCTTTCAATGTGACACAAAACAAAACAACATATATAGTAAAACAAATCTTTGAATAATGAAGGGATGCTCCCTTTTAGAAGAGTGAAGGAAATGACAAGTTTCCCTACAATTTCATTTTGCAATATCTAGAACCTATGGGATCTTAAGCATGCAATACAAACAAACTTAAACTAAAACGTGTATGTTTGTTCTCAAGCTAGGACACAAGGTGTTTCAACACTTTCGCGCTAGACAAGGCCTTTTATATTTTATAACTATCTCATGTAGAAGAAGATTTAACACAACTAATGAACACTTGGAATTTTTAATTAAACATAGAGACTAAAAATCATAAGTAAAACTCAATCGGACTCAAACAAACACAAACATGAAGGATTATGAATTAAATATGAAACGATACATACAAAGCTATAATATTTGTTTGGTGAAAATTATGTAATCAACTTTTCGATAGATTACACAACTAGGACTTCAGCCACAACTATGTGAGATATGAATCTCTCCTCTCAGAAAAGGGGAGGCGCCCTTCTTACTGCTGACGGAAGCGATGGTAAAACAAATAAAGTAATTACACAATGTACACAATACTTACGAAGTGGGGGGGGGTGTCACATTCATCCTTCTCTCTTTTTTCAGAGAAGATGTTTACAATGCTTCACTGTTGGAAGTTCTCAATTCTTAATAACTTTAAACGATCAACTAGCAGTAATACCAATACCTCTATCTTGTCAAAGCAAAGCGTAGAGATACCAGAAGTAATTAACAATAAACAAGTAAAATAAAAGGGAAAGCTCACGAAGGCACAAAGTCGTTCCGTAGCTTTATCAATGGTGGATTTGTGATAGATGTGTCGTTTGTCGCATTAGAAACATAAAGTCTTCTTAGATTCAGCAATTCCTCGAATAGCATGAACAATTACAAGCGAAAAGTCTTGTAGATCATCCAACCATAGTTAAACAAAACACAATTGTAAATCTAAGTAAAAGATGTAACACAAAGTTTACATGAATTGCTTAGAGTCTTTCAGATATCACTTACTAATTACCACCAAAAGAGATCAATTCACAAGACTATCGAATCCAACACAAAGTCTGGTTTGCAATCTTCTTCTTTATTGATCAGATTTTGTTTGCAAAGTATGAACACAAAGTTTCACAATTTGTTTCAAGAAGGGCAGCACTTCATTGCAAAATACTAAAAGATACCTAATACAAAGGAAATCCCTCATATATATGGAAAGAGGGAAGAGCAAAATTAGGAAACTAATTGAGAGAATTAAGGAAAGTTGGGTGAACGATTTAAGGAGATTTCACCTAACTTTGACCAAAGTCAAAGTGTAATTTGTTTTCAAAAGATTACATCTCGAACTTGGTGCAATTACAATTTACAAAAAGACGTATAAAATGTCAGGAAATATTTACAAGATGCATAATGGGAAACATCAAAAATGTCTAACACTAGAGATCAGGAACCTTCATGTTTCCTTGCTTTGGGCGCGGAAGTCTTCGTATTTCTTCCTGGTCTCCTGCACGAACTTCTCATCTGGACCAACGGTGTAACCACAATGGTGTGAATTCTCGTAATCGATCTCATGGCAGATGAGTGAACCTTCTTGCACCTGTCAAGATGCGTTTTCAGGTTATCCAATGTGAGCCTTGTATCACAAATGACGTTCAGAGAGGCTTCTGAAAAGTCTACGTTGTCAATCATCTTCATGATGGCTTCCTTGAAGATCTAGGATATTTCTGTGGCTGGCAGGAAGATACGATTTTCCTCAAGAAGTTGTCCCGGTAACTCCTTGATACCTTTTTCAAGAATAACACGATGCCCTTCGACATCTTCCTACACTTTGTGGAGATCCTCCGTAAGAGATTGAATTACTTGAATTTGATGTTTCAAACATTCTCTTACCTCAATGAACTTTTCTTTGTCGGGAATTACCCCGGCTTCCACCAATTTACTGAGCTTTATCTGCTTCATCTATGACCATGATAGCAGGCACTTTTCCATATCTCTGTGCTCCTGGGAAAGTACACTTTTTTCTTTATCAAGCTCTCTGGTGAGCTTGGCCAACAAAGTAGTTTTCTCGTCCGCAGCAATTATGATCTAAGATCCGTGTTCTATGATCTTCTCAACGAAATCATACAACACCCTACCTTTGGAGGCGAACTTCTCAGCTTTCTTGACAGCTAGGTCCTCAATACTTACCACTTCCAATGGTTGTGCATTAGTTGAAGATCCTGCAAGTCTCTTTACAACAATGGCATAATGCTCTGCCCTTTGTTTGTACATATTGCAAGCTTGCTCCATTTTATCCAGTCTTCCAACCAAAATGTCCAATGTGACTTGCACATCTGCTTTTGCACTTTCATTGGTAACTTTGCCAAGCTGGACTCTTGTTACTGTGTAGTCCTCATATTGACATCTCCTTCTTCTTGCGGTGGTATGCCAATCTCTGCATACTTGTGGCCAGTCTTGTCAACATTTAGCTTTCAGTATACTTTTGCCTTTTTCTTCCCTTTAGCCTTTGGAGGGACTACGTCTTCGAGGTCGAGCTCCTCTGGAGAGATCATTTGCTTCTTTCGCTTCGATACTTAAGATATCAGCCAAGGGGGAAGGAAGGAGGTGTGAACTTCTAGATTTGCTGTCAACTCTGTCGTCATTGTCACCTCTGAAGTTACCATGGGTATTGTGACAATAGGAGAAGTGTCTGTCATCATTGCTCTTGTAGACTACACATTGAGCTGCTCACGCATTGATTCATTCATGAACCGATTGAACTTAGTTTTAGAAGTGATATCATACGTCGGTGAAGACAGGCTAGGAATGGATGATGGAAGACTTGACAGTATATCAACCATATGAATGCTTGTCACCAAGGGAGTATCAAGCAAGGTTGATGCTGCAGGAATAGTGGATACCTCTACTGCAGAAATGCCTGTGGTAGGAATAGGTGATGAAGGAACAGGAGGTGGAGGAGTACTTGAATTTGGAGGGGTATGAGGAACACTGGAAATCACAGGTGATGACGTTCTGGGAATTTCCTCAACTACATTCTCAGGTGGAGACATAGTTCTTTCTTGATCATGCTTGGGTTCCTGTTGATCACCCTGTTGTCTCTCTGATTCTGGTTCACCTTCGGAATCACCTTCAGATTCTTCTTCAGAATCTTCTTCAAACTCTTGCCCGCTTTCAGAAACTTCTTCTGCATCGGAGTCTGCTTCTGCTGAGTCTTCATCTTCAGCGAATTGGTCATTGGAAATACCTTCTTCATAGGAATCTATCTCCTCTGAAACAGCCTTTTTACCTTTAGAGCGAGATGGTTCAGGTTCCGTGGTTTCTCCTTCTGGGACGGCCTGGGTATCTTTCTTGCCAACAGTAAACTTGATCCTGGGACCTCTTTGTAAAGAAGTGGGAACAACCGCTGATTTGTTTTTCATGCGGAGTTCTTGCTGTTGGCGAGCTTCTGCTTCGGATTCTTCTCCTTCTGAATCTGTAGTGAAACTTTTCATTTCAAAACCATGCTTGTGTAGCCATTTTGCAGTATTGGATAAGATTGGTGCCAATCTCTCTCTGATGCTAGTACTTTCTTTCCTAGACCATTGAATCGTAGGCAACGGCTTCTTAGAAATCTCTTGTTCATCATAGACAGCATTCATGATATCACCAGGATCTGTAAAATCCTCTGGTAGGTCAGCAATATCAAGGTCTTTGATCTGCTGTACGGTCAACCTGCAATAATCCATTTTGCGAATGGCTTCTTCATCTCTGCAATCAGCCCAGATGTCCTCAAAACGGTACTTGTGATGATGACCCTTTTGCAATTGCCTTCTGACATCCCGGTAATCAAAATCAAACCTATACCTGTAGGTCCTGATTGTCATGATTTGCATCTCAGCATAAACAAATTTGGCTTCTTGTACAGTCGGGATAGTATATCTACCGATTGTCAGTGGGAACTTGAATCCTTGCTTGTGAATATTTCTTCGTTCTTTGTGCACTGAAATCAGCTCTCTGCACATCTCCATGAGAACCCACTTGTCCAAAGGATATCGTGGCAACATGTAAGGGCAGCCAGTGTAGCACCCTACTCTCAAATAAGTAAATGTTGGAATTGTAGAAATATGCATCCAACTTTACTTACCGCCTTCTAGGCCTCATCAGATACCCTTCTCCTCTCGAGAGTTGGATCAAAATTGAAAAGCAAAGGTGCGAAGAAAGCATCAGTAACCCGCCTGAAATGATGGAAGCTTTCCTTCAACTCCAGTTGATAGAAAAATTTATACACAGGTACCAGCATCCGATTCCCTTTTGTGGATAGACCCGAAAATTGCCTCATTACAGCTGTTGCATACACCAAGTAAGAAGTCATATAGAATTTTAATGTGGAAGGCACATTGATCAATTGCTCATGTATTTCATCATTGATCTGTTTGCCCCAGTCAATGTGCACTTTTTGTCTTCTTATGATCCTGATGTATTCATACATCCAATCATGAAACGTGGATGATTCAGGCAAGCCCTTCACTCTGCTCAAGAATGTGATCATATCTTTGACATCATCTTTGAAATCCCTTCGCAGGAGTCCCTTTGGCCATCTGGAAACAGTTTGCCTAGGCTTCTTCAACCATTGGCTATTTATTAGGTTTTTAGCCTTGTTGGGATCAGCGTCATAGACTTCTTGTGCTTTTTGTATTGAGATGTCAATGTACTTCTCCATTTGAGGAACTTTAAACCATAGCTCCGAGACTCGCCGCGAGTCCTCTGGACGCGGCGAGTCCCGCGCCAAGCGGCCCTGGCCGCGTCCTCGCGCGGCCGCGTCCAGGTCTGGACGCGCCAGACGTGCCGGACGCGCCGGACGCGGAGTCCCGACTGTGGGACGCGGCCGCGGCAGCAGCGGCCAAAAAGGCCAAAAACACATTAAAAGATAACATTTTTTTATTCTGTTTTTTGACTTATATCTTCTATTTCGCCCTAAAAGGGCACTCATTTCATTCATTTGGCAAAATAGGAGGAGAAGAGAGAGTTGTGAAAAAAAATAGGAGGAGAAGAGAGAGCAACCAGCAACTTGTTGAAGACAAATCCAAGGGCATATATCATTTAGGGAGCTTCATACCAGCAAGGAGGTGGATTGAAAGCTCATTACCAGTGATTTGGAGGAGTTTCTATTGCATTCCAAGCTAAATCTAAGAGGTAAGTTCGATTTTAATTGATTTTTTTGTGTTTTTTTAACAAATATTTCATTGTAATTTGTAAAATCACTATTCTTTTGAGTTTGCATATTTTTTTTACAAACCCTACTTGCAACTTAAATAATTTTAGAAACCCTATTTTGTGCAGCCACATTCATTTGCAAATCATACCATATTATTATTTTCACAATGTCTCATACCCCAGTCAGAAAAGACCCTGCTTGGAAACATGCTGAAATCTTTCCCGGAATGAAAAAAGGAGACGCCAAATGTTTCTACTGCAAAACAATATATCATGGAGGCATAAATCGATTAAAATATCATCTTGCACGCATACCCGCCCATGATGCAGTGGGTTGCCCTGTAGCACCTATTGAGGTTGTTCGTGAAGTGCAGGTGCAATTAGAAACTTTTGAAAGGCAAAAAGAAATGAAAAAGAAACAGAAACAGGAGTTGCTGAGTGTTGGAGTTGGACAGGGACTTGGTGCTGTTGGAGATGCTTCTTCCATGCCTCCATACCGTCCTAGTGCTAGTGCTTGTGGTAGTGCTTCTGTTTCTGCATCAGCAATGCCTATGCGTACTCCTAGTGCTGGTGGCGCTGCTACTGCTAGTGGTAGTGGCAGTGTTAGCATTGGCCCTAGAGTTCGTAAATCTAGGGTGGACTCATATTTTGTACCACGCACTACCCCTGGTTCCCAACCGTCGCTTGAGAGCATGGGTTGGAACAAGGACGCACATGATGCAGCCAAAAAGGCAATTGCAGACTTTTGGTACTACTGCACCATTCCCTTCCATGTAGCCAGGTAATTCTTTTTCGTTTAATTGTTTTAAAATTTATATTTAAATTTTAGAATCTAGATGTATCTCATTATCTCATTATCGAATTCAAATTTTACAATACTTATGTAACTTATCAATTTATTTATGACATGTTATAGGTCACCTTTCTGGCAAAACATGGTTGATGCGATAACCATATGTGGGGCGGGGTTCAAAGCCCCTAGCGAAGATGAATTAAAGGGCCCACTTTTGACTCAAAAGGTGGCAGATGTGAAAGCACAATTAGAGGAGCAACGCAAGCAGTGGAGCATGATTGGTTGCACCATCATGACTGATGGTTGGACTGATAGGAGAAATAGGACGTTGCTTAATTTCCTAGTTTCCTCTGGAGGTAATTGTACTTCCTTCAATGCATTGGAATTTGAATTTTATTTAGTGAATCACATAATTTAATATGGCTGATTTATGTTTTTTAATTTATTGAATAATTGGTTTTGCTTATTTTTTCAGGTGACACCGTCTTCATTAAGTCCATTGATGCTTCTGCCCAAATAAAAAATGCCACATATCTGTGTGAGGCTATAGAGGAGGTGATAGCTGATGTGGGGGAAGAAAATGTAGTGCAAGTGGTGACAGACAATGCAGCAAATTATGTTGCTGCTGGTAGGTTATTGATGGAGAGGCACCCTACTATATTTTGGACTCCATGTGCCGCCCATTGCATTGACCTCATGTTGGAGGATCTTGGGAAGCTCCCATGGATCAAAACATGTGTGGAAGCAGCAAAAAACGTTTGCAAATTTGTATACAACCACACATGGGTGCTTAACCTTATGAGGCAATACACGGGGTTGAGGGAGTTGTCTCGTCCTGGCATCACCAGGTTTGCAACAAATTTTATCATGATGCAATCCTTGATTCGGTCAAGGGCAGCTTTGAGGCGCATGTTTACTAGTGAGGAGTGGTCTTCCTCATCCTTTTCTACAAGCACTGCAGGGATTGCTGTGGCTGATTGCATTTTTGATGAGCAAGGGTTTTGGACACCAATGGACGAGATTGTGAAGGTAAAATTTAATTCTTTATTATGTTCTAATTTTTAATCATATCTTACTTTTATTTGTTTATTTTCATTCACACTTATTTGTGAAACATGTTTGCACTTTCCAGTTTATTGAGCCCCTGTTCTCTCCTACGAGGAGATGGGGAGAAGCGCAATGGGCTACATATATGAGGGCATGGATAGGGCCAAAGAGGCCATTAGATCGTCTATGGTGGAGTTGAGGAGAAGTATCGTCCCATTTGGGATATCATTGATAGGAGATGGCAAAACCAACTTCATAGGCCCATCCATGCAGCCGCATGTTTCTGAATCGCCTTCCAATTCCAGCGATCTCCGGGATAGAGAAATTCTTAGTGGGCTCTACACGACATTGGAGCGGATGTTGCCTGCTGTTACTACACAGGTGGTGCAGGAGATAGATGCCTTCACTAAGGCACAAGGAGACTTCTTTGCACGTCAAATGTGCAAAGATAATAGGACAACATTACTACCAGGTAAAAATATATTTAAGGGCATAATTTTCATCTCTTTATATTATAATTTATTATTAAATGTTGAACTTGAACTTGAAACTTGAAATGAGATTGATTTTGTTTCTTTTTCTCATCTCAGATAGCTGGTGGAATATGTTTGGTTCTGATACACCGAACCTGCAAAATATTGCCATTCGTATATTGAGCCAGCCATGCAGTTCATCTGGTTGTGAGCGCAATTGGAGTATGTTTGAGCACATACACTCCAAGAAGCGCAATAGATTGACAGTGGAGAGGATGAACGACTTGGTATATGTTCATTACAATCTTCGGCTCAGATACAGGAAGCTTTTTGACCATGACAAAACCCCGATCAATCTAGACGAGGTTGATCCACAGTCTGAGTGGACCACTGAGGCTACAGATGCAGTCTTTAGTGACGAGGACCTTGATTGGGTGGACCAGGCAGAGAGAGAGGCCGAGGTTGTAGCCATGGCTGAGGAGGAGGCTAGAGCACGAGGAGGCATAGATGTTGTTGGTGAGCGTGGCATGGAGAGTCAGACACAGGCAGAGACTATGGCTGCAGCTGCAACATCATCCAGGCCCTTTAGACGCCTTCGTAGGAAGGATGCTGGCTCCACTATGCCATAGGGCATAGAGTCATAGAACATTTTGATTTGATGTCATATTTCATATTTCATATTTGTATGGAACATTTGATGTCATGGATTTCATATTCCATGAGTTTTGTATACATTTGACTAATTTTATATATCTAAGTATGTTATTTCCTTCAGCAACGCAACTACAATGTGTACCTTATACTTATGTAATCGTTGTATACTTATGCATGTGATCAAATTTGCTTTTATTTGTGTTGTATTCAATAAAGGGTGCTTGAAACAAGTTTTAAATCCTTAAAAATCTCTAAATTTCTAGGGTTTTTCAACTTTTATTCATTTTGCCACGTCTGCGCCGCGTCCGCGTCCGGATTCGCCGAGTCCCGCGCCGAGTCGCCCTCGCCGAGTCTGAGCCGCGTCCGCGTCTCGTTACTATGCTTTAAACACAATATCAAAGAAGTCAGGGTCGAGTCTCAAAATCTCGTGCCCAAAAGAATCAATCACACTTCTGCTCTCCCTGATGTAGTGGGATGCAACTTGAAGGAAAAATTTTGTATTGTGTGCAGCAATAGGGAACATAGCTACCAAATGCAAGTTACTGTGTACAATTGCTCTCATAGAATCAAGAAGAGGCTTCTTCTCAGTTTTCTCTGCAAAATCAACCAAGTCTTGATGACCAACCTCTATGTCTTTTATTTCTTCCACCTTGGAGACCACTACAGTTGGCTGATAGACACCTTGATATTTATATTTCATTCTGTCTTTTGCTTTTGAAGACGACGGAGGTTTTCTGGCAGTCATCTGAGAGCAATTGAATCTTTGAATAATCAACTTTGAGGATCTTGAAAAGAGATTGCAAGATGTGGAGTCAGAACAAACATTAGTCGTTAAACAACATGGAGATGCGTGAGGCGAGCAACAATGATGAGCAAGCGTGGAGCAGATGACACAAAGTGTACGGAAAGAGGTTTGGAATGAAATTGGCAAGTTTCGAGGTGTTTGGAAAAAAAAATTGGGAAAAGTGTAAGGGCGCCAAAATTCAGCGCCCTTACACTTGAAGGAAGTTGACTTTGGTGTAGGGGCACTGAAAAACAGCGCTCCTACACCTGAGAGTTAGAATCTTGCTCGAAGTTGTCAAAGCGCACTTTTTGAGCACTTTTGCACTTGGAGGCAAAACAACTTGGTGTTATGGCGCAGAATTTTGGTGTCTTGACATTTCAATCTGAAGAGAGTTTTATGTGCAAAGATGGAAAATCCTAACGCCATATATTTCGAGCACAAAAGGATGATAAGTAAAGATGACTAGAAACAGCACTTTAGACATTTAGAGCATGGATTTTTATATGCCAACACTTATACAACGCGTTTTGTAGAGATACGTTTACATTCCCACGCCAAAACACTTTGCTCCTAATTGAATCATCAAGAGACAACCGAGAACCTAGGGTAAACATAAGGAAAAGACCCGACCATGAGAAGAATGCGAAAAGAAAGGATAGAAACGCGTGAGGAGAGAAAAGAAACAAACACGTAGGGAGAGAACTCAAACGCAAGGAGAGAAGAGAAACAAATGCATAGGGAGAGAACACGTTTTTATTTACAGAAATCAAGAGCACGACTTGAAAAAATGCATTGACAAAACCTATCAAAACAAAACGCAGACACAAAGAGAAGTAAAGACAAGAAAAACGAATAATAACATACCTGAAATAAGACTTCAAAACCCTAGCACAACCAAGGAGAAGATCCTCAAGAAAACGCATTTTTGGAGAAGGTGCGCGCCCAGCAAAGAGAAGATAAGTTGAAGACCACATTTGATGAAAATGAAACATAAAATCACTTTTAAGTGATTGGAAAACATTAAAAACCTAACTCACGTCGCCCAATTAATTGAGGCATAAAAAGTGGCACGATAAGCGAAAAAATGCAAAATACATGAAGAAAAGCGCCTGAGCCAAAAATTGGCTAAGTCTGGCAACAATGTGTAAGAGCGCACTTTTTTAGCGCTTCTACACATTTTTGAAAAATCACTTTCATGCAAGGGCGCTGATTTTTGGCGCCCCTACACTTTCAACACTTAGTCAAATTTTTAACATGGGCAAGAGCACACTTTTTAGGTGCAACTGCATTTTTCACAATTTGACTAAGTATGAACAGTGAGACTTCGCAAAGGAGCTCGTTTTGAAGGTCTTTGCGAGGCGAACATAGGGGGATGCTCAAACTGACTATTTGAGGCTTTGGAACGCATTTCGAGGTGTCTTGAAAATCACCTCGTTTTGCGTGCTTGAACTTCATGAACCTAGGAAACGGACAAGTTTCGTAAGGGGGTTATCCGTGGAACGAGCGCTGCTAGATTCCGTGATAACAATATTTCCTCTAATAAAATCTGCAATACAAAACTCACTTCAAATACTAGATTTTTCTTAAGTCACAAGACAATGAAACTCAAAACACAAGAACTCAATGAAGAACAATATTAGCAATAAGTAGGCATGAATATTACTACTGAAAATCTAAGTACAAATGGCATTTATAAGGATTACAAATTTTGCATTGGAAATAAAATAAAAGCTAATTGCAACTTTTGAGCAAAGAATAGCAGCTTGCATGCAATGCAAGCTTTATTACAAAATATAATCCTAAAATACTAAGTCCAACTTAGGGAATCTTTAGCTAGAATCTTAATAAAAATTACTACAAGCTAACAATAATGTTAATCAAGATTCAAAGCTCTCATCTCATGAAATAGATTTCAAAATAGACCTCTTAAAATAGATGCTCCTCAAAAAGCACACTCAATCAAAATTAGAGAGCTAAAAGTAGCTAATTATAAACCACACTTATATTCTCTAGCACTAAAGCAACTTCTTTTTGGATGTTTTCAAGAAATTAATTGTAATGTCCCCAATTTTGCGAGCATCAAAGTTCAATGGTTTTAGCCTATTCCTAGCCCTCATAGGCTACTATGTCTGGTTAGAGGGTCTCTTTTGGCGATGATCAGAGGAATCTCTCCTTCAGCGTCTCGTGTGGGTTCAAGCTTAGCCTTCAGTTGATTCAATTTCATATACTTACTATTTTTAGTAAGTCAGCCGGCAAGCAATTCTATTTATAGCAGAGCACCTGAAGGTCACATGTTGGCAGTGTCGATTCCCAAATTCAGTTGAGTTGGTGAAATAAGGAGTTTTGCCTAAGTTATAACGTTTAATTATTATTAAAGGTGACTTTAATAATAATTAATATTTTTAATATTATATTTGCACTTTATGACTTGAGGGTCCATTCATCATTAAAAAGGGGGCCATTTTAATTAATTACTTGGGTGCCAATTTCAAGGACATATTTTAATATTCCAAAGTGCAAATATTATATTATTTTAAAATGATTTAAAAGGCAAATTGGAGGGGATTGGCCTATTATCTTTTAATCCCACATTCGTGAGAAAAGTGTATGAGTTCTTCGAGGAAAAGTATAAAAGAATCTTAAGGGGCTCATTTGGGGGAATTGAGAATTGGTTATTGGATTTTTGTTTATGATTTCTCTTTGGCGTTTGGAGAAGGGAGCCCTAGGGTTTCTGCCAGCGTATCGGCTTTGGAGAACGAAAACTCTCCATTGTATCAGCATTCTGAGGTTGTGGAATATCAGCTGAAGGTGCTCACTGTTGGCTTCATCCAGAAGTCAAGTCTATGCTTCATCAGCTTTACTGCTTCAGTCTTGCAGGAGAGATTTGGAATAAGGGTTTCAGCATCTTTCAAGTTTAGAAGATTGTTTCCGGGTATCTTTCTTTGTAAAGCTTTCAGAAATTTATGCAATATCAATAAAGCTTCATTTTCAGCATTTAACTTGTTTTCCGCTGTATATCATTGCATGTTATGCTTCAGAAATTGTTAATCTCTTGAATGCATATTTTTTTGGTCTGGTAATCATTGAGAAAATATATAAATTACAAACCCTAGTTACTCAGCATCAGGTTTTAGAGGTTAGAGACAGACAGGTCTCTTACAGTGGTATCAGAGCCTGAATCCTGCCATCCTGTGTAGAACAAATAAAAAAAAAAATTCTCAGAAAATAGGGGTTGAAGGATTTATGAGAATCTGGGTTATATTTGGTTTATATCATATCGAAATCTATTATGAAGTTGCAGTTCTAAAGGAAATCGTAGCAGATTAATAAAAGCATCCGTCGCTTCACTATATTAACACGGGAGAAGGAAATCGTGGTTTGCACATATAGACAAAATAATTATAAGTGCAGAAACAAACAAATTTCAGATACAAACAAAAACATTAGCAGGAGTCGGGCTTAATATGGAATCGAAGGTCTAAGAAAAGCTGAATTTTATTTGTGAAGACGGTTTGCATATTGATTTAAGCTGCTTGCCTGTGAGGCCGATAGGCAAGAAGGTAGCACTCACAGTAAACACGTAGTCATTCCCAGTTGGGGATTAAAGACTCAGAAAAGACAAAATCCCAAAAGAAGACAAAAATAAGAAGTGACAAACTGAAGTAAAAGCGCTGGCATATTACTTGGAGAAAATAATATCGCTTTTTGAGCTGCTTGAAATCGTGGCTTTGATAAGGAACATCGAATGACTTTAGACCTGGGAAAGAACAATGCATGTCTTATTGTGGGGGAATCAAATATAATATTCGATTAAAATTGGAACGCAATTCTTAAAGGTGGATTTAAATGTTTTGATAAAGACATTTTAATTGGGAGCTGCTACATATTATATGTGATATAAGACAAATTGGGAAGAACACGTCTCCAGCTAAATAATACAAAGATTGAGTTGTGGACGACTTATAGCATAAGACAGAGAATATTTTTGCTGAGGATTTAAAAAAAAGGAGAGGCCACTTAGGTGTTATCGGGAGCTTCCTGAGCACTCCGCTAAAGTCAAAGACAGGGCGAACTTTGGCTGGAGATTAACTTCAAAATCAAACAGGAAGTAAAACGGCTTTTGGAAAAAGACAAAAGGCAGAGCATAGAGACCTGTCGGGAGCTGATTAAGGTTTTATTTTAAAAATACCAATCCTTTGAACTGTCGTTGGGTACATAAGAGCGACTAAAGGAGATAAAACAATATCTACCATTGAGGATGATTTCTTGAGGAAATCGTAGCATATTATTTAATTAATTATGGGCGCCTTGGCAAAGGAATACGGTATCTGGAGAATAAGCGCACAAATAAAAGACAACGCCTATGCTAAGAAGTCAGGTCTTTGGAGGAGACGTGAAGGTTGACACTACAAGCTGGACAGGTGTAAAGCTCCATTCTAGAGGTCGTCCAAGAGGATACAAGGCTGGAGGTGACTCATAAATAATATACGGGTTACATATATGTGTTCAGGAGCTGCATCGAATATTTGAATGAGGAAATAGAAGAGTCTTTTGTGTGGTAGCTGCTTGGATCAAGTCAAAGCAAGAGTTGAATATTATATTCAAAATCGCAATTCAAGGAAAGACATTTTTATGTTGGGGGAAGACGTGGCTAGATGAAGTGGCATTGCTTAGGCGCAGTTCCAAGCTACTGCAATTTGGAGTTTTCCAGGCTTCATACATATGCGACCTAGCTGGGTGAGTTTACATTCCCTTAAAAAACTCAGTCGTTGCCAATCAGTCACAGAAAGAGTCAATACTAAGGAGTCAAACCACCAAGTTCTTTCTTTCATTTGCAGTGTAATAAGTTGAGATTTCTCAGTAGAAATGGAAGTGGGAGTTTACCTGATACTGTCTGCTTAAATGACTTTGCTATACTGTCATATTGGGTTGAATTGATGCCTGCCAAGTGTTTGACAATTTGTCAAATAGTTGCAAAAGTTATTTCCAGTCCCTTATATGCATTTGAATATACAAATACACATTGCACTTCATTTCAGTACATCGATTAGTTGCATAGTCATTGGAAAGGCATTTAAACTCTCATTGGCATCGAGAACATCGAAGCAAACAAACTGAAAACCACTTCCAACAAAGAAGAAGGTTGCAGACGAAGTGTTTGACAGGATTCCTTAAGGTTTAAATCAAAGTTATAAAGGTCAGATTGAGCAAGGGATATTACAAATTCATTGAACTCATACATTTGTTACATTCGAGTGATCAACACTCATCTATAGCAGCTGCCGTTGATTGGTGGTTCCGGTAAAATGAAGTCTATACAGGAACTCATGGCAGAGCTTACACAAGCTGTTCAGGACTATGACAAGAGTGTGACTAGGCTTCTACAGCATCCGGAAAAATTGGATTCCTTGTTTGCAAAGAAGAAGAAAACAAACACTAATGCAAATAACCTTATCAATACACAGGAAATGGAAAGGAGGGTGAAACTTGGAGAGGATGTTAGTACTTTCAGCCCTCAAGAAGTTGTTGTCAGTCATGATAACAATTCTGTTTTTTATAACAGCAGTCCTTTGCTTGAGCTTAATGATGATTTAGAAGTCATGGTAAGTACAGGAAATGTTATGGGAGAACCTTTGAATGTTGGCATGCATGATATAGGTGTCAAACATGAAGATAGCATGGAAAATTTGACCCATAACCGTTCTGATTTTCATGACAGCAGTAAAGAAACTTTGCATCAGCATGAGACGATAGCGATTTCACAGGTGGATGATGTTTCTACGGAGTTGCCACATGTTGGTACTCAAGATTTGGGTACAGATGATGCAATTTATGATGCAGATTCATGCCACAGTGAGTCTAATATTTCATACCAGACCTTAGAAAACAAAACAGAAAATTCATCTATTGGCAATGAATCCCAGGATTGTGCTTTGGATGGACATGCAATGACTTTGGCAGCAGAAGTGTGTGAAGATATTGTCATAACAGCAGCCTCTACCTTGCCAGTCGAGCCATCTTATGAGGTACATAGCAACAGTAACTTTGATGATATTGTGTGCGAAGTTGATAGCACACACGATGCTGCTTATCAGTTTATTGGGCCAATTCAGGAGTATGATTCAATTTATTGTTCCAGGGACTCGGAGATGGATGATTCTGACCAAAATAGATTGATTGTGCAATTTGTGAATAATTCGTTATTCGAGTTTGATGGTGGATTGATCTATGATAACCCACTCTTCAAGTTGGAAGCCGATCAAACACTTGGTACTAGTTCAAGGTTGAGCAATAGTTGCAGGGTTTGGGATCTTTCTAGTGCATCGGGATTCCAAACAGGGCTCACAGAGGAGTTTAATAGGGTGTACACGGTGAGGAGTGCTTACAGTTTTTCCTTTGATCCACCTGTACATGATTCGTATTCGATGCACAATTCTTGTGCACAGGGTGATTCTCTTGGTGCAGTCGAGGGGAGTAACTCATTACTGTGTGCAGAGTTACCATCTTTCGAAGATGGGACTAGAGGCTATAAGTACCTGCCTTAGTTGTTTGCAGGGGATTACTTGCAGGGACAGCAGTTAGTTATCCACCATGTTGAAATGTATCCGACAGGGTTTACTACTTCTATGTCACAGGGATTTCATTCGGATACATTGTTACAGAGTGACTATGGTGTCGGTTGGCATGATGGTTTAGCTAGTTATCACATCCATGGGTGTTTAGCAGAGGACAGAGAGAGATTTGGTATAGCAAATACTTCTAGATGTTCTTATCACTGCATGACAGATGGATGTGAGTTTAGATTGGATTGGGATCCAGGTGGTGACAGGTTTGGCACGAAGTATTGGATGGGTCCCATTGGGTTACTTCACCACTCACAACATGGCGAAGTTGGAGATAGTAGAGCGCATGGGAAGTTTGAGGATGTCAGACATGACAAACTTTCATTCTGGGTTTGGGATCCAGGGATAGCTTGCGCAGTTGTGTTTTGTTGATGCTACAGGAGTCAGTTAGAGATGTGTGGGACACTTCACAGTTCTTCTTTGGGCCTTCTGAGGAGTTGGGTTTCTTTGCAGAAGAGATTGCTTGGGGACAAGCAATTTCAGGGAGGGCGGACTGTAATGTCCCCAATTTTGCGAGCATCAGAGTTTAGTGGTTTTAGCCTATTCCTAGCCCTCGTAGGCTACTATGTCTGGTTAGAGGGTCTCTTTTGGCGATGATCAGAGGAATCTCTCCTTCAGCGTCTCGTGTGGGTTCAAGCTTAGCCTTCAGTTGATTCAATTTCATATACTTACTATTTTTAGTAAGTCAGCCGGCAAGCAATTCTATTTATAGCAGGGCACCTGAAGGTCACATGTTGGCAGTGTCGATTCCCAAATTCAGTTGAGTTGGTGAAATAAGGAGTTTTGCCTAAGTTATAACGTTTAATTATTATTAAAGGTGACTTTAATAATAATTAATATTTTTAATATTATATTTGCACTTTATGACTTGAGGGTCCATTCATCATTAAAAAGGGGGCCATTTTAATTAATTACTTGGGTGCCAATTTCAAGGACATATTTTAATATTCCAAAGTGCAAATATTATATTATTTTAAAATGATTTAAAAGGCAAATTGGAGGGGATTGGCCTATTATCTTTTAATCCCACATTCGTGAGAAAAGTGTATGAGTTCTTCGAGGAAAAGTATAAAAGAATCTTAAGGGGCTCATTTGGGGGAATTGAGAATTGGTTATTGGATTTTTGTTTATGATTTCTCTTTGGCGTTTGGAGAAGGGAGCCCTAGGGTTTCTGCCAGCGTATCGGCTTTGGAGAACGAAAACTCTCCATTGTATCAGCATTCTGAGGTTGTGGAATATCAGCTGAAGGTGCTCACTGTTGGCTTCATCCAGAAGTCAAGTCTATGCTTCATCAGATTTACTGCTTCAGTCTTGCAAGAGAGATTTGGAATAAGGGTTTCAGCATCTTTCAAGTTTAGAAGATTGTTTCTGGGTATCTTTGTTTGTAAAGCTTTCAGAAATTTATGCAATATCAATAAAGCTTCATTTTCAGCATTTAACTTGTTTCCAGCTGTAAATCATTGCATGTTATGCTTCAGAAATTGTTAATCTCTTGAATGCATATTTTTTTGGTCTGGTAATCATTGAGAAAATATATAAATTACAAACCCTAGTTACTCAACATCAGGTTTTAGAGGTTAGAGACAGACAAGTCTCTTACATTAATCAACTCTAGATTCAACTTGTACAACCACTAAATCAATTTGAACAATTTGAGTTTGAAGTACAAATCCAAAAAATGTAATGAATGTGTTTAACTTCATTGATTTCTCCTCTCCTTTCTAAAGGTAAACAGTGATTTTTGCCAACTCATACATGTTGAGTTTAATCAAATTTCCCTTTGATCATTTGTTGAAACTCACCTTGCACATCATCTAGATCAAACACATTTCCCTTTATATGTTAGCATTTTAATCACACCTTTTGATGTGATACAAAATGGAACAACATGTACAATAAAACATTCTTCAAATTATTAAGGGTAGCTCCATTTGACTTAGAATTTAAAGACTTTGGAATGCAAACAAATGAAAATTAAGACCCATCTTTTTGTTTCTCAATCTAGAGTACAAGGTTATTCAGCTCTTCTACACTAGATAAGAGATTTTTTGCTTATAAATATATCTACTACAAAAAATAATCTAACACAATTAAATGATGATTAATAATTGAAATCTTCAATTAATATCCATTAAAGAGAAATATATCTATTCCTCTCCTTGATCACCTCTACTACAATCCCTTCAAACAATCCTTCAAATGAAAAATAAAAGTTACATGATACATCATCTTCTTTGGTGCAACTTACTCTTCCTTGTTCACAACATTTTAGATGTTTGTGTGACTTCATCCTCCTTAGAGAACACATGGCATATTTGTGTAACATCTAAAAAACTTAAGCGTTTAAATTTATACCTTTCGATGTGACACAAAATAGAACAACATGTACGATAAACTATTCTTCGAATTATTAGGGGAAGCTCCCTTTGACTTAGAATTTAAAGACTTTGGAGTATGCAATACAAACAAATAAAAATTAAGACCTATCTTTTTGTTTCTCAATCTAGGGCAGTAGGCTATTCATCTCTTCTACATTAGATAAGAGATTTTTTGCTTATGAATCTATCTACTATGAAAATAATCTAACAAAACTAAAAGACGTTTATGATTCTCAATTAAATGTAGATATCAAAAATCATAAGTTACACAAGATTGAATTGAGAACACACAAACATTAAGCACAAAAGAATTACACACAAAGTTGCAAGACTTCCATTTACAATACAAAGCTTACAAGAATTATCACATTGTACTCAAAAACACATAATTTCAGCAATATGTAGGCTTAAAAATCACTACAAAAAAATCTAAGTGAAAAAAGACTTCTATATTGGTTATCGAGCCATTGCATGAAAATAAATGAAGGAAATTAACTGAATGTCTAGTCTAAGAATAACTTGACTACATGAATGCAAGATTTGTTACAAATTATGTTACCCACTAAAACAAAAGTGTAATCCATCCAATCTCCAATCTCTAATTAGACACAGTGAAAAACTGATCTTTGTAAATGCAAAGCAATATAAGAGGATTCTAAGGCACAGGCAGATTAGAAAGATGAGGCAGTCACAGAGAAAAAAACTCATTATGATCTTATCGAAAATAGCTAAATACAATACAACTGAAACTATTAGAATGCATCTTGTCGTAGGTGAAGAAACAGATCAAGGGGTGGTTAAAGGAAAAAATAAAGAGGCTCTTTCACTTCAAGAGGATTTTGGGTCAAAGCAAAGCAAAACTGAAACTATCTTAGCAAACAAAGGGGAAAGTGAGGAAAGGTCTCAAGACAATAAAGACCCATACAAGCCCACAACCACTCTGTTGTTGTGGTCATCCAAGCTCTATGTAAATAAGCTCATGAGCTTGAAAAAGACAATTGAGTATATAGAAGCAAAGGGGCAGCATGAAGATATCAAGCTAAAGGAAATTATAGAAGCCAGTTGGAACCTTGAAAGGGAAAACAAGTTGCTCAAGGAGCAAGTAATAATCTTGCAAAACAGTATGGAAAGAGGACAGCAGAAGCTAATCAATATAAAACAAGAATTAGAACAAACAAAAGCAACAAAAAAAAAGAGCTCAGAGACAAAGCAAGTAAGTGGCATAACACAGCTAGAAGAGTTTCAATCAGCAATTGCAAAATGGAACTAAGAGAAAGTAAACTAAGAGAACAAATAGAAGAAGCTAAATCATGGGCACAAGTTGTAAATGGACCGTCAATCGAGCAAAAAGTAATCATAGAGAAACAAATCAAAAGGAAAATAAGAGAAGAAAAAGACAAACAGGACAAGGCAGTAAATATCATCATCAAAGGTTTGAAGGACTGGTGAGAAGAAGAGAACTGATATTTCAGCAAGAGACTTTCTTAAGGACAAGATGAAATGGACAAGGTGTATACAACAAGCACATAGGATTGGAAAGAAATCAAAAGAAGGAAGAAATATGCATGTAAGAGTTTCCTTAAGAAGCATGGAAGACAAGATTGTGATCCTAAAGAATAGGGGGTTGCTTAGAGGCACTCATATATATTTAGATGAAGACTTGACATTTGCCCAACATGAAGACCTAAGGAAGGAATGGGAGAAAGTGAAATCAGCAAGAGATGCGGGAAAGTGGGCATGGATTAAAAATGGGAAAGCTCAAATCAGCAAGCAATTATCACACAAGAAATAGGGATTTGGTGCCCCACGAGAGTATCTATACATGGTAAGTTGGAATTGTAGAGGTTACCCATCGAGAAGAGGACCAATGTTGGGGTCCATAGCAAAGAGGGAAGACATTATTATTCTTACAGAAACACATGAGTATGATGGATGCAAGGTTCCAAACTTTGAAGGATACAATAAAATCTTGGTTTGGAATGAAAGGAATAAAATAGGTAAAGGGCGTGGATGTTCCACAAATGGTTGTCATTGCACCAAAAGATCAACCTGTTAATGCCCAATACAACCGCCAGAGTTAATGAATCCACGGGAGGCGGTTAAGCCATGTAACGAACCCAAGCACTACGCTGCACAGCACAAGGAGACCAAGGGCGCACATCTTGCAACAATTCCCCCTCAACGCAAGCGAGGGGTTTGAACTCGTGACCCAAGCTCTAATACCAATTGTTGCACAGACAGTTGTCATTGCACCAAAAGATCGACCTGTTAATGCCCGATACAATCGCCAGAGTTAATGAATCCACAGGAGGCAATTAAGCCATGCCACGAACCCGAGCGCTACGCTGCACAGCACAAGGAGACCAAGGGCGCAGACCTTGCAACAATGGAGGGATCACAGTTCTAATAAGAGAAACATGGGATGGCATAATAAAAGTCAAAAAAGAGAACCCAAAATAAGCAGTTCACATGGTTGAAAATAATAGACAATGAGGTAGCGATAAGGCTGGCTACTTGTTACTTTGCTCCTAAAAGTGTGAAATTCTACAAGTACAGAAACCTAGATAGCGAAGACCCGAATGTTGCATTAAAAAAAGACATCTTTGTTTTCAGCACCTCATGAGAAGTAGTTCTAATTGGTGATTTTAATCTAGGAATTAGGATAGTAAACAATCAATCTATTTAGTTGGGCAGCAAAGAAAGAGGGGATAGCAACCCTCTATGGCTAGAAAAAAATGGGGACCTATTGGCATTACAATTCACACCTCTGGAGTGCATATTGGCAATGGGCAGCTATGCACAGAATTAACTACTCTTCAAATTAGGAGGGGAAGTGTATTGGCAATGGAAAGCTATGCACAGAATTAATTGCTCTTCAAATTAGGAGGGGAAGCTCCCTCTTTTGTTGTTATTGCGTAAAAAGTAAAGTGATCTAAGTTTCCTATCTTTTTACTCAGCGGCAGGGCACAAGGGTGATAAAACTCAATGTGTTGCGGCTAAAGTTTTCTCTGGTTTCTACAGACCTTAACTACAACTAGGCTAAACTATCCTACCTCCTCAAGTAAAACAAGAGGTAGGAGCAATATTTGGGGAATGGTTGGATCACTTGCACCGACCGTCTCTCAAAATGCATCTGAAGGCTCTGAACTTTTAGATCTACGTTGGAATAAGGTCTTATGCAAGCAAACACTCATACGGTAAGCTAAATCTCAAGATTCCCAAGGAGGTGACGGCACCTGTCCGAGGTGTAGGCTGAGATGTAGATTACTAGAAACAACACAGAATGACAAACTGGATATCAAGATTCCCGAGGAGGTGAAGACACCTGTCCAAGGTGTAGGCTGAAATCTAGATCATAAAACAACATCAAACGATAACCATTAATCTCCAAATTCCCAAGGAGGCGACAACGCCTGCCCAAGGTGTAGATTGAAACAATAGATTATAAAAACAAATGTTGATATTCTTGAAACTTTGGATCAAATTGCACATTGCCTTTTGATTTATTTCTTCAAACTCACTCAACAATTTACAAAGATTTGGGGCAGCAAAGGTACGAAATCATACACAATTGCGATCAAACCAAACAACTCTCATCCAAGAGTGAACAAATATTGACTTGCAAGCTTGATGGCACAACGGCGCAGCAATTTTGTGTAGTAATAAAAGTTAAACAATAACGAGCAAGGTTGCTCTTATTTATAGAAGCTTAAAGGAGTAGGCAACCCTAAAGTCTCCTTGAGTTAACATTTAGTTCTTGTCAACCAGCAAAATTTATTCCTATGTCTAAAATTAGGTAACTTAACAATTAACTGGAAATTCTACTTCAGTTAACTAATTCTAACCTAAAACAAAACTCCAATATACAAAAGTGTCTCCAAAATAGACATGCACAATTAGTGGGACAGCGAGTTAACTTGGAAAGAGGCATCAAGTTAACTCCTGCGTCATAAATGCTATCTTGGAGGGGTAGGGCTTCCTAACTGATAGTTTCACCTCATCAACTCGAGTCATCATTTCCTCTAACCAGTTGTTGACTATCTCTGCATCTAGACAACTGATACTTCTCAGGATGATGACGTGTATTCACAACATCTCCTCGCCACTTGCAATTTGCTCATGGTATTCAATCTTCTTCGCAACTGTGTCATCAAGCTTCGTTGACATGGCTGCAATTTGACTCAACCCACAATCACTGCTAAAAATACTATGGATGAGGTTTTGGAATTTCATTTGCACTTCATCATCCGCAATCTACTCACCATCCTCACGTTGATACTGGCAAGGGACTTGTGGTACGAAAGTTCTAGCAAACTTGATAGCATTTGTCACCTTTTGTCTACCCTCAGTCAACTTTGTAGAGATTACCTCGTAGGTTTTTACTTTGAAGAGTTGTTGTTCCCTCCAAGTAAAAAGTTTTTGTTTATGCTCTTCTGCGGTGACTAAAATGTAGGACTTCCTCAAATGAGAACGGAAGTGTGGAAGGTAGTGTGGTAGTAACCAATGGCAGCTCTATAATTGGAGTAACTACCTTTCGCATTTTCTGCTATCCATTGACGGTGATGCCATTTACGCCTTCCAAGGCGTCCAAATTGACTACAGGCTTCACTTGATGCACGTCTATGTCAAGTGTCTTTAGAAAGTCGTGAAGCAAGACCATTTTGGTCTTGATTTCAACTTGAGAGTACTACATGAAAAACTCGATTGTTGACTGTAAACATGGATATGTTCAGGCAACTTTTCCGATGAGGCTAAAACTAGCTTCCTGAGAGGCAACTTTTTCGAAAATTTTTGAGACACGGGTTTTGTTGGGGATATCCTTTTTAACGAACCGACAACGTCAGATTTTCGAAAAGATGAATTTTTCTTTGACATGCAATAACCCCTCAGGGTAGAAGCTTTAGAGGTAGTAGAAGCTTATTTTTCCCGGAAAAATCTAACACATGGGTATTGTAGGTGCTTCAAAGCTAAACAAACCCAGTTTGTCTGTTTTTTGAAATGGTGACTTTTTCCGAAAACCCTAAAAAAGGGGGTAGCGGGGCTACTTTCTCTGGAAGAATCTGGCACGTGGGTTTTATGGCCAATGCGGTGTTGATCATACCCAGAAAGCCAAATCTGTGAATAACTGTTGTTTACTTGGACATGCAAGAAGATCTAAGACCAAAACAGAAGAAAAGTGAGGGTGAGAAGCTAGAAGAAATGAGGGGAAGAAATTAGAAGTTATAAACTGGCTCCCTGAATCTTCAAGAAAATCACAACTGGAGATGTAAACTTTGAAAAACTGCTCCTATGTGCAACTTGTTCTTGAAAACATGAAGAACGCTAAGAATGGCTGCTGTCAAATCTTCAAATGGCTTTGGAGAAAAAAAATATTTGTGTTTGAGCTTCAACTTGCAAAGAAATAATGAGGAATGGATGCCTAGGCTTTGATAAATAGTGATTTGGAGTTGCAAGCACTAGTTAGGGCATCCATATCCTGATTGGGAGAATCATCCTCGTGATCTGCAGTTAACTGAAACATCTCCACTTGATTTGGAACGCCTAGGCTTGAAGGAGCTTTCAAGATATCTTAACTCAAGTCAACTGGGGCATATTTTGACTTTAGGCGTCCAAGTTGAGGAGTTAGAGAAATTTTGAAGTTTCTCATCTTTTTGTGACGAAGTGCCTCTATTTGATCCCTGATTTTGGTTGCTCGATTGATCCTGAAGCCTTGCTGACAGATTCACTGTAGAGTTGGGTCAACTCTGAAGAGGTGTGCTCGGGAGCTGCAAAACTTAAAACCTGAATCTGATGCCTCAAATTCTTGGGTGCCTTTTCCCAAAAGGGTGCATTTTTTGCCAAACTTAGTCAGTTTCTTGGATGCTTTTCAATTCCTCCATTTTGACCTTCACTGCTTTGATCTGAGATCACTAATGACTGACAATTCTAATGAACGTGCTGAGATATGGAATGGATTACCAATTCAATTTCGCAAAAAATGACTGGCCTCGCACATTCTGAAAGTTGATTTGGAGGTCTTAAAAGCTTGGGCACCCCTAGCTTGCAAGGGCGCCTTTGACCCTTTGTGCTGTAATTTTCACTTTGCAATCTTTCACAAACAGCCCTAGTTTGATCTTCGTCATCAGATGTTTGATTTATCTGTTGAATCTGCTGACGATGTCATTGCTGAGATTGATCAAGACAGAGAACAACTTCCTAGAGGTTACGGAGCTTGAAGACTGCATCTAATTGCCCAAAAAGTTGGGCACCTATTTCTAGGAAGGTGCATTATCTTTAACACTTAGCCAATTCTTCATGTTCTTCATTCTGCCTTTGCTTCTAGTGTTTTCCGCTTGATCTTCGTTTGTGAATGCTTGACAGGTCATGTGAGCTTGCAACTGGATTGATCGCGAAGCTGAAAGGATGTTGAGCAGATGCCTTGGAGAAAGTAGTTGTTGAAAACCTTAAAAGGTGGCTCAAAATGATGGGCGCCCCTAGCTAGCAGGGGCGCTTTTGCCTTGCTTGATTGCAGTTTTGATGATGCTCACTTCCAACATCTTCTGTCTTCGCCTCCGTTTGTCGGTGATTGATGAATCAAGTGAACTTGCTTGGAAATGCGTTGGAAAGCCAGTAGAATTATGAAGGAGATGACTGTCTTGGCAAAACTTGATGACTGCCTTTGACCTCTTGAATTCATGGGCGCCCCTGTTGGGGCTGTAGTTTCATCATTTTCTTTGAAAATTCTCATCTCTTCTCGCTTCGCGTTTGCCATGTAGCTTGACTGGTTTGAGCATTGTTGTCGACGACGCGAACGTGTGCACCGTAGCAATTGCTTTCACCATGCTGCATGTACAGGTGTTTGAAAAATGGCTAGGACATTGACTACATAGCCTCTTTCTTGTAGCAAGGCATGCATTCTCCAAACTTAGAATATTTTTAGTATTTTTCACTTTTGAAAATCCCCTCTGTCGTGGAGCATCTTTCACCATGGATTCTTCCTTGAAGCTTTTGAGGCTTAGATTTTGATACCTGGTACTGGCCATCTACCATTAATGGTTGCGGAGGTCCTAGCTTTTCTCCTAAAAAAATGAAGTAGACCCACCAGAGTAAAACAAACTTTTTGGTGATTTTGACTTGACCAGTGTGATTGTGAAGTCAAATTATCCTATAAAAATCATTTTCAACTAATTCTCAAAAGCTCCTATTTTTAGGGGTTTTCCTAAAAACAGGGGTACGAAACCCTAATTTTCAAATTTTCATAAATTTGCAAGTATCTTCTTTGACATAAACCCACAAAAATCCCATGTTTTGTTTGACCTAAAACGGACTTTTGACAACAAATTTACATGATTTAGACCATTTTGATCAAAATGCCTTATTGAAACAAAAAATTATTTTGGGTACAACAAGACCAAATGTGGGAAAGGGCTTCACAAGATGGGAATGAGAGTGTGTCGCACTTTGGAGCTAAGTTGCTCAGTCTATGTAGCTTGTATGGCATGGTTATCTATAATGGCATGAAAACTTGGCGAAGATCCAGCAGTATCACTCGTAAAACCTACAACGGAAAAGTGTGATGAATTATGTAATCTTCTCTCAGAGTTATATTTCCAAGGTTTTGGAGTTCAATATTGGGGGATGTTCTATTGAGTGTAATGTCCCCTTCTTGCACCTGATCAATTGGGGAGTTCCATTAGCCTATTCCAAGTTTTTTGTAGGCTAAGTGGAGTTGGTTAGGGGACTCAGAGCCTGTGTTGGGCTTTGTGATGGTTTTCGGTGCTTTCTGGCAGGGGTTACTATTTATAGTAGTGGTCTTTTTCAGTACTTACTATTTATAGTAAGTCACAGTGCATCTCAAATTGTGTCAATTTGGTGTTTGAGCACACTTACTATTTTTAGCAATTCTTATTTTCAGTAAGTGTATTTTTGGCAATTGGCCTTGGCCTCTGTTCCTTCAGCAGTGTAATATATTGTGTTTGGGTGTTGGTGAGTTCTAAGGGTAATCAAATTAATATTTATATTTTCCGCCACTTAAATTATATTATAAGGTTACCTTATAACTTAAGTGACCCACGCCTAGGAAAAGGTGAAATTAAGTTTTTAAAAAGAAAATATGTAGCCTCCAAAAGTGGACACCAATCTTGGGGAGGCATAAGGAATTTAAAATAAATTAAAAAGCTCATAAAGGGGGGCGTGGAGTTCTTGGAGGGAAAAGTAAATTCAAATTTGTGTTGCCTTGATTCCCTCCCCTCATCTATAAAATCACCTCTTGGGCTCTCATTTGGATATCTCTCTTTTGGCAACATAACAAGATTCTGTTGGAATACTTCTAGGTTTTCACTTTTGCGAGTTGAGGAAAAAACCCTCACTGTTAGTAGCTGGTTTCGGTGGTGAGAGATCCACCCTAGCCAGAAAGAGTGGTTCTACTTCAGGGATCACTGTTGCACTTACAGAGTTTCTGGTTTTCATCATTTTGGAGGTAGAATAATGAAGATTTTCTCAGTGTTTTGATGTGGGATCAAAGGTTTTGGTGTGCTTGTTGATGTGCTTCATTTTGGTGGTGTTTGGAGGTGTTTAAAAAGCATTTTCAGAGGTCTGATATCCATTTCCAGATTTGTGGAAATCAATTTCTCACAGT
The DNA here is from genome assembly GCA_007258455.2 of Sequoia sempervirens. Lineage (NCBI taxonomy): Eukaryota > Viridiplantae > Streptophyta > Pinopsida > Cupressales > Cupressaceae > Sequoia > Sequoia sempervirens. The sequence continues at coordinate 122,616,100 of VDFB02026320.1, forward strand.
AGCTGGAAGTGATAAATTGTTCGTAGCTCAGTTGGTGTTCGAAGATTGGTTCTGGGTAATTTTCCAAAGGACTCCTCATAGCTGGGTGCCTCATTTCAAGTATTCATTTGCAATTTTTGGAGGAGTGTTGATTTTTAGGAGCAAATTGCCCCTCCTAGAGAGCCGTGCCAATTTGAGGTTGAGCAATATTCATGTCTGCTGCTACAGGAGTCTGAAACCTGCACTTCTGGGGTTCATAATAGCTGTCATTCGAAGGGAAAGTGTTGGAGATGGTTCATGTATGAACATACCTTCTATGTGGCGAAATTTTGCAATGTAATGAAGATTATATGTTACTGTAAAGGCTTGGTTCAGGTCTGTTATCAGGTCTGAAACACTTATTTTAAGTCTGATTTCTGTTGTAGTTCATTGCCAACTGATATGTAATGAATTCACTATTGAAGTGGTGGGACAGTCAAGTGAACTAGTAGCCCGATCAAATCTTTCTGAATTCTTCTTGAAGTGATCATATGTCCTCCAACTTGATGGCATGTTCTTGAAAATCCTTCATCTAGTAGTGTTACCCATATTGAAAAGAAAAATTTGAAGAAATAGCATTTATGAAACAACTCAAGTGAATTCCAAACGAAGGATTTAGAGCTTTTGCAATCCTAGTAACTAGAGGATTAAATCTTGGAACAAACACCCTTGCAAGTCTGATATCATCTTCCTTGGAATTTGAGAGTTTTTGAGAACAAGATATGACTACCTTCAACTAGTTTGAAGCATGCAAGAAACTTCTTGCTCCTCAACTCCCAACTAGTGATAGAATCGACAACTAGGTAGTGAAACCAATCAGCTATTGTACATTGTAGTGTTTCTACAAACAAGCAAACTGCTACGTGCAACATTCAAAATTCCACATGCAGTGGCAAAAGCTAAAATGTATTCATTTGGATGTTGCTTGCCATCAGTAAAGGAATTTGGAAAATTCTTCCTTGATCTTTGAGAAAATTCATGAAAACCAATGGGCCAATCTGATATCCCATGATAATAATGGAGGTGGATGATTATTGTCGAAGTGATTACCCCTTAATTAGCCATTGATTGTATTGGTCCATCTTCTAAAGTTGAAAGTTAAATTCTAGTACCTCTATGCCAAGTTTACAATCTCATGATGAATAAGGCAGTAGTCTTATGTCATATCCCTAGCAAAGTCACCAAAAACTTTTAGTGTTTTAATCGCAACTTTCAATGCAATACAAATCAGAACTAATGTGCAATAGAACTGCTCTTCAAATTAGAAGAGGAAGCTCCTTATAAACCTAAAACACTAATCTAAACAATATTAACTTGTTTATTTAAAATATTTATAGTGCTTTTCTAGAGTGGTTCATGCTCATGCTAAATAAAATTAAATGTGTGACTTTTTGGATTCACCTAGGGCAAAAGGTTAAAATGCTCTTCAAATCAAGGCAAAAAATAAATATACTTTTTGACTGAAACTAAATCCTACAACTACATAAGAATTGGATAGGTTAAAACAGAAAGACACAAATCTTTAAATAAATTAAACTAAAGGATCTGTACAAAGCCACAATCTTCAACTTCAAGCAAACCTACAATACCAAGCTTGCAAAACTTGGTGAAAGCAATTAAATCTACCTCAGGACACATAACAAACAATCTCAATCACCATTTAGAAGAAAGGATAGGCACGATAAATTCCACAAAAAAATGCTGAATTTTGGATTAATAATGAATACATGGTGAACAACAATTTTAGCAACAAGCCTGAAAATTACCATTGGAATTTAAGTCCACATGGCACTTATTTATAAGGTTTACAAGATATTGCATGAAAATAAATGAAAGAAACTACTCTTCAACTCGAGCTACTGATTACTTGCATGACATTCAAATTTTATTACAAAATCTTATCTGCTATAATAAAAAATGCACTGTAGCAATCTCCAGTAAGCTATTGATTGAAATTATTACAGACGATCACTTAAAACTCACATCTATCACATGACAAGAGATTTAAAAATATATGATCTACTAATAGTTAACTCCTAGAAAAGCTCCTTGGTTTAAGACAGTGATTGCTAAAAATAATGTGCTATAAATAACTTTAACTAAAAATAGTAAATCTCATTATTTGCTCTTCCCCCTAAAAAAAGATGATGGCTAAAAAGAGCAAATTTGGATAGGCAGTTCTGAATGAAAACTTTCTCTTATTCATGCTGAAATTCTAAAAACACTATTAAACTCCAGAATTCTGACTATCTTCTTGACTTTTTGAATCTAAAAACCCTTTCTCTTTTGTGGATTTTTTATTAAACCCTTGATACTATTCTTGCAACTTAGATATGATGATAATAGTTCACTGAAAATCTGGTACAAATGATATTAGATGTCTTTGATGGATTTTGATGAGAAGTTTGCTTGACATGTAATAAACCAGGCAAAGACCTCTAGAGATCACTGAATTTCTGATGGAAAACCTATTGTAGGTGATTGATAATTGATAAAAATCTTTACAAATCTAGTTGTTTTTGCAATAGACTGATAAAGAATTTGCTGAGGAGTAAATAATGAGGAACTATGATAAATTCATTGTCGATATGGCTGCTACCAATAAAAACCCTCTTTTTTAATCAAAGGGCATCTTCAATGATGAAACAACATTGCCAGAAAAGTATGAAAGAAATGCTTTAAACCAGGCACACCTACAGCTGATGGGAAACAAATGAAGTGTGAAGGATACTATTTAAATACAAATCACTCCTACTTCCAGAAATAATCTTTGCTCTCCTTCGAATGCTATTTAAAACCAAGCTTTTCCTCTTCGTGAAGACAAACACTTATAAATAGCAAAAAAAAAAAGTCCTGACAACTAAATGGGCACATCTATTAATAAACATGCAATTTTTAACACCCCTTAGTTGGCTCCATACATAAGCACACAGTCATGTATATACATGCACAAATTTTCCTTCTCAAACCCCATCGCCCTCTATTAGGCACACGCCATTATACACAATATTTTTAGCAAAATTTTCTTCTTGAATATCTTTACTCAAGTGCACCCTATAAACTATGAATTTAGGTTAAAATTTTCATTGAAGGTGCATGCTTGTGCACTAAGCATTTGACTTAAAAAAAAAAAAAAAAATTGATGCCCTAAGGTGCATAATGCACACTTAATGCCCTAGCCACCTTTGTTAACTACATTTTGTTTCCTAAAAATTTTACATGCCCTAAAGCATGCAAGGCTGTGTATTCCAAGCACAATTTTGACAAGCAAAGTTCATTTTTTTACACCCTAGTCTCATACATGTGTGATTAATTTTCTGCTGCAAGTGATTGGTTTTCTATTGCACACATTTGTTTTCTGCTATGGTTGATTACTTCTCTACTGCCCACACACTTGGGCGCATATTTGCAGACTTTGAAACTCAAAATCATCCTGATTCTTACCTCCTTACAGAAACCACTCTATAGTCCTATATGCAAGCTTTTGAAGCTTTAAAAAAATCCGGTATTCCTAGCTAAAGTTGCACGCCTTTGCATGGACAAACCACATTTTTATATTTGTAAGAACCTTGTTATAAACAGCCTGAAAATCTAATGTTTTAAGCACACCAAACATGATAACCAGCATTCTCATCCTAAAAGCAATGTTACTGGTTCAATAATCGCTGAAAGAACTCTTCAACAGTTTTGAAATCTGCAATATGTTTCCTTTTATCGTTTGCTGTAGCTGATCCTTTTCTATGTTTTTGCACTCCATTCTTCACTACATTGGATGCACTTGAGAGTTCTATTGTTGATCTGCAAAGATACAAACGAAAAACAACAAAACATAACATAGACCAGTAGGGCATATTTTTGAAATATGACCATTTGAAATGCTAGAAAGATGATCTTTTAGCTCAGAAATTTGACACAATGTGAAAATTTTGTAAGAGTACAACAGACTAGAGCAGCATTGCAGATTTGTTTGAGATATGAGCATAGGACCCCGCATAGAGCTAGTGATGATTAGCTGATTGATACAAGCTCCTCTCTACCATAGTCCATAACTCCATGTTTGATTTTTAATTTTTGATACCATGGATATCATAATCCATGATTTTTGTACACCTAAAACACATGGGAATATTTACATAATTAAAAATATTATATGCTTGTGTATGTAATCAAAGTACCTTCTAGTTGATAAGTTTATTATGTCTTTAAATTTGATTTATTGAAGGGTGCATAGTAAAAGCTTTAAATCCTTTAAAAATCCCTATATTTCATGGTTTTTCAATTTGCTGAGTATAAGTGTCGAGTCTGAGTCTGAGTCTGAGTCAAAAATCAGCATACCAAATCTGAGCCTAGTAACTATGGGATGCATACAAGACCCTTGATCAGATAAGGGAGAAGTTCCATCAACTAATGTTAATTACACATTCCAAGAATGACAACATGACTAATGATGTACTGGGCAATCCTGGTGATTAGATAGGAGAATTTGCATATTCATGTTCAGATGTTACCATTTTTACTCAGCACCATATGACTTCATGAGAAAACAAAGAAAGATGAAGAGGTAGTTGAATTTTACATTTTTAAAATGCATTTTTGAATTTTTAATATGTACGAAGATGGTGATATTCATACACAAATATAGGTCAAGCTAGAAAATAATAAAGGTCAATGACCCTTTTGTAGATCAAAACTGTTCACATAACAGATGAGAATTGATTCCATGGAATTTGCAGAATGTATGGAGCTGTAACTCCCTTGGTCTGTTACCTGATTATTTGTCTTCTTTTACGAGTTTCTTCAATGTCAAACCAATCTTGGATCTTCACTTTGAAGTTTTAAGTTCAAAAGTTTACAATAATTTCTTTTCCAAGTTTATATTTTCAATGTCATTTACATCACATCACTTTCGCTTTGCAGGTGGCCAGTTTATCAACAAGCAAGAACAATTGGTCCGAATGTTCACACATCTGTCTCAAAGCTTAATATAATAGGTTGTGTACTGTATTGCATTCGTTAAGCTTTGGGATTATAGATGAGATGATGACAACCAGATATGCCTTTCAAAGTTTTGCATTAGAAAGTAAAAGATACTAGTAGGTAAACTAAATCAAAAGAATGTTAATGTTGGTCAAAGAAGTGGATTTGGGTCTTTTATTATAGATGAGAAAATATACTATAAGAACGAATGTTCTGTGCTGATGCCAGCTCACGCTAACCTTCTACACAAACATTTCCCACCTCTGTACATTTATAAAAGTACAGAGAAGGCAATCTGTAAGAAGATTATTATCCAAAGTGATAGCCAAGATCTATGCAAGAAGCTAGATACACCACAAGACATGTCTCTCACCTGGAAGAAACTATGCTTCGCCTTTTCTCCACCAAGGAAAGGAAGGATCTAATATGCAAGTGGCCACAAAGGATGTCTAAGAGAGTGAAGAGAATGGCAATATGCTGAAGGTATTGAAGAGAATAACAATGGAAGAAAGCAATAATTAGGACAAGAAAAAAACCTTATCACAGCAACAAGAGTAAGAGACGAAGAAACAGAATCCACCACGTTAGTGGTGGAAGAGAGAACCAAGACTTTGGAATAGATAAAAGTACAAGATGCCACATAATAAATGTTCCTGACATACAACTTACCTACAAATACCATAGACAAAATAAGTGTAGTGTTTCTGAGACACATAGCATGGTTGGTAAATGTAAATCCAGATTAGGAGCCACAACTTGACCTAAAATAAAGTTGAGGTCTCCCAAGTTTGAAAGAAAATGTGTAGAGTATGTGATAAAGTGTGGCAGGGCTGGTGAACAATTTACTTCTCTAGAATTATAGATGTTCCAGTGTATGTGGTCAAACCTATTCAACATGGTTGAATTTATTATTAAATAATTACAACCATTTGGATAACTAGTCTGTTTTCATTGATTTTCAAATCAGTAGAGATTGTAAACAGAGCAGAATGTTGAGTGAGTCATAATTAATATGAATCTCACATCATCCCAAATTGCCTGAAGACCATTTTTTCAAATGGAAAGAATGAATAATACCTAGGAAGATAAGGGTAACAGTTACTCCCTTGACCAGCTCTTTGAATTCATCAAATTTAAATTCAATGCGTCGAATCTTCCATGTGATACCAACAAGTACAAATGTATAAAAAAAGTGCAGCAGTGCCAATGATATAATCCACTGGTTTCCCAGATGACAATAAATGTTGAAAGGTTTTATTGCCTGGACACCTGTTCAAAAAACAATGAATTAAATGACACTGTCAAAAAGAAGATACAAGTGCCCCATGGTATAATACATTTTCTACATCTAAAATCTCTCATGAACATAAAATTGCTTTATTCTCCTACAACTGTCAATAGTCTACATTAACATCCATTACATAGGAAAAATCATATTAGACCTTCAGGTGATTACTTGTCAAATCAACAAAAAAATCATCAAAAGCATGTTGCCTAAAAGGCTCTTACTGAATGCTAGGATATCAAAAATACAAGTTGCTATTCAGCATATTGAGAGCTAGTAAACATATGAAGGAAAAAAAATGGTCAAAACAAATCTAGAATAATCTATGCTTTCATCTATTTCTAACTCTAGTAAATTTAGGCATGCGACAGTGTCATAAGGTCTGCAAGAGCTAAATAATAGGTTTCATGAGAATAAACATTACCATTTTCAATAGATGGTATAATTGTTCTTAAAACTAAATATTCAGCTAGACAAATGATTGATGATCATTGTAGTAGTTTGAAAAAAAAGAAGCAAGAATCCTTCTTCCAATCATCCAGAAGAAATGAGCCCATAAACAGTTCTTAACAGAAAAAAACCCATAGAATAGACTAATAGAAGTGTCAATAGTCTAAGTCATATCCATCCAAAAAACTTTAATTGTGAAGGCTAGTCCATAAAGTATCACTTGATAGAAACTCAACATTGCCCTTAAAAAAATCAATACTAAGCTAGAGTTAAAGAAGCAAAACACTATGAAACAATGTTGTACCCCAACGAAATTTTTTATACTGGAGGCCTTTTCATGTGATTTAATAGGTTTTCTTGTTAGTCTAAAAAGGGAAGTTATTAAATCTAATTGTGTTCCTTCATCCCTTTTAAGTCAATGGACAAGTGTGAAATTGAGAAGCCAATATTTAAAGCAGAAAAGTTGCGCACAGAACAAGTATTTGAAGTTGGGGACATGATTTTGGTGTGAAGTTTTTAGTGATTTTGCAATTGATGGTGATATAATAATATTATTGCTTATTTATCAGTATTTTGGTGAGTCTGATATCACTTGCAAGCTATACCATTGCAAAGAAATTGTAGTTCATTAAGTATGAAGCTTGGCCATATCATTTGGGTTTATCAATTCTAGCTCTAATGTGAAGTTTAGAACTAGTTTGCTAAGTTTATTCTCCAATAACCTAGCCAATTCGTTTTTCCAAGGGTCCATACTATTTGAGGCATAGTTTGAAAACTCGAAAGGGACTCGGTGGACTCGCGAGTCCCAGGCCTTGCCAAGTCAACTCAGCACGGACTCCCGAGTCGAGTCTGGGAGACTCGCGCAAGTCCTAGGCTCGGACTTCCGAGTCCCATGCCTAGACTCGCGTCGGTGGCTGTAGGTGCATAATGAGATTTTAAAACCTCTTTTTTTTGCTTTCTTCTTTCATTTTACTCCTTTTTACCCAAAATAGGTCTGCAACTTGAAGTAAGGTTGGAAGAAGCAGAGAAGACGAGTGTAGGAGATCAAATTAGAGCCAAGTAAGTGATTTTTATTCTCTTTTTTTGTGTTTTCTTCGATTGAAAAACAGAAAAATCATGAAAAACAAGGGGAAATGCTGCCAAATTTTTTTCTATTTCCCTTCATAGCCTATTTCCTAGTATTTTTAGCTTGGTTTTGAATTCTATTTTTTTGCAAATGATTGATTATCATTTATTTGCTGATTTTTTACCAAACCCTACTGATTTTTTACAAAAGCCTTGCTGATTTCGTTTTTTTCATGTTGAAACAGCAATGTCAACTTCAAACTCAAGGCAATCTAGAAAAGACCCTGCATGGAAGTATGGGATACCAGGAAATAAATAGGGTGAGGTCACATATACCGAATGCAATAAATGGATGACAGGAGGAATCAACAGATTAAAATACCACATTGCCAAAATACCTAGACAAAATGTGGATATATGCCTTAACTCGACTCCTAAGATGGTTAGAGAGATGAAAGCCCTTCTTGCTAAGTATGAGTTGAAAAAAGATGAAAGACAAAAAACAAAGGATGCACTAGCAGCAGTGAAGTGTGGAAATGTATCCACTTCTACACCATCGAGGCCCCACGGTACCCAAAGTCCAAGCATCCATCAGCCACATTCATCTTTTGGTGAGTCCTGAGGGTTCTTTCTCTACTGCTAGTACTAGCCAGGGTTCTTCATCAAGACCAAATTACTTTATTCCACGCAATGTTCCAAGAGCACAACCTTCACTTGAAGGTACCAGTTGGAATAAAAAAAAACATCATGAAGCTAGGATGGCAGCAACAAACTTTTGGTACTACAATAATTTGCCTTTCAATGTGGCAAACAACCCATATTGGGAAGGTTTGGTGAATGCCCTTATAGTTGCAAGTAAAGGGTTTAAGACCTCAACAGCTAAAGATTTGAGTGGGCCATTGCTAGAGGAAGCCGTCAAGAATACACGACTTGTGGTTGATGAGCAAAAAAAATTTTGGCGAAGAAAAGGCTGCAACATCTTATTTGATGGGTGGATAAATGGATGGAATAGGACTCTCCTAAACTTTTTAGTGGCCTCTAATGGTGGATTGGTGTTCCTAAAGTCAATAGATGCCTCCAATGAAATCAAAAATGTTGAGACTTTATGCAATTTATTAGATGGGGTGGTCTAGGAGGTTGGTGTTGATAATGTTGTCCAAATTATCACGGACAACACAGCTACATATGTAGCTACAGGTAGACTACTTATGAAGAGGCATCCCACAATTTCAAGGTCTCCTTGTGCTGCATATTGCTTGGACTTGTTGCTAGAGGACATTGGGAAGATTGGATGGGTGAAAAGTGTGGTTGAAGATGCCAAAAATGTTACCAAATTTATCTACAACCATACTTGGGTGCTTTCCTTGATGAGAAAATTCACAAATGGAAAGGACCTTGTGCAACCAAGAGTGACACAATTTGCTAGTCACTTCCACACATTGCAAAGCATTCTTGGTGCCATTGCTCATCTCAAGCAAATGTTTGTGTCCGATACTTGGTTGGAGTCCCCATTTCCCAAAAAATTTGAAGGGGAGAGGATTGTAAGCATAGTTTTTGATGACACATTCATCAAAAATGGAGAGGAGTTGATCAGGGTAAGTAACAAACACAAAAATAAACTTTATACAATTACAAGATAATCTATTTGCTGTTTTTTTTCTGAGGGGTTAATTTTGTAATAATTTAAAATTTGTTTTCATTTTTTTAGGTGACAAAACCTTTGGTTAGGGTTCTTCGTATGGTGGATGGAGAGGGCATGCCAATGGGTTTCATTTATGAGGCCATGGATAGGGCCAAAGAAACCATTTCACATTACTATGGTAGAAACAAAAGAAAATATGAAATCATTTGGCACATCATTGATCATAGATGGACAAACCAACTCCACCAGCTAATACATGCCTTTGCCTACTTCTTGAACCCAAAGTTCTACTTCTCTTAAACATTTAAGGCTAATGAGGAGGTCATGGCAGGTCTTGTCACATGCATCGATAAGATGGTGCCTAATTGTGACATGAGAGACAAGGTGCTTGATGAGTTGGAGGTGAGAATTGTTACATCTTATTTATGAATTTGCAATGTTGACTATCTAGAAACATCCATTTTACATACATAATAAGTTGATAACTAATTTTCTATATTTGATTTAATTTTATTTTTATCTATTCAAGGTCTACAAGGGTGCAAAGGGGAGACTCTTTTCCTCGCAACAAGCAATTGAAAGGAGAGAAAAACAACCAAGTAAAAAAAATTGTTCAATACTACAAGATGAAATTAGAAAACTTGATTCTTACATTTTTTACTTTATTCTTATATTTTTTAAATGTGTTTTTGTAGATTTATGGTGGGAGAACTATGGTGCTAGCACGCCAAATCTTCAAAAGCTAGCCATCCATGTCTTGTCGCAGCCATGCAGTGCTTCTAGGTGTGAACTTAATTGGAGCTTATTTGAGAACATTCACACAAAGAAGAGAAACAGGTTGACCCAACAGTGCCTAAATGATCTAGTCTTTGTTCGGTACAACCTTCGCCTTCAAACTAGAAAGGTGGAGGGTGTTTCACATGAGTACATCAACTTGGATGATATTGATCCATATGGTGAATGGACTATCAATGAACAAAATGATGATGTTGATGTCTTCCTTACTGATGAAGATCTTGCTGAATGTAATGTACTCGCTCAAGATTGGTAAATAAAATACTTCTCAAACAAAGACTTAAAGACACATTTACCCACAATTGATGGAAATTAGCTTCACATGAAATAGCCAAATGAATAACTCACAAACTGAATTACTCAATAGTTTCTAGAAACTCAATGATACAGAAAATATGCTCCACCACCATTCAATTTATTAAGGACAGAGATACAAGGTTTGATGTGAACTGAGCTGACAACCACAGCAATAGATGCGAATCTGATCTCAAGACAACGGAAATAACACTCGAGTGTCGAAGTATCAATCTCAGTTCATATACCCAATGGCCCAAATGCGGATAGTGCTCGTGAACAAGAACGCCACAGACATGTTTATATATATTTGGCATCAATCCATAAACTTTACAGAGAATCGCGACTGCCAGGTGCTCACAATATCACCATTGAAATTCACTGACTCCAAGATCAATCCTCCCCTGATGATCGCACGCATCCAACAGGACCCCCGTTCCTTATGCCAGGGATCTCCCATCAATGAGTGTCGGCGCCTACCAAACCAATGTCGTCAACTCCTTGCGCGCGAGTGTGAGGTAGCGTGCGGTGCCCAAAAATCCCGTGTAGAATGCAATGACTCCCTATATGCCTTAGGGACTCTCCAAATGCGATCTCCTAATGTATGATTCCCGGGGATTTTGATTGCTTGTGTTGGCTCAAAGATATTTACTCGGACTTTGCTTGTGCGATGGCAACCAAACCAGTAGAATCTTCTCCAAAGGTGTGATGAACAATGAACGAGTATCCAATCACATGGCAAAGACTATGTCCTACCATGTCCAAACTTGTGGAGGTTTTCGTCCCCACTTGTCCCAGAAGCTACGCTACAGAAACTCCAATCCTAATCAATGCTCTCATGAAGAAATCAATCCAAATATATAGCGATTCAGCAGCCTTCCAAATAGGTTGGCCACAAGAAATAATAATAAATTTAAATATTATTGTTAATAATTTAAATTTATTATTTAATATTATTATTATTATTTAATATTATTAATTATTATTATTAATAATTTAAATTAGCATTTAAAAATGCTTTTCTCCAATTAGGTCCCAATTCAAGGACATGACACTGAATTGGAGAGAGCAGCAAAAGAAGAAGAAGAAGAAGAAAAAGAAGCAGAAGCAAAATTGGATGCAATGGCGGAGGACGAAGACACTTTTGAAGATCAAGAAACCACTCCTCAATCTCCTCATCATTTGGATACTGTAGCACCTTCTAGTTCTAGGCTTGCAAAATTGAGTTGCAATAGGAGAGGAAAGAGGAAGATATAGATTTTATTTGGTTAATGTTTTTCTCATTTTGACATATGATTATATGTAAACATTTATAACCTTGTCATGCTGTTATACATTTGAAAGTTTGAAACTATGAGTATGAATGATGAAATTTCAATTATTGAGTGTTTGATGATCATATGGCATGTGTAATATTTGAATTATGACAAATTGATAATCAAATTAGGCTCTTATGTTCTCTAAATGCATTAATTTCTTTTCTGTGTTCCATGGGGACGCGTCCCCTACCCCAAAACCCCCTATCCCCGTCCCCTGTTGTCCCGGGGACAGGGGGACACAAAGGGGACGTCCCCCTGCCGTCCCCGAAAATGCAAATTTCTTCAGAAATGCTAGGAAACGTTCCCTGGCCTTTGGGGACGTTTCCCCGTCCCCTATATGGATTGGGGACGGATTGGGGGCAATTCCCTGTACCCGAAACGGCTAGCCGTCCCCACCGTAGCTGGAAGTAAAAAATATTCAAAAACAATTAAAAAATGAATTTTTTTAGGCTTCTTCTATCGCGCGGGGCCCACCATAGTTTAATGTTTTAATTTTTGCTGAAGAGTGAAGTCTAAAAAAAACTAAAGTCTAAAGGCGAATATGATTTTTGCTGAAGTCTAAAGGCGAATATAATTTTATTGGGCATTTTGTTTTTAACTTTTTTATGGCTCTTTCATTTCTCAGTTCTCACCCACGCACAGCAAGGAAGCCTCACCAGTCACCAAAAATACCCACGCACAGGAAGCAAGCTCGACGCACAGGAAGGAAGCAAGCTCAACGCACAGCAGGGTGAGGCGCAACCATCTCAAGCTTCAAGATCGACCATCTCATGCACAACAAGCCACGTCTCAAGCTTCAGACACTCCACGCGAAAATCTGAGGGAGCTTTGGTAGTCGGCACACATCTACAGCAGGTTAAATCTTTAGATTGAGCTTAGAAATTAATAAATTTAAAGTTTATTTTGTTTTTCAGTTTTAGTTTTCATTATTTCAATCTCTTTTTAATTTTTTTTAAGTTTTACATTTTGAAGTTGAAACCCTTTCATTCCTATGTAATCTGAGCAAAAAATTAAAAAAGCCCTATGGCTATTTTTTAATTTTATGCTAAGAATAATAGAGAATGCAAGTTTTTTTTTAAATGAAATTATTAAACCCTTGCATTCTTTGTTATTCTGAGCATAAAATTAAAAAGTAGCCATAGGGCTTTTTTAATTTTATGCTCAGAATAACAGAGAATGCAAGGGTTTAAAGTTTAAACTTTTAAAGTGTTAAACATTAATAATTTATTATTTTAATACTTAGTTTTACAAATTTTCATTTTTCAGGCTTTCAACAAAAAAAAAAGCATCCAAAATGAGCAGCAACAGCAATAATGGCAGTGACCATGAGACTGAGATTAGTGATAGTGAAAATGAAGCTGTAGAAATGCCACATAACCCTTCTTCTACCTCTGAAATTCCAACCCATACTTCTTCAGACCATTTTGCATGCCCTATACCCACTCTTCAAAGGTTTGCAAAAGGCCCTTTCAACAAGAAGAAACCATTGCGTCAGTTTGCCACAGATGTGACCACCAACAAGAAGAAAAATTCAGGGGGCAGCAGGAAATGGTTTTGTCATGTTTGTAAAACTGAATACCATGGGAGCTATACTAGAATTAGAGGCCATCTAGTGGGTGACTGTGGAAAGGGTGTTAGAGTTTGTACAGCAATAACATTGGAGCAACAACTTCTATTTGCAAAGTTGGCTGGAGTAAGTGAGGACCAAATGATTACCATTCAAAACAAAAAACGGTCATTAGCTGATTTGCAAGCCTCTTCCAATGTATCAGTTGGAGAGAGTTGTGATAGAGGGAAAAGGAAAGCAAGTGAGAAAGTTTCAGTCATGGGGTTAATGAATGTGCAAAAACGTGAGCAAGTTGATGATGCAGTGGCCAAATTCTTTTATGCACATGCTCTTCCATTTCATTTGGCAAGGTCACCTTATTTCAAAACAATGGTGAGAGAAAATATTGGTAGTTGGATCCTCTTATGCCCCCCCTGGAGAATATAGATTGTGTACCTCCCTCCTTGACAAACAATATTCAAAAGCTACCATGATGATGGAGGAGATGAGGCAAACATGGATTAGGACCGGTTGTTCCATTGTCATGGATGGGTGGAGTGATATTCGACATAGGCCACTTATTAATGTTATTGTTACATGCCCTGCTGGTTCATACTTTCTTCGAGCCATTGATTGTTCTGGGAAGCTTAAGGATGCTGATTTTCAGTTTGGCATTTTGAGGGAGGCCATAGAGGAGGTTGGGCCTTCTAATGTTGTGCAGGTTGTGACAGATTCAGCTCGTGTTTGTAAGCTAGCTGGTTTGATGATTGAGAGTGCTTACAAACATATTTTCTGGACTCCATGTTGCGTACATGCTTTGAATAATGCTTTGAAAGACATTGGCAAAATAGATTGGGTGAAGGCAGCAGTTTTAGAGGCTAGAAACATACAAATGTTTGTATGCAACCATCAAACTTCACTTGCACTATTCCGATCTTATTCAAAGAAAGAATTCCTCAAACCAGTTGAGACTAGGTATGCTAGCTACTATATTTTGTTGGAGAGGATGTTGGAGGTCCAAGATGCTCTACAAGCCATGGTTGTTTGTGCAGAATGGAAAAGGTGGACTCTATCGAAGACAAGTGAAGGCAAGGAAGTGAGAGATAGAGTACTCAATGAAACTTGGTGGGCCAATATCAAGTAAGAAATCTGAAAATTTAAATTGTTTTTGAATTTGTTACACTTACACTTTGTCTCACTTTAGTCTTTGTATTTTAAAAGTTCTAATTTTTAATTTGTTTTTTTGTAGGTATATTTGCTCTTTTATATCACCAGCTGTTGCAGTAATTCGGTATGCAGATACAGACTCTCCTAGCTTGGGAGAGATATATGAGACTTTTGATAGCATGCTTGACCAAATGAAGCAAGCTATTCGTAAAAATGATCCTGAGATGAGTTTTTATGAGGACCATATTAGGCCTATTGTGACAAAGAGGTGGAACACAATGAATACCCCTCTTCATATGCTTGCCTATGCTCTTAATCCAAAGTGGTATGTACCTAGACCTGGCCGAATGCTTCCTTCTGAGGATGATGAGGTGATAGAGGGGCTTACAGCAGCCCTTCGTAAAATGTATACTAGCGAGGAGGCAACCATTCTTAGAGAGCAGTGGCTTATGTTTTCTGATCTTCAGGGTCCTACATTCAGCAAACCAGAGGCTAGGACGGATAGGGCCACCATTGCACAGAACAACCCCATTGGATGGTGGAAATTCCATGGGAAGGACACACCTGATTTGAAACAACTTGCCATTCGTTTGCTCTCACAGATTGCTAGTTCCTCTGCTGCAGAGAGGAATTGGTCCACCTATGGCTTCATTCACTCCATTAAGAGAAACAGGCTTACTTCAAAACGAGCTGAGAAATTAGTTGCAGTTCACAGTGCCTTGAGACTTCAGGACCGACAGACTATTGAGTATCGGCAGACTCCAGCAGCACGATGGGATGTTGATCCTGAGGATGTTAGGCAAATTGATGAGGAGGAGACGCAATCAGGATTGGTCGGGCTACCATTGGATGATCCACTCTTGCCAGAGGATGATAGTGACTTAGATAGTTCTAAGTCTTTGGATATTCATAGCCCGAATGAGGCTTAATTTCATAGACTGTTGTATTTAATATTTTGATTTTCATGTTTGAACTTTGAGACTTCTGGATACATGTTTGAGACATTTGGATATTGATAGACCATGGTTTTATTAATGTTTGATACTACTGTGATAAATTTTATAATGCTTTAATGACATGTCTTATGCTATTATAGTACTACTCTCGCGATTTACTTACATATTGATATTGTTGTTATCAATTATTAATGTATTGACATATCTATCTCTCTTTCCCTCTCTCTCTCTCTAATATATTAATTAATTTTGAAAAAATCATATATATATATATGTATTTTGTATGTCGCCGTCCCCTGCCATCCCCTAAAAATTGCCCCTTAGGAAACGTCCCGGAAACGCGTCCCCTGCCGTCCCCCCGTCCCCGTCCCCGACAGGGCATGGAACATAGTTTCTTTTCTTTTTTTTGTAAAACTACGGCTCTTTTTTTGTTGAGTCTGTGCCGAGTTTTTTGCCGAATCCATGTCTAGTCCCGAGTCCATGCCGAGTCCCGAGTTCGACTCCTATTTTGGGCTGCCGAGTCCACACCGAGTCCGAGTTTTCAAACTTTGATTTGAGGGACAAATATTTATGTGTTGAAGGGGTCATACCAAATATGTGATTGGTCATACAACATCCATGTTTAATTGCAGCCCTTTTGGTGTATTTTTTGGTGGTTGTACCAAACCCTACAAGGTCCATACTACTATGGAATAATCAGCAATAGCAATTGATCTGATTCTTATTGACTTCTTTTATAATGCCACCTTCACAAGCATAGTGACTAACTGAGATCCTTAACCTATTTTAATTCCCGTAGGATAATTGAGAGGTAAAAAGGGAATAATTAATTAATTAAAATAAGTTGTCTAAATTTTGAATGACTTACATTTAATTAATTATTTTTATAAAGTTGAACAGTTTAAATTAAAAAGTGACTTTTATGGGGCCCAAAATATAAAATAAAATTATAAAGTCACTTAGAGCAGGAAATTAAAAGGTTATGATAATTAATATTTTATTATTTTTGAAAAGTGTAAAAAGAGGATAATTGAGAAGGGAAAGTTCATTCTTGGCATTTCAATTTATAAAAGCCCAACTTTGGAAGTGAGCAACTATTCATTTTTTGCCCTAGGATGGAAACCCTCCTAGCCAATTTACAGATGGATTCATACAGGATTCAGAGGTGTGCGTAATATTTGGAGATTAAGGAGATTTGTATCTGGGTATTAAAATAATATTTCTTCGGTTTGTGGTCATGCCTGGAGAAAGTTTGAAAATTATTTTTGTTAATATTTGCAAGCAAATCATAATAGATTATCTATGGAGAGAGTCTTGAAATGGGTTATCAGTAGACCGTACAAATTGGAGCAAGAGTATGGAGTTCATGGCAAATTTGAGGCAGTTCAATGAAGATATTGTGAAGATTTTTTAGTGTGCAGGCTACCATAGTCTGACAGGGGGCATCAGACCAAGGAGGAGTCAGTATAAGGAGTCGCAACTATTTTTCAAGTGTTTAAACCCCTATACAACCTACCGCCACCCTTACTTTGGGAAATATCCACTAAAACTCCTGGCCACAGCACTATATTCGCTGACTTGCACATAAACAGGGACCTGAGGGTGAAGTTATGAAGGAAGTTGTTGTTGTATATATAGGGAATTTTGGAACCCTACACTTCTAATGCAATCTATGTGAATGATTATTACTTGTATACTAGACGCCATTGCTTGCCAAAGACAACTCAGGTCTGCAGCGATTACAACAGTTGTGTGGATGTGACTGTAGCAGCAACAGTGGAAGAATATTAATCTGAAAGAGGTATAAATCAGTCTATTTGTTGGAAACAGCAAGCAACAATAGATCATTGTATGATTTCTCAATTTAGAGATCGGATTACTCTATACTAATCTGTAAATGTAATGTTTCCATCCTCAATAATGATGTAATACATTATATCTGCAATTTATGCTAGTAACCTGCTGAATGAAACATATATATGCAATTTATTTCAGTTTGATCAATATATGCATTTTGTCAAACATTTAGAAATTTCACCACAAATTTAGAAAGTTCCAGTATTGGCATTCCGTCAAACATTTGTAAAAATCCAAATTAAAGCAGCTTGGCAAATTACATCTTTGTTGGTCATACTAATCTTGCAATCGGCCATAATTCCTTCAATAGGTCATACCTTCCCTAATCAGTCCATATACACCAAACAGGGTCATACAATTTGCTTGCAGCCATTAATTATCAGTTCCCAATTGGATTTTAGCTCATTTTACAGAGCTATCAATTTATTTTCACTTTTTTGAGCAATGATTTCAGTTATTTGGGTTTTACTACATAATCAATTGAAGTACAATTATTTTGTCAAAAAATCCAATATTGTAATATTTGGACAGTTTTTAGCCAGAAGTTTGATTATTACTATTAAAATCCTAGATGATTCACTACCAGATCTCTACTATCATTGTAAAATATCCTGGTTGGTTTATCTACTAGATCTATTTTATTTTTACATCTTTATCCACCAACTTGACATGTATCGGAATTGGATGATATAGTCTATCATTTTAGCATTGACACATTTCCACTTATTATCTACCAATTTGGTATGATCAAAATTTGCATATCATTATTGGCCATTTTAGCATTAATCGATTCTATGGTTTGATATTATTATAATTTGGTTGGCTGGCCACCAATTAGTTGTTGATTTAATTTATCGTCTTCATTATAGTCTTCGTATGCTCTCACCTTGCCCAAATCAAGAACTTTGTGATCAAAAAGAGCTGGGATTTGAATGATTATAAAGAAATTTGGTGGATATAAGCTAACCATCCTACCAAGGACATAACATTTTTTCTCCTAGCTTAGGCACTCCATTGAGATAGGGATTTTTATTGTAAACCACAAAGTTCTACAAGGAACACAAAATAGAGGTTTTACACACTTCCAAAAAAATTATATTCCCACTACTACTCATTACAGATTTATATACAACAGTTGATAGCTTGCCTATTCTGAGTTACTTGCATCATTGTATTTAGCAAAGCTTTATTGGCTCTAAATCAGAAGCAATTCATGGCATCTGATATGTCTTGTTCCCATCAGCAGTTTCAAATCCTCATAAAGTAATCAATCTGCTTATATCAATTAATCCATTTGCATCTTCCTCCAATAGTTCTAGTGCTTCTCCAAAGGTATGCAGAGTATGCTTTATGGGTGAAAGAAAAACCATAGGAAAAACTATCTAGTGGCAAGCAGTCACTTTTATATCTAAGTCTAGGATCTTTTATTAAGTTGTCTTATCCAGAAGTAGAACAGTTAAGTAAAATTTTGGGAGGAAGCTGGGTCCTTAAATTTTCAGGGGATTCTTCCTAACAAGAAGACTTAGGTGATCAAGCAACTCAATGTAGAGATTGGAGAGAAACATTTTGGGATGATAGTATCAGTTCTGGGATGTATTCATGATACGAATTTGATTCCCATGTACTAATCCAGAGATTCCAGACCATAGTCCATACTACAAAAATTTGCGACCTAGAAAAATTCAGCAAACCCAATTTTGACTTAGACACAAGTACAACAACTCGGAAAACTCAAAAAGATACTTGAATTAATTAACTCGGAAAAACTTGCCAGAACTTGGCAAAACTTGGCTAGGTGAGTTACTAGGTGATTTACTAGGCTGCAAAATAAATTCATGAGTTAGGCAAGTACTCGGCAAGTTTTTGATCTATGATTTGGACCATAGTAGCAAAAATCTTTCTCAGCATTCTCTTGAAAAAACAAAAGAAAGGTTTTTTTCAATTAATTGGGATTTACTTGAGATAATTTTGGGACATTAAAAATGCTGAAAATTTCATTAAAATAGAGGAAAAAACATTTTTTTTTCATTTCGCGCCAAA
This sequence comes from Sequoia sempervirens, assembly GCA_007258455.2. Taxonomy (NCBI): domain Eukaryota; kingdom Viridiplantae; phylum Streptophyta; class Pinopsida; order Cupressales; family Cupressaceae; genus Sequoia; species Sequoia sempervirens. The sequence goes on from VDFB02026320.1 coordinate 122,635,511, forward strand.
TAAAGTAAAAAAATGCTGTTTTCTATCTGGCACAGCCTAAAACAATTTTTTTATTTGTTGATTTTAAAACTAGAGTGGAGATTTGTGGGTGGTCACCCAGTGTAGAGTTGAGGAGCAGAACAACTTGAAGGGTCCACAGCCAACCATTTTTCATTATTTTATCACTTTTAACCAAGCTTCAAACCATTCAAAAATTGTGGATGTCAAGGCCATAAAGCAATAATTAAGCACTAACTAAATGAGAATGGAACAGATATTCACTGAAAAATAAGTGCCCATGAGTGCACCTTAATTGATCCAATGTTTGGTTGCTTTACTAAAATCCAAATCTGCAATGTCAAAAATAAGGTTTGATGAAAATTCAGAAAACAAGTATTTTGCAAGCAAATTGAAAAAGTTGGATGAAAAGCTGTAGTCTGATTGCAATTAAACTGGCCTGGGGAATCATGCCAGCAGTCAGAGGAAAAAATCAGCAGCCTCAGGAATTGTGCCAATGATCAAAGGAAAAATGGGTAATCTGATTCAGATCAGATTGCTGACTGGGCTGAGCATATCATGATAAATTGCAAGTAATTAAAGATTTTGCTACTATGATCTGGACAAAGTGAAAAACACTTGTTCACCTCTCCAAAATTCACAAAATATGCTTCAAGCTACAAAATCTGCCCTGCCCCTCTAAATTTGTCACCCCTCCGTATGCTTTCTTTGTTGGTTTTCTTTGCCATATTATTAGAAATCAGATCATAAGAAAAACAATTTATTGAAAAATCCTGCAAACAGAAGGCCAGACACTCATGTTGGCCATGCCATGTTGCTTACTGTCACATGGAAGGGTCTATGATGCATGGGGATGGGCGTATGATGAGGTGGATAGAGGAGCACATTCACAATGCACATATAGTGCATCCAGAATACTAGAGAGCCTCTGACCCTATGTGCATGATTGCAGAGATTGGGCTTATGCTATTCTTGTTTTCACAGTCAAACTATAAATTTAAATGTCATTTGGATTCTGGAGTTTGTGTGATTGAGTTTTTAATATTCACATATTGAATTTCTTAATCTGGGTTAAAACAATTAGCTAGATAGGTTGCTGATGAAACTTACACTATTCAGTTCTTTAAAATATCTCTGTTACTTATTCATTAGCATTGTGTTTGTAAAACTGGATCTTTGTCACCTTTGCCTGATGCAGTTTATTTTATTAGCATGGAAATGAATTCAAAGGATATTTAATCTACTTTCTCAGAATGTCTCTGTTCAAAATTTCTCTCTACTTCCCCTTATTCCTTTTTATTTTATTTACTCAAAATGACAATTGTATTATATTAAATAGTTTAAGTTTTGATAGAATAGTCAGTTTGATTTGTTTGTTTGATTTTCATGCATCTTTCTATTCATTTTGTTTCCATCCAATAAACCCTGTACGGGCAACAACAAATCATGTGTTGGTTCCTATATTGAGATTCTAAAACAGGAAGGTTATTCAAACCCTAAAGAGTGTCCACATCAGAACTCTAGACAACATTTTTGAGATAGCATTGTATATCACAGCCATATTAATGCGATTTTACTTTTCTGTCTCAATGTCATTGATTATGATCCTGACAATTTCTTATGCACCTTTCATGACTGAAATAAGTCAAATATAGGATCTACAAAAATTAAGTGGAACTTAAATGGCATGGTTACATATTGCACTGAGTACTAAATGTTACAAGAAATGTTATGTACACTAATCATAAAGTATGAAACAAAGTACAAGAGTGATGAGTGCAATAAGGTACAAACTACAAAGTTACAAGTGCTCATCAAGAATAATGTAAAATTTTGAATCTGGTAAAGAGATATGGAATACTATCCAATTAATAATTCATAGAAATTCTTTAGAAAAAAAGGTGAAAAGCAATTTTTAAGGATGACGCTTTCAATTTTTACAGAGGAGATTTGACAGCCTTCAAAGTTGATCTTCCTGCTCAAGTTTCAGCTGGAATGAACATATTTATGCAAGGCTTGAACTCTTTTGAATATGCTGATTAAACACGTATTGAACATACTTTCCTATGTTGGGAGATAAAAGCCAATATTGAGCCACATGGCTAATTCATGTGCTCTATAATGTTCTTGTGTTCTTCTCTAGAGTAATATGAGAATGTGTATTTCCAAAAAGATGAATAACAAAACAACTCTGCAGCAATTATAAAACAACAATTTGATTTCTAACAAACAAACTCTTCAACTAAAGGCTCAATTTGAGTTTCAACCTTTTTTTGGATAGGTAAGAAGAGATGTGGCCTCTACCCTTGTATTCCTAAGATGAAAATTTTACAAAAATTGCCAAGTTGCCTAAGGAAGATCATCCATGGCCAACCTGCAGATGAATTTATCAAATTACATTGATAATGCTATTTGTTCTTGATTACATGCCTAGAGAATAAAAACACAAGACTACAGCTCATACAACCTATACATTCTACTAATGCATGGCTCTGTAGGCCCTATATTCCATTGTCAACCACAATGCCTAGAAGAAAAAGTGTTGCATTCAGAGCTTGCTCATGCCAGGTCTGATCAGCAAAGAGATTTTGTGAAAACACGAGAGTGCTAAATTCCATATGCAAGTCACCTTCCATATTTACAGCAGTCTCCAAGTCTCTAGTCTCCAACATTTCCCATATTGCCTATAAATTATGCACTATTCTCATACTTCTTCTTTCCAACTCAGCTACAATTGCCATGGACACCATCCCTCTGAAATCTACTCTACTCATCGGCAACATATCCTAAGGGAAATACCATTCTCTGGATGCCACCTCATCTAAACCCAATCTAAATTGCTCCTTCACAAATCTTTCTCCAGTTTTCACCATTGCCTCTATGGAGCCCATGAGCAATAGAATATTCGACAAGTAATACAAAGTTATCTCCTAGTTGACATGGCTTCACATGTAGATCTCCATGTAATCTATTCCAATATTGTCTAATGATCATGTTGTACATAAATTCCTTCCACCATCAGAGATCTTGATTTTCGTACTTGTTCCCATGCTTTGCTTAGTACTTCCCACTCATTTAAATCATTTGCAATCTTTTGTTCTATGTCATCAATTCCAACATTTGTGAATTGATTGGCTAGTAGGTTTATCTCTTAGAAACAATGTCGGATTATAATCAATGTTACCAGACTTGCCCATACTCGGTGAATCACGATGTGGGCAACCCTAAACGCGTCTAGGAGACACGGCAGTCAGGTACTCACTAAGTCCCATGGGAAAAACCCAGCCACGGCTAGGTAAGTAGAAATTAGGAAAAAGAAAAGAAAAAAAAGCAACTCACTCAAAACAAAGTGTCTTATATTTGTCTCCTACACCCTAAAAGCGACTTCATTTCATTTTCAAGCCAAAGGAGAAGGAAAAAAGAGAGTTTTGATGTAATGTCCCTTTTTTTTCAGTGTTCTCTATTTTGGTCAGTTGGAGATCTAACCCACTTACTATTTTTAGTAAGTGCTATTTTTAGTAACTGGTCCTGGCGACCATGCAGTGTAGGGCTTCCTATTTGGGCAGTGTGTGGCAATTGTCTGGTGAGCTTTAATGTTTTGTGTTAGTTTGATATTTGGAAGTACTTACTATTTTTAGCAGTTGCTATTTATAGTAAGTCTATTTTCAGTAACTGGTCCTAGCGGCAGTGCAGTGTAGAGTTCCCATTCTTGGCAGAGGGTGAGTTTTCTCCATGGTTTGAATTATTATTGGTTAATACATCAGTAAAGTATTAATGTTGCTTTTTAATTAGAAAAGGGAATATAAGCTTGGGTTACAAAAAGGATCCCTTGGCCTAGTTGCACAACGTTGTTTTAAAAGAGGGGCCATTGTACTTTAAGTGGACTTTTTATAATAGTTTTGTTTTATAAAGTTGAGGCTTAATTTATGCCTCAAGAGGTGGATGCCAAGCTTGGGAGACATAAGGATTTTAATAAATAAAATAAAAAAGCTCTTGAAGGGGGCATGGGGTTTTGGAGGGAAAGTGAATTCAAAATGATGTTGCCCTAATTTCTCCCCCTTTATTTATTCATTTGGAGATATGGATACTTTGGCAACTTAAGGAAACTCTACTGGAATGATTCCAGATTTCAATTGTAGCTGATTGAGGACGAAAACCCTCATTTCTAGTGCTGGTTTTAAGTGATGAGAGATCCACCCTAGCTGGTTGGAGTGGTTCTACTTCAGGGATCACCTTTGTGCTTACAGAGTTCTTGATTTTCATCTTTTTGGGGTTGAATAATGAAGATTTTCTTAGTGTTTTGATGTGGGTTCAAAGATATTGGTGTACTTGTTGATTTGCTTCTTTTGGGTGATGATTGGAGGTGTTAAAAACACATTTACAGAGGTCTGATATTCATTTCCAGAATTCTAGAAATTCATTTTACACAGTGGCTGGAAGTACTAACTTGCTCATTACTCAATGGGTGATTGGAAACTCATTCTGGGCATTTTTCCTAAAGATTACTCTCTGTTGGGTGCTTCATTTTGAGTATTTATTTGGCATTTTTGGTGGATATTTGATTAATTGGAGTTGGACGTCACTCCTAGGGAGTCATCCCATTTTGTGGGTTTGCCTCTTTCAGTCTGCCTCCTCAGAACAGCAATTTCAGGTGACTGCAACAGCGTGTTAATAGAGTCTAAACTCAGTTGATTGTTGGCCAAAGTGAAGGGGAGCACTGGAGTTTGTTAGCTTATGCATTTTGATTCTTCTTGAGGAGCTGCATGCATTTTCTGCTCATTGTATGATCAAGGAATGGACTTAATTTGACTATAATCAGGACTGCAACTCTTGTATCAGGTCTGAGAATTATATTCCTTTAAGTCTGAAATGTGATGGTCTTCAATACTACTATGAGTTGTTATGAATCATTTTGAAGAGAAAGTTTTTAATGCAATTTTTGTTTATGCTTTATTTTCTATGCACTCTTTGTTATGATGCAAACACATGAAAACAAGACAAACAAAATACATCAGCAAAACTATCCAATCAGCATACAGCGATTTCAAAAAAAAATCAGGGGTGGTCATTACATTTGAGCCAAAATTGGATTGCATTGAAGGGAAACCAATAAGGAGATTGAGCAAAAATTGATGGTCAAATCACATTTGGGCAAGTTTGTAGATACTTTTGGTGCATCTAGAGGAGTCTACAAAAGATTGGGAAGAGCTCACCATTGATTTCAAGCAAGATTTAAGAGGTAAGTTTGTATTTTAAAGGTTTTTTTTTTAATAAACATTTCATTTCTCTTTTATATTTCTTTTTTCTTTTTTCTATTTTTTTTTAGTGGACCAAAGAACAAACCTTAGGTGTGTTTAATTTTTTTGTTGAACAAACCATAGGTATTTTGTAAAAAAAAAAAAAAAATTATAGTTGCAAATCCTAGATTTTTTTATATTCGTTTAAATGTTAATTTTGTTTTCTATTTATATGTTATTGCAACATTCTTTAGATTTATAAATTGTCTTTATCATAATGTCAACCGGAACCCCAGTTAAAAGGAACCCTTGTTGGAAACATGCCATCGCTAGGGCAAAGAAAGGAGAGATAACTTGTTTTCATTGCAAACAATTTTTGCTTGGGAGAAGCATTAACAGATTAAAATACCATCTTGCACATATACCATGCCAAGATGCTAAACCATACCCAAAAGTTCTGCTGAAGTTATGCGTGAAGTGCAAGTTCAATTAGAAACCTTTGAGCAGCAAAAAGAACTAAAAAAGAGGCAAAGACAGGAGATGGCAGCCATTGGTGGAATTGGAGAGTTTTTTTCCCAATCCTCCATTTCGTCCATCTTCAGGTAGTAGTAGTGGTAGTGGCAATGGCTATAATGTCCCCTTTGGGGATATACCTGATTTTTGCCCAAAATAACAATTCCAACAATATAATTTATTTCACAAATAGTATTCTAAAATTAAATCATATAAAAGTTATTGGACTTAAGAGAAAATGAACAATTAAGATACATAACATCCCCTAATTGAAGCTAAATAACCAACCATAGTAAGGATTGGAGAGGAACGCACAATAGGGTGCCCAGAGACTGTTCATCACAATTAAGCCCAAGAGCGTGGTATAACCCCTTGGCCCACAAGTGGCAAGAACTCCCATCCATCCAACATGGGGTGGCCTACTTACATTATGGAACCGACCTGCTACCTCTCCTAACCGTATTTCCTTACTAATCCCTATTTGATTGCTTATAGGGAAAGAAATAGTTAAGAAAAATAACATCACCTAATTGAATATAACCTACAACTTCATTTCCAATAACCAACCATAGCAAGGATTGGAGAGGAAGGCACAATAGGGCGCCCGAAGATTGTTCATCACAATTAAGCCCAAGAGTGTGGTATATGTCATGTCCCCTTCCAATTGACATCTCTCGAAGCTGATGATTAGCCTATTATGCGACCCTCGTAGGCTGATAGGATGGATAGAGGGTCTTGATGGAGCTTGGCTTGGCTTCGGTTGTCAGAATTTTACCAGTTGGCTTTCGTTCGGGCTCATTCGGACACCATTTGCCTGAGTTGCTATTTTTAGTAGTATTTGGCACTTAGTGAGGCACCCCTGCTATTTTTAGCAGTATGGTCTGGTCATGTGAGGAATCACTCCCTTATTCGCCACCTTCAGACGGTTCGGGAATCGGATATATTTTGAGGGAGATATTAATATTTAATTGATTTAATTAAATATTAATTATTCGGAGCTTATATTATAAAGTTATAATATTTTAATATTATAACTTAAGTGAATTGCTGAAGGGGGTCGACCATCATTGAAGGGGCCATTTTTAATTATATTTTATAATTAAAAATGTGATTTAAAACTATTGAAAAATTAAATGAAGAAGTTCGAATTTATTTAAATGATGCTCAATTGAGAAAAGTCGCACTTTTCAAGAATATAAGGCTTTTGCATTGGGATTCGAGCCATTATGTTGAATATTGAAATTTTGAACAAGTCTTCTTCCGGAGAATGAAGCCTAGGGTTTCCGTTGTCTACAGGCATTGGAGAACGAGCCATCTTCAGTGTTGCAATTTAGAGACTGTGAAATAACAGTTGATCTATTGCTTTCAGAGAGATATCTTCATTCAGGAGTTATCACAGAGCATTTACGGAGTATTCATCAGTCAGGGTTTTGATCTGTATTTCATCTGGTAGACAGTTGTTCAGAGGCGCCTATCTTTACTTAATATTTTGCATCTTTTACAAGGACCGTACCAAATCATTATCTGCTGTTTTCAGACCCGTACCTTTGCTGTTTCTAGGGCCGTACCAGCAGGTACAAGGCCGTACTTTATCATTCTGAGCAAGGGGTCTTCTTTCTTGGCATTCTGGATTGTTCAGCTTGGGCGCATATCCTTCCAACATCATCTGCAAACATTCACAGAGGGAGAAAGTGGAGTATTGTTAAGGCCGTACCATTTCATGATTACTCAAGGCGGCTGCAAACTTCCAGGTTTTTAATAAATCAAGTTGTTATTTTTCTATTGCATGTTACCAGATCTCAAATGTAATAAGTATAGTTAATCAATAAATAGTCTGGCGCCAAGAGTTTCTGAAGATTCAATCACTTCTTGAGTTGTAATATTTTATTTGAATTTTATATCAAATTCTTGCAAAATCGCATTATATCATTTATGCACAAAAAACACCAAAAAACCAAAATACACACAAAACAATCAAAAAACAGTTAGATTCAGAAGTTAGCGGAAACAAGGGTTTCTACAGTGGTATCAGAGCTAAATCCTGCCATCCTAAGGGTTTAGCAATCTTATGCAGCCACAAGAAGTTGGGCCACACAGGTATTATACTCGCAGGAGAGCCTTGATTGACAGGCAACAGGGTTTGAACAGGCAGCCGGGAAACATGGCTGACAGAACAGATATTCCTAGAACAGAGACTCCTCAAAACCCTAGGGATCAGGACGATGTAGAGGTTTTACACGCTCTCAGAGATTTACGAGCAGGCCAGCGCCAATCTAACGAGGTGCTACAGCAGTTGACAGTGGCACTCCAGAGATTAGGTACGCCGAGGAGACCGTCACCACATCGTGACGAGGACAGGAGTGATGCAGGATCACGGAGAGCACCTAGGACTGTTTCACGGACAGCAGACAGGCCCACTAAGCCTACTTTTGTGAGACAGGAGCCCGATGAGGCTATTGCAGGTGAGGAGCATGAGGAGTTGTTCGCAGATACACTTATGGCAGCGAACGAGGAGTGGGAGTTAGTACCACCAGATGTCAGAGAGAGGATTACCTTTGACAGATTCATTACACAGAGGAGAGAACATCACAGAGGTCGACAGGATTGGAGACCTAGATATCAAAACAATGATCTGAAACATGCTACAAACAGACTCAATCTAGCGATGTTTGATGGTAGTGGTAAGGTTACAGCTCAGGCCTGGATCAGTAAGCTAGACACTTTCCTCACATTGCGTCCGATGGCTGAGAGGGATGCTATCAGGTATGCGACATTACATCTTGAGGGAGTAGCTTACGACTGGTGGCACCACGGGATGGTGACACTCCAGCATGATCGGATCACCTCATATCAGGAGTTTGTTGACAGGTTGGTGGAACGATTTGACAGGAAGGATCCAGAATCCTACTTCAGAGATTTGGCTCAGTTGCGACAGAGTGGCAGTTTGGAGTCTTACATTGGTGACTTCCAGAGGTTATCAGTTATGGTTCTGAATATTTCAGAGAGGCGTCTTGTAGTGCTTTTCATGGAGGGACTGACGGAGCCATTGAGAGGTTGGATCAAAGCCTTTGATCCTCCTTCGTTACAGGAAGCCATGAAGAAGGCGCGTAGCATGGAGTTGGCAGCACCCTCCAGCAGATTTAATTCCAGAAACACTTCTTCATTCAGGGACAATAAGGGCTTCAACAAAAACAGAGAGAAATCAGATTTTAACAAAGATAAATCAGATTTCAAGAATGATTCAAAGGGCAAATCAGCGGCACCACCTTTGGATCGAGAGGCTCTTAATGATCTACGCAGGAAGAAGCTTTGCTTCTACTGCAAAGGTCCCTATGATGCCAATCATGATTGTCCTTTGCGGCCTAAGGGCAAGGCCAATCGAGTGATGTGGGCTTATTACGAGGATTCGGAATCAGAGAATTCCGAACAGCAGGAGAGTTTTGAGGAGTCAGAGTCAGAGGCTTCAGAGCCTAAGGCAGAGGCAGAGTCAGAGCTTCAGATTCAGGAGGCACGCCTATCTAGCATTCAGCAGGAGGGTTCATTCAGACTTCGTGGAGTTTTGGCAGGACAGAGGGTCATTACCCTTCTTGATATAGGAGCCACCCACAATTTTATCGATGCTAGATTTGTGGAGAAGCGCGGACTCATCACTGAGGAGTTTGAAGGCATTAGGGTTAAGGTGGCCGACAGTTACACTCTCAGATGTGAACGTATGATTAAGGATCTCCCCTTGCGCTTGAACAACTATGAGTTCAAGGCTGATTATTACGTGGTGAACATGGGGGATATCGATTTAGTCTTGGGCATGAAGTGGCTTCATTCACTTGAGGAAGTCACTCTTCGTCTCAAGGACATGGAGATTCGTTTTGATGTGGATGGGAAGACACATATTCTCAAGGCAATTCGGGACAGCAACATCAAAACTATTTCTTTTCGTCGGATGGAGAGACTCATGCGACACGACATGGTAGAGTGGGCTACCGAGTGCACATTGGCACCTATACAAGAGGGACAGCAGAAGACTGAGTATCATCCTGACATACAGCAGTTGAGAGTCAAGCATGAGAAGGTATTCAGTGATATTCCACCAGGGAGACCTCCAGACAGGGGCATTGAGCACATTATAGAGCTCGAGGAGGGCGCTAAGCCCGTTATGATTACTCCTTACAGGCATCCTAAGAGGTTGAAGGATGAGATAGAAAAGACGATAAAGGAGTTGCTTGCTATGGGTCACATTCGACCTAGCAAATCACCATTCGCTTCTTCAGTTGTTCTGGTGAAGAAGAAGGATGGCACCCTTCGCATGTGCATCGATTATAGAGTCCTGAATAAGAGGACTATCAAAAACAGGTACCCCATACCTCGCATAGATGAGCTTATTGATGAGCTCCATGGTGCATGCTACTTCACGAAGATAGACTTAAGGTCAGGATATCATCAGATCAGGGTTCGTGAACAGGACATTGAGAAGACTGCATTCCGTTGTCATTGTGGACACTTCGAGTTTGTGGTGATGCCATTTGGGCTCACCAACGCGCCAGCGACATTTCAGTCCACCATGAACAGAGTCTTCCATTCACTGCTGAGGAGATTTGTACTTGTCTTCTTCGATGACATTCTTATTTACAGCAGGACTTGGCAGGAGCATTTGGCTCATTTGGAGACCATGCTCAGTATTTTAGAGAGGGAGTCCTTGTACGCCAAGGAGTCCAAATGTGATTTGGGGATGACCGAGTTACTCTACTTAGGTCATATCATCAGTGCAGAGGGAGTGCGGATGGATCCTGAGAAGATCCGCGCTATTATAGATTGGCCTACTCCGGCGAACCTTACACAGCTGCGAGGATTTCTTGGTTTGTGTGGGTTTTATTGCAGATTCATGAATGGTTATTCACGTCATGCAGCACCTATGACTGATTTGTTGAAAAAGGGTGCATTTTGTTGGACTCCTGAGGCACAGGAGTGTTTTATGAGGTTCAAGGAGTTGATGACCACGTGTCCAGTGTTGGCACTACCGGATTTTTCGAAGCCTTTTGAGCTTCAGTGCGATGCTTCTGGTGAGGGCATTGGAGCGGTGCTTATGCAGGACAAGCACCCTATTGTGTATGAGAGCCGTAAACTCAGAGGGCCAGAGAGGCTCTACAGTATTTATGATAAGGAGATGCTAGCTATAATGCACGCCTTGGCAAAATTTAGATAGTATCTTGTGGGCAGTAAGTTCTGCATTAAAACTGACCACAACAGTTTGAGACACTTCTTGGGGCAGCGAGATCTCAATGATCGTCAGCAGAAGTGGGTAAGTAAATTGCAGGCATATGACTTTGATATTTCTTATATCAAAGGCACCCAGAATGTGGTGGCTGACGCTCTCTCGCGCAGGCCTTATTTGAGCTCTATGGTTCACATTACAGAGGATTGGAGGTATATGATTGTGGCAGAATATGCCAAGGATACTTGGGCATCCAGTATCGTTGAGGGATCAATGGTTGACACTAGATACACGCTTGTGAATGACTTGATCATTTACAAGAACAGGATTTATTTGATCCCAGGTTCAGAGATGAAGAACATTATCATGCGAGCCTTTCATGATGTACCTACAACAGGCCATCCCGGGTACTTCAAAACGTATAGACAGATTCGGGAGAGATTTACATGGAAAGGTCTCAAGGCGGACGTTCTTCAATATGTGCGTGAATGCCCTATTTGTCAGCAAAACAAGCAGGAGAACACATACCCGGCAGGATTATTGCAGCCACTTCCAATTCCTGACAGGAAGTGGGAATGCCTGTCGATGGATTTCATTACGGGCTTGCCTAAAGCCCAAGGACGGGATTGCATATATGTAGTTGTGGATCGGCTAACGAAGTATGCCCACTTCTTTCCGATTACCACCACTTACACAGCTACACAGGTAGCAGAGGTCTTCTTCCGTGAGGTATTCAGATTACATGGATTGCCTCAGAGCATAGTGAGCGACAGGGATAGTCGGTTCTTGAGTCACTTCTGGCAGGAGGTGTTCAGACTTTGTGGGACCGAGCTTACACTAAGCACCAGTTACCACTCGCAGACCAATGGTTAGACGGAGATAGTGAATAAATGGGTGGAAGGTTACCTCAGGAACTATATTGCAGGGCAGCAAAAGGCTTGGGTCAAGTGGATTTATTTGTGCGAGTATTGCTACAACACTACATTCCACATGACCATTCAGATGTCCCCTTTCATGGCATTGTATGGTTATGAGGCGCCGAGCTTTCTTGATTTGCTACTGAGTGACAGCAGAGTGCCGAGTGCTGGAGAGTTATTGCAGGAGAGTCAGGACACTATGAGGGCTCTCAAGGAGAATATTGCTAAGGCACAGAACTAGCAGAAGCAGTATGCAGATCAGAAGAGGACAGAGAGGTCTTTTGAGGTGGGCGACATGGTTTACCTTATGCTGCAGCCCTACCGACAGTCTACTCTTAGGAAGAGTGGTTCAGAGAAGCTTAAGCCACGGTATTATGGTCCTTTCAGGATCCTGAGGCGTGTTGGAGAGGTGGCTTACGAGCTAGAGCTTCCTGCGGAGAGCAAGGTCCACAATGTTTTTCACGTGTCACGTCTCAAGAAGGCGTTGGGACACCGTGTGGTACCTTCGGCAGTTTTACCTCCCTTAGATGATGAGGGAAAATTGATTCTAGTACCTGAGTCTATCCTGGAGTACAGAGAGAGACAGTTGCGTAGGAGGACTATCAGGGAATATTTGGTGAAATGGAGAGATTTGCCTGGAGGATGCTACATGGGAGAGCGAGGATATTCTGCAGATCCGAGTTGAGATTGCTTGAGGACAAGCAATTTTGAGGGGCGGACTGTCATGTCCCCTTCCAGTTGACATCTCTCAGAGCTGATGATTAGCCTATTATGCGACCCTCGTAGGCTAATAGGATGGATAGAGGGTCTTGATGGAGCTTGGCTTGGCTTCGGTTGTCAGAATTTTACCAGTTGGCTTTCGTTCGGGCTCATTCGAACACCATTTGCCCAAGTTGCTATTTTTAGCAGTATTTGGCACTCAACGAGGCACCCCTGCTATTTTTAGCAGTATGGTCTGGTCATGTGAGGAATCACTCCCTTATTCGCCAGCTTCAGACGGTTCGGGAATCGGATATATTTTGAGGGAGATATTAATATTTAATTGATTTAATTAAATATTAATTATTCGGAGCTTATATTATAAAGTTATAATATTTTAATATTATAACTTAAGTGAATTGCTGAAGGGGGTCGACCATCATTGAAGGGGCCATTTTTAATTATATTTTATAATTAAAAATGTGATTTAAAACTATTGAAAAATTAAATGAAGAAGTTCGAATTTATTTAAATGATGCTCAATTGAGAAAAGTCGCACTTTTCAAGAATATAAGGCTTTTGCATTGGGATTCGAGCCATTATGTTGAATATTGAAATTTTGAACAAGTCTTCTTCCGGAGAATGAAGCCTAGGGTTTCCGTTGTCTACAGGCATTGGAGAACGAGCCATCTTCAGTGTTGCAATTCAGAGACTGTGAAATAACAGTTGATCTATTGCTTTCAGAGAGATATCTTCATTCAGGAGTTATCACAGAGCATTTACGGAGTATTCATCAGTCAGGGTTTTGATCTGTATTTCATCTGGCAGACAGTTGTTCAGAGGCGCCTATCTTTACTTAATATTTTGCATCTTTTACAAGGGTCGTACCAAATCGTTATCTGTTGTTTTCAGACCCGTACCTTTGCTGTTTCTAGGGCCGTACCAGCAGGTACAAGGCCGTACTTTATCATTTTGAGCAAGGCGTCTTCTTTCTTGGCATTCTGGATTGTTCAGCTTGGGCGCATATCCTTCCAGCATCATCTGCAAACATTCACGGAGGGAGAAAGTGGAGTATTGTTAAGGCCGTACCATTTCATGATTACTCAAGGCGGCTGCAAACTTCCAGGTTTTTAATAAATCAAGTTGTTATTTTTCTATTGCATGTTACCAGATCTCAAATGTAATAAGTATAGTTAATCAATAAATAGTCTGGCGCCAAGAGTTTCTGAAGATTCAATCATTTCTTGAGTTGTAATATTTTATTTGAATTTTATATCAAATTCTTGCAAAATCGCATTATATCATTTATGCACAAAAAACACCAAAAAACCAAAATACACACAAAACAATCAAAAAACAGTCAGATTCAGAAGTTAGCGGAAACAAGGGTTTCTACAGTATAACACCCCTTGGCCCACAAGTGGCAAGAACTCCCATCCATCCAACATGGGGTGGCCTACTTACATTGTGGAACCGGTCTACTGTCTCTCCCAACCGTGTTTCATTACTAATCCATGCCTAATTGCTTATAGAGAAACAAATAGATTAAATCATTAATTATAAGGGCCTTAAATAGATTAGTAATTATATTAAAGATACATAAGAGACTATGGGTATATATATATATAATATTATACTCCATCATGATGCATACCACTCACTTACTAAATCCAAAGGCTGCTACTTTTCTGACTGCAGAACTTTTAAATCTTATCTTTTTATTGCATGATCATATATATATATATATATATACATATAATTATTTCTAATTAATTTCAAAACTTACAATAATAATTAATTTCAAAATTTACAATAACTACTTTTGCATGAACATATATATAATTATATTTAAACTTACTTCCCGAATACATTCTTGCCAATAATATTTAATCCAATAGATTTATTTATTTTTTCCAATCTGCTGCTTTATCCAGATTTCTAATTGATTTCCATTCATCCCTTGATTGATCTCCCTTTTATATCCTTATATCTTTCATTTCTTGGGAGTCACACCTCTTCATTATTACTGCCCTTTTAGAAGAGTCACAACTATTCCCTTAATCGCTGGTCTGAAGCCTTGATTTAATAATTTTTATTTAAATATCTTTAATCCCAAGGGATCACTGCCCTTAGAATTACTCTCTTAAACCTAACCGCTGCCTTATCTAATATCTATTAATCGCTGCTTTCTCTAGTTAAGAATCATCACTGTCTTTTTAAATTTTGTCTTTTCCTTTGGATTGTCTTATGTGATTTTTGTCTTTTTCCTTAACTAAACTGATCGCACCTTTTCATTTATTAATTTATGCCCATCTTTTAATGATATTAATTGCTGCTTGTTAATTAATACCCCTTTCTTGGGCAATAATATTGGTTAATACATATGGCTTTTGTCTTGATAAGTGAGAGTGAAGTCAGCCACCTTTGGATATTAA
Source organism: Sequoia sempervirens (assembly GCA_007258455.2). Classification (NCBI taxonomy): domain Eukaryota; kingdom Viridiplantae; phylum Streptophyta; class Pinopsida; order Cupressales; family Cupressaceae; genus Sequoia; species Sequoia sempervirens. The sequence continues at coordinate 122,650,518 of VDFB02026320.1, forward strand.
TTTAATTCACATTGCAATGTAGTCGGCCAGAATCAAACATAATGAAGTTGGTTTCTATTTCGGGGGCATGACAATGGCAATGTTAGCATTGGGCCTCGAGTTCGTGCATCTAGTTTGGATTCATATATTTTACCACAGACTACTCCAGATTCCCAACCATCACTTGAAAGCATGGGTTGAAACAAAAATAAACATGATGCAACTAAAAGTGCAATTGGAAACTTTTGGTTCTATTGCACCATTCCATTCCATGCAGCCACGTAGTTCTTTTTTTTTTGTTTTAAAATATATAATTTGATTCTTTGTCTCTTGAATTTTTTTTGTGTTAGGTCTCCTTATTGAAAAAACATGGTAGATGCCATTAACGTTTGCAGGGTGGGGTTCAAAGCCCCTAATGATGAGAAAAAGGGCCCCAATTTGTCTCAAAAGGTGGCTGATGTGAAAGCTACAATTGAAGAGCAGCAAGAGATATGGAGGAAAAAGGGTTGGACGGATAGGAGAAATAGAACATTGCTAAATTTTCCTGTTTCTTCCTCAGGTGATTGTACTTCCTAAAATGCATTGATTTAGAGATTAAGATTTTTAATTTATATTTTATTGAATCATTGATTTTGTTTCTTTCTCAAGTGGCACAGTGTTCATAAAATCTATTGATTCTTCAGGAAACACAAAAAATGTTGAATTCCTTTGCGAAGTTTTGGAGGGAATCTTGGTTGAGGTAGGTGAGGAGAATGTGGTGCAAATAGTTACAGATAATGCAGCAAATTATGTTGTTGTCAGTAGACTACTCCTGGATAAGCATCCTTCATTATTCTAGACTCCTTGTGTTGCTCATTGCCTTGAACTCATATTGGAGGATCTTGGCAAGATTCCATAGATCAAAGCATGTGAGGAGATAGCCAAAAATATTTATAAATACATGTACAATCATACTTGGGTCCTCAACCTAATGCGGAATTTCACAGGGAAATAGTTGGCTCGTCGTAAAATAACCAAGTTTGCAACCAATTTTATCACATTACAATCCTTGCTTCAAGCAAAGGGAATTTTGAGGCACATATTTGTTAGTGGGGAGTACACTTCCTCATCATATGCTAAGACTAATTCAAGGGTTGGTGTGCCTAATTGGATTTTTTATGAGCAAAGCGTCTAGGTACCAACCATGGAGATAGTAGAGGTAAATCTACATTATATTTTTATTCATATTTTTATTTTATTTGCTTATTTTTGTTCGCACTTGTATTAATGTTTCACAATAATTGCAGTTCACAGAGCCTTGAGTGGTTCTCCTACAAGTTGTTGATGGGTAGAAGCCCGGGATTGGCTACATATATGAGGGCATGGATAGGGCCAAGGAGGCCATTAGATCTATTTATGCGGGAGTTGAGGATAAGTATTGCCCCGTGTGGGAAACTCATTGATAGACAATGGCACCTATAGCTTCACAAGCCCTTACATGCAACTGTTTATTTCCTCAATCTTACATTTTGATTCCGCCTTGATTTTAAGGTGGACGAGGAGATTCTAAGTGGGCTCTACAAAGTCATAGAGCAGATGGTGCTTGATTCTCTTATTGGAGCACAAATAGTCACTGAGATTGAGATTTTTAAACTTGCACAAGGAGATCTCTTTGCATGAGATATATCCAAGGCAACTCAGTTGACATTACAGCCAAGTAAAAATCTATTAAGGGCATTATTTAAGTTTAAAAATTAAAACTTTTCCTTTTTTACATTATTATTAAATATTGAAACTTAAAGTTGGACAATGAGATTGATTTTTTCTTTTTCTCATCTCAGATGCATGGTGGGAAAGATTTGGTGCTAAGGTACCAAATCTTCAGAGGATTGCAATTTGAGTCTTGAGCCAACCATGCATTGCTTCACGTTGCAAGCGCAATTGGAGTATGTTTGCACACATACACTCCAAGAAGCGCAATAGACTGTCAGAACAGAGGTTGAATGATCTAGTTTATGTTCATCACAACCTTTGCCTTCACCACAAACAGATTTTGGGCAATGACTTATCACCCATCACACTAGAGGAGGTTGATCCACAATTAGATTGGATCACTGAAGTTTAGGATCTTATTTTTAGTGATGAGGACCTTGATTGGGTTGACCAGGTGGATAGAGAGGCAGAGGTAGTAGCCATGGCAAAGGAGGAGGATAGCGCACGAGCAGACACCTTGGATGTTAGTGTGTCACTGAGACAAAGGCAAATATCATGGCTGCATCATCATCCAGGGCCTATCTTCGACACCTATGTAGGACTTGTCATAATATTGGGATGAGTGATGCAAGCTCCTCTGAGCCATAGACTTCTAGTTTTTCTTTTTATATTTGTTTTGAACTTTTGATGCCATGGATTTCATATTCCATGAGTTTTGTATACATTTGACAATATTTATATATCTAAATGTGTTATTTCCTTCAGCTAAAATTTGTGTTTATACTTATGTGATCAATTTATACTTGTGTTTGTGATCAAAGTAGCTTCTATTTGATGAGTTTATGGTGTCTTTAAGGATTTTTTATTAAAGGGTGCATGAAACAAGTTTTAAATCCTAAAAAACTCTCCGAATTTCATGGGTTTTTTAATTTGCCAAGTCTAGTCTGGGTCAAAAATCAACTTGTCAAGTCTTGTGCAAGTTTGAGTCTTGTAACACTGATTATGAGGTCATCAAATGTAATGTCCCCTTCTCAATAGCCGTCAAGAGACCGCTTAGCCTTTTAATTCCCGAGGCTAATGCCGAGTTGAGGGAATCATTTATTTAATTACTTAATGTTGCCTAAGTTTCAAATTAATCAAAAGGGGGTGATATTGAGTAATTAATTAAATTACATCATAAAGTAACTTCATGAGATGTTCCTAAAGTGACTTGTCAAATATTTGGAATATTACTTTGTAAAAGTCACTAATGTTTTGAAAAATGAAAATTAAAAAGTGACTTATGAAATAATTGAAATATTATTTTATAAAGTAAAAGGAGTCACTTATGTTTTGAAGGGAAAAATACAAAAGGGTGAAAAAAGAAGGATTTGATGATTCGATACATTCTCTTGATTATTATTTTCATCCTTCACGGGAAAGAACTCGAGAACTCCTTGATGGCGGGTTTCAAGCCATGGGATATCAGTTTCGTCAATGAAATCATCTGACCTAGCTGAGACGATTTTCTTCAGATTTCGTGATTTTCTAATCTCTGCGTTTTCCGAGCTTCCTTGGGCGATTTTGGTGAGCCCTTGTGCGAATTGAAAGCTCTATCATGGAGTAAACCCTAGACGCCATTATCATAGCAGAGTTTTTCAATATGGGGGTCGCGTTTTGCTGAAGCTGCAAATATTTAAGAAGACGTGGTGATTAGTGTCTTGAGTGCAGCCAAAAACAGACTGGGATAGGGTCGTTTTGCCCTTAGGAAGCAAGACGCATCATCAAAGAGGAGATTCGTGGCCCTTGAGAGTGACAACTGGAATGTCCAAGGCAAACGTGGTCTTAAGGAGCTGAAACGTGGGTATTTGAGGAATTTTTGGAACTGTTGTACAGCTTACCAGCCATGGTGAGTAATTTCCAGGTCTGCATACTTTGTTATCTGTTTACAAGAGACTTTTATTGGGTGCTAAAGAGTCAATGTATGTGTTTTCACTGATTTAAGTCTGCCATTTGTGAAAATCTATGTATTTGTGTCTAGTGAAAGCACTGTGTAACTGGGTTTAGTGTCCAACAGTTGTATTAAAGGCTGTTTGTTATTTATGATAAAAATCACACTAAGGAAATACATCTCAGCCTGCTGTAGTCATTTTTATTTGCTGCTGTGCATGAACTGTGTCATTTGGTAAAGTCATTTTGTGAAGAGTATTTACTCAGGTGGTTTGTACTGGGTTATTCATTGCTGATTATTGAAAAACATTTCTGAACTGAAATACAAAAGCATGTCTTGATGTACTTGGATCTGTTATTATTTCAATGCTCATCTTATTGCTTACCTATAACTGCATTCATCGGAACATACCAAGATCATCAAACGGGAACTGTCAAAATCAAGAAAAAAGAAACCTAAAAACCATACACAACAGGTCAGGAACTTCACAGTGATATCAGATCATTTGCCACTGTGTGATGAAACGAGCTCCCTTCAAATCAAACAAATGAGACACCAAAACACTCCATTTTAAGGGAAGGTTATGAACAGAAAATTATATCAGTCAAAGTAACACTCAGGGCAGATGTTTGATAAACAAACAAAGGCATGAAATCAGAAAAATTCAGTCACAATTAGCAGGGCACTTTACATCAAATTGAATCAAATTCGAGCAAACTTGGTGCAAAATGCTTCTAATCTTCCAATTTTGGCATCTTCTTTGTGTTAATGCATTTAAAATTATTAGTGAGTCACCTTCTAGTATGATTTTCCTTGCTCCATTTCATATTGCCATTTGGATAGCAAGGGTTGTGGCTAAGGCTTTTGCCTCCTTAATTGTGCCCTCGATTAATTTATTTGAGGCAGCCACAACAACATTTCCATTTTGATTTATGACCATGCAACCAGCTCTCAATTTCCCCAAATTGCCTTGGGAAGCTCCATCAAAGTTGATCTTCTCATAGCCCCACAAGGGGGGGGAGACCAAGTGGCATCCTTTCTTCTTAGCTTTTATAGGTTCAACCCTAGAAACCCCTTGAACAAGGACCTGAGTTTCAATCTTGACTTTTCTTGAAATAGGAGCAATATATAGTGTCAAATCTTAGGGGTCCAATGGTGAACCCAAAGATTGAGGCCCGAGATGTTTTGTGGACAGAACTGAAAATGGCAAATACTATAACACAAGGGCAGGGAAAAAAGTTGTTAACCAAGATAAATGTGCTATCTAATTAATCCCTTGTTAAGGTTTGCACATCATACATGCTTTTCTACATTTGCTACATGGTACTCCCTACTATTGAGATCACTATGTTGGAAAAAAATTATGAAACACATCTCAATTCTTGGTTCTAAGGAAACTTTTAAGTTGGTTAATAATCCTTTCAAAAAACTAGTCAACACTTGTGATGACCATTATTAATACCCTGGCCTTCCTTTAATTGCCAATGTATTGATTATAAAGAATTGTCATAAATAGCTAAAGTGCTAAAAATAATTAAAGAGGTAGTATTCTACTCTGACTGAAATTTTGTGTAGACCAGGAAATCACTTTTTATGTGAAACCTTTTAACAACACATCAGCCATTGGCAATACCACTCGCGACCTATGCTACCAGCTCTCTCTAAAACCCCACAACCCTCCTGTACCTTAAGTACAAATCCGATTCTGATCTTGGGATGAATCTCCTAGGAAATGTACAGGATCCTTTGACAGGGTAGTATTATATACAATGAAAAAGATTTACTAAATGACCAACACCAATTACATACTGACATAACACCCTTTTAAGGAGGAGAAAAAATGCTTTCAAAATACAAGCAGAATAGTTACTTTCCACTAATCATTGTCAAGTTATACAAGGAAAACATATGAATAATATGATGAGAAAACTTACAGGCACCTATACCAACCCATGGTATAAGTATTAATGGAACCAGCAGATATGGCTTGATTGGTGGTAAACGCCTCCTACGTAATCAGAATAATAATAATGATGAAGAAAAACAACGCATGTAAAATAGCTAATAATGAACTATAGCACATGTAACCTAAAATTTAGAAAGTGGTAAAAAGGAAAAATGAAATATTTGCAGTCAAATGTTGATGTATCTTGCCCTATCAAAAATAACCATCAACTCTAACTCCAATCCAAAATGAACAAAGTTATTCAGATATCAATTGGCCAACATCTATTCCATTATACAAAGAGAAAAAAGAAAATTGTGAAATGATAGAGCTGCGAAAGCTTTACTTGACAAACAAATAATAGAGTCGAAGTGCCTGAGCAATGCGGCAGCTCATCAGCAAACCAAACCCACAAGGACCTTCCAGCCATACTGCACACACATTGTTCAACAGAAAAATTTAAAACCTTCCAATTTAGCATACTTGGTTATTGGATTTTAAAGAGTAGATCTTTCGAGCAAAGTTTTGAAAGACAATTCACCTATAGTTGATAAGTGCATATATGATTAAATACAGGAGATCTGAAATAAAGAGTACAAGGAAATTGTCAATGAAAAGGGCTAATTATAGTTTATGGGAATCCTGTTTAAACTTTAACCTGACCAAAGATAACAAGAGTGCCAGAAATGTCTGTGTTTGGATTTAATAAGATTGATTGACATCTGCACACCAAAGGTCAAACTTGAACCTGTTAACATCAGTTTTCTAGCAATACCCATAACATTCAAATCAGTATTTCAGATCTCATATTTTAACAATGGAAGCATACCATCAGTGATAGCAAAAAAATAATGCTGGCAATAGTTTGTAGAACAAAAAGCTGAACTTGCTTTGTTTTGATCTCTGGGACTCCATGAATCAAGCGAGCAAAGAGTGTACCACAAAGGAGTCTGCGACAAACATAAGTTAGCAAATCATTACTATGGGAGACTAGAGTCATTCAACTGCAACCTCAGAACCAAAGGAAAAAATAAATGATTTTTTTGCTACATATTATTGAGCCATATTAATGGAAGAATAGCCAGTAAGAATAGTGCATATCTAATATAAAATGCCAGTATAGTAAGTATCATGTCATTATTACTGTCTGTGAGAACTAGTAGCAAACTTCTCCTGTTAGAAATTAAATATAAAAAATACAAGACATTGATAAGAAACTAGCACACTTGTGATGTGAAAAAACTCTTGTTGAACTGGTTCTACCAGATTACTTTTGCCTCTGTAGAAAACTATATGGTGCAGATGTTATTTCTATTTCTTTGGACATAGGAAAAAAACTCCACAAGATTTGATGTGCACCTAGGCACAACATAGTATTAGGAGTATCTTATCACCTATTTTGTCATTAGGCCTGAAGCCTATGTATTAGTTTTGTAGGGAAAATATTATGTTATGTTATAGTAAAGCATTATATCATGATGTAATTAGAGTTCTCTTTCTAACTTGACTATAAATTAAGAAAAAAAACCCTAAGCCATCTATATTTTTCCATTTGACATCTATTTAATATAAAGTCCTCTTTTGGGACCTCTTGTGCAGATGCAATTATAAATCCATATTGGTTTGTGCAAGGGATCCATCTTTTACATTTTTTTAGTATTTTATCCTCAAGCTATATTTTGCAGATTGCTTTCCTTTTCCTTTGAGGACACTTGTCTTATACCTTGATTGCAAATTGGTATGCTTCTTCTATGGTGGCCAATCTGACGAGACTCAGCTCTTCTGGAATACTTTCTGTCAATCCAGTGATGTATCTTGCAACCTTCTCTTTGCTTGCCTCACTATGCCATGTCCTAATAATCAATTTGTGAAATCCTTCAGTGTATTCCTTCACAGTCTTGTCCCTTTGTCTCAAACTTTGCAATTCCTTCAGTAGTTCCAGCTCATAATCCATCGGCATGAACTGTCTTTTCAATTTTGCAATCATCCTCTCCCATTTTGTTATTCTTTCCTTTCCCTTCCTATTTCTTTCCAGTTGTACTTCCACCAAGCAGTAGCATGTCCTTTCAGCTTAGTCTTTGCAAATCTAACCCTCTCAAGGTCTTCAATCTCCTCATATTCAAAGTACTCATCCAACTCATTTATCCAATCAATCAATTCTTCCGGATTTGGATCACTATAATAGTTTGGAACTTTCATTCTAGTTCTCTTGCTGATTTCAGAAATGGCCTTTAACACATTCACTTGCTCTGACTCTTCTTCCAAATCTTCTAGGTCTTCCAAATGCTCTCTGGCATCTTCCTCCACATTGCTCTCATTGTCATCCCTTAGGCTTCATCCCCTTTTTCTATCTTCCTCCAAAGCCTCCAATTTAATCATGTTCTGTCTTACCGCTTTCAAAACCTCATTCAACTTTTTGGCATGTTGACAACTCCCTGGACTCTTCACAACAGTATCTTCCTAGATTCATTGCAAACTGCCTCTAGTCGACAATCTATCTACAATCACCCCTTGCAACTGCCTCTCAATCAGCAATCTATTGACAAGTTTCTTGTAGGTCACCTCAGTTTGGCAATCTATTCACAGACGGAACCCACAAAGCAACCACTTACTCTCCTCAAGATTCAAACCTTACACTCTAATACTACTTGATGTAGTCATGATAGAAGGGTCCAATGAAGGACTATCCAGTCATGCAACTAACAGCAATAAACAAACAATAACACACAACACAAGAGCACAAGATATACCCTAGGAAAATCCTCAATGAGGGAAAAACACAACCTCCAAAAGATTCCTCATCATTTTATCGAATTCTCAACCAAGTTACAATCTACTGCAATGGCAAATATTCTAGGCCACAACCCAATGACAATTACTGTGTATAATACCCTTAACTTTGCACTCCATCCCGAAACAACCTCCTCATACCTACACTTGGAACTCCAACCTTAGCTAAAATGTTTCCTCTTGCTCTCTGACAAACTTTCAATGATCGTGCAACCAATATATCTCAGTCTCCAACCTCCTAAATGATCTGCATCAGCTGCAAAGGTGGTGCAAAGTTCAATACTTCTTGAAACGTGTAGTCAGCTAGTGAAAGTTAATTCCTCGAACCAAACCAAAATGAAGGAAAAGAAATTTGTGCAGTCCGCAATGTTTGTTCCCCTGGGTCCAATAAGTCTTCTCATGTCTTCCTCGATTGCCAAAAACTTCAAATTCTTTGGTACCTATAGTAACTCTGCAACTGTGATAATCTGTCAGTTTGATACAAGTTCACAAACCCAAATAGGTTGTTACATGAATCTGATTCTCCTCAAACATGTATAAGATCTCCAAATATTCTTCTTGAATGTTTTATCAAAATCACAAGACTCGATTTTGACATGCAGTAAAATGTGGTGACATCTTCTAGGTGATTGGTGAATTAAAACTGCAAACAAACAAATTAAGTAAACGCTAGTGATGTAGGATTGCTCAGCCTTCCCAAAGATGCTCCTGCAGCAAGGTGGTAGGATCTTAAGTGGTCAACTCATCCTACACATTCTTAAGAATAGATCTATGAATAAGAGGCTTTGCCCACCTACATCCATTACATTCTATTCCCTTTTATTGAGTATATTGTGATGCAGGATTCCTCATGGGAATCCACCCCAATATCTCTATGTTTGTGTATGATATCTTAAACGGTCATGGGCATCTCATTTCCGTCAATTATAGCTCTGAATGACCGTTGGGTTGAAGAGAACATAAGATGCTCAGCTGCAATATCTCAAAGAGTCGTCTTCATAAATTTCCAGCATACCTGCGAATGTTCACAATCAAAACCAAACCTTACGTAGGTTCTTTATAGCTCTCAGTGACTCGTACAGACTTGGCTAAGATTCGACCAGTGTTCAGAATCAAGAAAAAAACAAAAAAGTCAAAATGCAGCAGATTTTTGTCGCTCTCTCTCCTGAAAGTTCAATGCAGAGCAGAAACGGGTGTTTCAGCTGAAGAAAACTGATTTTTCGCCAGGAATAATAAATTTGTGAATAATTCAACTGCAAATTTAACTTCGAGAGTTTATTTGTTTTGTTTTGTTTTTTATGGGGCATTTTATCTGTGGGCAAGGGTCAATTTCATTTATTTGAAACTATCGAATAGTTTATGATTCTTCAATTTGTCAAGGCACCATGTCTTCGTGGCAAGTCTGATCAGAACACAAGTCAATTTGCTGTTTCGATCTTTTGGAATAAGCACAAAACCTACTTTGAGTACTACACAACATACCATTTTAAAATAAATCCTGTGCATTGCAGATTTAGGTTTAGAAAAACTAATGAGGTACCCAATTTAAGTAAGATTGCAAGCTGATGGAACTGATTGATGGAAGCTATTTAATTTTATTCAAGATGCTATGGGAACAAACAGCTTAATCTTTTTAAAATGAGCCCACGTTGTTGCCTAGAATTTTGGGTCTGTTGGCATAGACTACACTCAAAAAGCGGAAGGCTTCAAAAAAAAACCAGTACTATGAAAAAATTCATATGGGTGGATTTACTAAATGACTTTTCATCTTCCTCATTGCTTGCGATGGTCTTGAAAGAATATAATGGTACAATTGGCAGAGCCTACAAATAAAGGTGGGTAAAGTCGGTTAAGATCGGAAGAAAGTTGAAAAAAAAAAACGGTGGACTTACATGAACATAGTGAGAGCAGTGATTGCCACTGCAATATAATCGGTGGGTAAAGCCACCTTCCCCTCTCCAATGACATGCTCATTCTTGAGACTCATCTTCGCCTTCTTTCCTCCATCTTCAGTTTCCGTGAACACTGAATATGAAAAGTTGAAAATATGTTGCAATACTCAAGTCAAGTCCGTGCGAACCATGATCTCCCCGTCAGTCAAGCCCGTTGAAGTTGTGAACCTTTAAATTTGCTGTTGTCGTGCTTGTTTATTTTTTATTTTCGGTTTTGCCTATATTAATTCAATAAAATAGAATAGAAGAAATTTAATATTTGTAAGGTCAAAGATAGTTAAGAAGTTTGATGATGAGCTTTTCAGTTTTTCAAACTTTTGAACAAATTTTGTAGCAAAGTAGTCATTAAAATGTTTAAATATTTGACTCAAATATTATTGTAAGCTTTATACTCAAGAATAAAGCGTTTCTCTGATTCCACTGCTTTCATAGTGCAATACATACAAACTATTTCCTCTCATTCTTCTTTAGGCCTTTTCTATCTGCTTGTTTCATACAGATATGGTGAGAATTGGTTCTCAATTAAGTTATAAAAATCTTCGCTTTCCAATATATATTTGCCCCTACATAAGCTTTTTGTTGATGATCATAAGTGGGGTTAAATTAGTCAAGGTAATGTTTTTAAATTTTCAATGATTTTTCCCACATGAACTTGCAAAATTTATCTATAAAAAAGGATTTTATTTATTTGTTATTATTTAGGTACATACTTAAGTGAATGCCACATTTGCTCATCCACTTGATCTTTTGTTTTATCCAAAACTTCTTTGATAATAGCCTTAGGTCATCTATGTGTCTTCATTGGTTCAACTTTTTTTAAATTATGTATGAGACACACCATAGCAATGGCTTCAATAGAAATGGTACCCATTTTAGCAAGAAGAGTCTCACAAAGTTTTAATTTTTTTAGTTTGAATATTTTATGATCATGTGTTTTTGAAACCCTCTATTCACTTCCATTTTATCATTGAAGTTCTCTTCCTTTTGCAAGTATTCAAGTTGAACTTTCTTGTTGAAGTCAACGCTAAGATGTTTATACTATGTTACTTCCTCTAGAATATTCCCTACAAAATAAAATTTGGGCTACTTTCTCTTCCTTTTATTTGAGAAGATCATGATCTTTGTTTTGTTGGTGTTGACTTGCATACCAACTTTCTTGCAAAATTATTCTAAGGCATATAAGTGCTCTTGCAACCCTTGTGTTGATTTAGAAATCAAGATGAGATTGTTAGCATACAAGAGAAGCCTCACAACATACTCTCCCAAAATAACATCATCCTCTCTTTTCATATTTAGCCATTCTTCTAGTTTGTTAATATAAAGACCAAAAAGCGTAGGGGAAAGAGGACACCCTTGTTTGACAACTATGTCACTTCTAAAACTTTTTGAAAATCCTCTTGAGTTCTAATTTTTACCCATACTTCCTCATAAATCCTATGAACAACCCCTTTATATTGCTCTAGGATATTGAGATTCTTCATTCTATACCATAATTTTCTCTTAGAAACTATATCAAAGCTTTCTTAAAGTAAAAAAAATAGCGATATGCTTCCCCTTTATCATCTAAACTTTTTCAATGATGCATCTCAAAGTGGTGTCATGATCTATACTCAAGTGCTTTGGTCTAAAACTTGCTTGTCATTTTGCTCTCTTACCTTTTTCTTCTATCCACCTGTCAATCATGTGCTCAACCATTCTTCTAAACAATGTTATAAATAAAGGATTAATCATATGATGGTTTAGTAATTAGATGGACTATATATCACCACTATTAAAGAGAGGTATCACAGGGTTGGTTTTCCAATTCTCATAAGGAGATAGGAGCTCATCTATTCAAGGAAAAATAACCCTTTTTTGGAGGGAGCTTCAAAAAAGGAAGAAATACACAAAGAATAACATCACAATCAATCAGCAACTTACTTATGCAAGGCAGCTATATGAGCATGAACCACAAATAAATGCACCTCCCATGGTCAACACAACAACAAAACTATTTACTTCTTAATAGGTCTTATTTAACCTCTTGTCAAGCAAATAGTTTTGTTGTCGTGTTGACCATGGGAGGTGCATCTATTTGTGGTTCATGCTCATATAGTTGCCTTGCATAATTAAGTCATTGATCGATTGTGATGTTATTCTGTGTGTATTGCTTTCTTTTTTGAAGCTCCCTCCAAAAAAAGGTTTTTCTTCCCAAAATAGACTATCTCATATCTCCTTATGAGAATTTACTCTCTTTTTCTTTAATAATATATTGGTATAAAATTTTGTTTGTCCCTTCTATGCCTGACTCTTTGAGAGCTTTCCTTACTATCATGCACTCCTCATCAAACCAAGTATTTTCCAAAAAAATAACTTGTTTCTTTTTCCTATTGTTTTCCATTATGCATCTTTCAAGAGCCTCTCAATCTGATTCATGACTTATGAACCCCTTCTTACTCTTTGCTTTCTTTTGCATTTATTTGTTTCAAAGCTTCTATAAATGTAAAGTAGTTTTCTTGTGTTATTAAAAACAAATTTAAGTTTTGATGATTATGTTGTTTTGTTATTGTGGGATGGTTTATTTTTTACCAAAGCAACATAGTACAAATTAGATAGTGGTATTATTTTAGCTCTATAAGAGGGTCCTCTATCACTATCCTTATTATCCTGCCTATCAAGCTTTGCAAGTAAATGACATAGTCAACTACACTCACAACATTATGGGTTTTAAATGTGTGATTGTAATAAAATAACTTGCACAATAAAATAATATGATAGGAAATATGTTGCAAATACTTGATAATAATTGAGAATAACAAGCCACTTTAAGGGGGCTAATCTCCAAATATCTCTAATAAGAACATAATTCATAATATGATGATGAAATAAGACTCACTACCTCCTATATATACCTTATTTATGCCTAGGGTATCACCCAGGCTTACTTAGATAACCCTATATAAGCCCTAAGTCAACCTAATTAACTAAATAACAATATAATAATGATAATATGACTCAATTAAGAGTTAATATAGCCACAAGTTGATTATTCATAACCCAATGTACTCTAATATTAAGGGCATATCATGCCCCCCTCTTCAGAGAAGCATTGTCCTCAATGCTAAGCAAGTTTGGATGTTTTTGAATGAACTCCTCATCCTCCCATATGGCATCTTCAATTGGTCCCTATCTTCCTTGTGTGTTTCTAAATAATAAACTCTAGTTCCAATATGATTGTTCCTTCTTCATCAAGCTTAGGTAATATTGTCTAAGTAGGGATATATTGTTCCCAATTACCTTCTTCAAACAAGAAACATGAAAAAATGCATGTATGTTTGTTGTTGATGGCAATTCAAGCTTGTAGGCAACACTACCTATTTTTTGCATGATTTTATATGGACAACAATATTTTGGAGACAACTTGTTATTCTTTGGTTGTTGCTTCAGTGACATTTTCTTGTAAGGCTAAAAACTCAAGAAAACCCAATCCCCAACTTCAAAACTTCTTTCACTATGATGTTGGTCCATCTAGTGCTTCATTTGATTTTATGTCATGTCTAGATTCTCTTTAAGTCTTTAAAGTATTTGTTGTTGATGAAGCATGTGGTTCTCCATAGCATTAACTCTTGGTGACACCTTCAATGATGATGTGATGGATGGAGGATGATTTCCATACAATACCATAAATGGAGACATTTTTTATGAACTATAGAAGGAAATGTTATACCACCATTTTGCTCGTGACCTAGCCAATCTACCTATTGAGACTATTTATCTGAAGTAAAACAATGTAGACATCCTTCCAAATACTTATTAACAACCTTTGTTTTCTCATTAGATTGAGGATAGTATGAAGAACTATGAGACAATTGAGTACCCAAATATGAGAATAAATTTATCCAAAATTTACTAGTAAAGATAGCATCACAATCACAAACAATAACCTAAGGTATACCATGTAGTTTTTTAATATTCTCCAAAAATTATTTTTCCACTACACTTGTTGCAAAAGGATGTGATAGTGCAATAAAATATGTATATTTAGTGAGGTGATCCACTACTTCCATGATGACATTCTTACCATTAGATCTTGGAATCCCTATGATGAAGTCCATGGAGACCTATTTCCAATGTTGGCTGGGAACAACTAAGGGTTGCAAGAGACCAAGTGTCATAATTGTCTCCACTTTATTTCATTAACAAAAAAAACATTCAACCACAATTTTTTTGTAACGACCTATACCTTGCGTAAATTAATTTTTTTCTAAATTTTACTCCAAACATATAAAGGTAACAAGTAACAGATGCATTACAATAAAACTTTTCCTTTCTTCATTGATAAATGCATACAAGTTACAATATATTTCAACATGAATTCCATTTTCATAGCAAATATAAATCAGAGTACAAAAGTAAAACAATTACATACAAAGCTTGAGAGTTTTTGAACAAATAATAGTAAGACGGTCCAGGTTCCTTTCCTTTCAAATCTTGGTGCATCGGTCGCTTGTTATGGAGGAGAAACATCACTCGGGCACTTTTTCGCCAACCACGGACTTATAATGCGGTCCCCCGCACACCTATCATTCGATAGATGGCCCTCCCTTCGAAAGAAGAGATTGGTATGGTATTTATTAACGATTACCAACTGAGCATAGTGTTGCATCCTACCCATCTAGAACCTTGATATTTCACAATCTTGAACTAGTATAGGATCACAATGAACTGACAGTGTAGTCTCAACTAACTCACATCTATGTGGAAGTCATACATTTCACTACTTTGGCCAAAGTATTCTCATTCAGTACTTCAACTGAAGGTCATCTATCATAAACACTACTCAGGGTCGATTTCACTTAAGGCTATCTTACACTACGCATAGGCTTAGTCCTTCACTGGATTATCTATCATCCCAGACTATCCTACGACAATCTAATCTACTAGAAATGAACCAGCATAACAAGTAAATCACTTAATCCCTCCTATACTAGAAATCTTTATCTTATGAGTCTCTCAAGCTTACCTTAGTTAACCTAATAACTTTAAGTTGGCCGATTAAACTTGACTCTTGTCCTCATTTCAATCCTAGTATATATTAGCTACTAAAGCCATATTCTCCTTATATGGAGACAATACAAAAATATGCAATTTTTCCCTAATATGCATTTTAAATCTTCTCTTTAAACTCCTTCCCATAAATTCCCTTTTTATGCATAATAAGTATACATTTCCCTTATATTCCTTTTCCCCTACAACTATATTGCATTAAGGAATTAACTTTCAGACTATGCACACACAACAAATACAAAGAAATAGAAACACAATGATCACATTCAAAATTGTAAAATGACGAAGGTTTCATGCATGTTTATAACCTTTCTCTCCAATACGCACTTCCAGTTCTTCTCTCAATAAAGCCCTCAGTATTGAATGACTTCTCACTCAAAACAGACTTCTCAAATAATGATTACTCACTCAAAATGGACTCTCAATGATGAATACATACTCAAAATGGACTCTCAATGATGGATGCTCACTCAATATGGACTCTCAATTGTTGAATACTCAGCTGTAATAGAAATATATTCAGACTGTGGTAATTTACTAGTAAATCCTCTGTCTTTATCACTCAGAAAACAAAGTATGATCTCAGAAATATGGAATGGTGAAATAAACTCAGAATATTATGAAAACTTGGATTCAAAAAAGTGTAGAATAAAGAATGTTAAGGAGTCTATATATAGAGCCTAAAACCCAACGACTTCAACTCTTGAAGGCATGAGAAATGACAACACTATATTTCGAATAGTTCAATGAGATGAATGGCGGGTTTCTAATACCTTACTCAACATTTTAAGAGGTGATTTGACCTCAGTTTTAGCCAGCAAAACAAGAAAACTTCAACTTTGCACATGGCTTAAAGGACAAAATCAACACCTACAGGAGCTCACCAGAAATGGCACCAACAAAGAAATGATTCATCCTTTAAAGAATTGGTCTCTGAAAAACTCAGAACACCTCATTATCTCACAGGCTGCGTTACCCCTATTCCTCAACTGGTTTGAATTTTTCTCCTAGGCGAAGCACTCTTTCTCTCATGGGTGTGTTCTTCTTTTTAGCGCCATATTTTCACGAGAAAAGCTTTCAATAGTTTAGAGCAAATATTTTTCTCTTATAAAAGTTTAATCTTAACTTTTCAAATATTTTGATTTCCTTTTGATAAAAATGATTTAAATTCTTCCATATGAGAATAGCTAAATTCTCATATATTCGGCTGAAGACATTTATTATTTTTCCATAGTTTAACTTTAATATTTACTCCAAGTAAAATATAATCTTTTAATTTTCACTTTAGACATTTAAAATATTATATATATATATAATATATATATATTAAGTAACTATTAATATATACATATATTTACACATTATATAATATATATAAATATATATTTACGTATCTATGTATATATCATTTAATAACCATACATAATTCAATATATACATATATACATACATATATATGTAAACTACCAGGAAATAATAACACAATATTATTTATATCCGCAGATAATAGGTAGCGCATGTATGTATATACATGTGTATGACCGTATATACCTCTGTGTACACATATGTGTATGTATACCAAATTGACACATATGTATGAGCATATCCATCTGTCGATGATACGTCTGTATCAATATGTTTATACATATAGATATATGCACATACTGTATACATGTGTATACATACCCACTCAACCTATACACTTATATCCTTTCATGTTTTCCACACAATTATCATAGTACAGTAAGTCAGATAGACAAATAAACATCACTCACAAAGCATAAAGAAGTAAACAAGACTCCTAAAGCCTATGGATGACCTATCAAGACCAACTTAACTGACTTGGTTCCTCCAACCCATAATGATGTGTGTGTATATGCTCAAATGGTTCTTGTTACAGTTTACCCAACCAAGCTCCTCTCCCGAGTGATATTTCTCCTCTGCTTAGAGGAATGGTTCACACACCTGCATTTCATGATACAATAACCGGAGTCACATGTTCACAACAAAACAATATACATGAAATATCACAAAAGTTAGAATAAACATTATTCAACAACTTACACGCAACATTCATCTAGGATTACATCAATAGAAGTAACAATCAAATGAGACAATCATTAAATGGAACACACTCATAATGATAATAAGAACATGTTTTATTCATCACATTGATCCAATCATTACAATCAATCGACCTATGCAATAGTAGCTATACAATCAAGGTATAACATACTCCCCCCCTTATGATTCATCGTCCCTGATGAACTAAGGTATTATTCAAAAGCATAAAATTATAACTCTGCATTTATTCTTCATTCTTGAAAGCTTCAAGAATGTCGGGCCGATGTAATTTGGGCATTAGCTTGTCCATCAATATCCATGGCAGTGTGTTTCCTTTGTTGAAACATGGCCTTTTGTGTAGGAAGTGAGTTTCCATGTTGTTGGGTACCAAAAGTTTTGTTAGGGCATTCATTCGCATAGTGATTACTTTTAAAAAGAAAGCATTTTGCTCTTGATCCTCTTTTCTCCGTGGTTTCCCCAGTATTATTAACACCTTCACTAGCTCTGCTAGTGTCATCATACCTTGAGTTGTCTCTTTTTCAATCTTTATTGAATTCCTTTTCATTGAAGCGAGATATTTTCCCCTTTTTCTTTGCTACATCTTGCGCAAATTCTTCCTTCTTGGGTCCAATTTTGTCGGGGACTTCAATAACCTTCTTTTGTTCTTCTCGTTCACACTAGTTGGAATCTTCCTTAAGCTTTTGTTCCTACTTAATGGCTTTTTCATACACAAGGTTCATTGTGGTTGGACCATGCATATAGACTTCACCTCCGATATTTTTGTTGAGTCCAAGTATGAACTTCCTAATTCAGAATCGTTCATCTTTGTAGTAGATAGGAACATATCAAAGAAGTCGGGTGAACTTCTCCCAATATTCATTGACTAAAATGGTCCCTCGCCTCAATTCTTGAAAGTCAGAGAGTTTTTGGTCATAATAGAGCTGTGGCAACCAACGTTTGCATAAAATTTCAACGAACTCTCTCCAAGTCAATTTCCAAGAACTTATGTCCAGTTCAAGCTTATTGTTTATGCACCAATTAGAGGCTCCTCATGCTAATTGGTATGCTCCTCATGTTGCCTTAGTTACCTCATCATAGTTCCTTATTTCAAAATATTTTTCCATCTGGACTAGCCATACTTCAGCTTCATTGACTCCTGCACTACCATCAAACTTTGGTGGAATTATCTTCTTCATATCACGAGATAGCTCAGTAGACACTATCTTCTTGTTCCTTTCAACAAATTTGGTTGGTGACTTTTCCTTTTCATGATTGTGGTTATCACCACATCCATGAGATGAAATTTTTCCTTCTATTTTGTTCATGTTTATTTCCTTCTCCAACCTTTCTTTCTCTCTTTCATTCTCCAGTCTAGTTAACCTTGCCAAAATCGAGTCAAGCATTGCTTCTACACCGGTGGTTCTTTGTTCATCTTCACGACTTGTACCGGGAATATTTTTTGTTCTCTCATACACTTTCACCATGATTTAAAAGATTGATTTAAACCTAAATTTTTAATACAAGTTAGCCTAATTACGCTCTGAATTTTCTTATGAAAGACATATAAGTAAACATTCACATACAAACAAGTATTCTTTACTAGATTTAGGCACACGCTTCTTTGTTAATTTTTCCATACTAACTCTTTTCTGGTAGACCCTATCCTTAGGTTCATGTCAAAAAGTTCTCCATCCTTGTGGATATTTCTTTTCTTGACTTCCTACTTTGATCTAATTAATGTTGATATAGCATACAAATAGATTCATAGTGTTTTCTCATAATCCAAGAATTCTTGACTCTTTACAATTGTAGGTTGCTACAATTAAGGTGTTTTCCTTATTCCTTCCTTAGAGTCATATAACTATATTGTAGGATAAGGTATATACTGGTTATCTTCCTAACCTTCCTACATGACTTGTTTGCATAATCTTACGCAATCAAAGGTAATATCATAAGTTGTTGGTTTAGGAGTTCTTACTCCATGGATAACTCATAATTAGTCCTAATTTACACAAGTTACTAAGAATCACATCTTCCTTTTCACTTTTTCCTTAGTTCTTTTCTCTTGTCGTTGTGGCATAAGAAATTTTCAACCATTATCTTTTGATAAGGTTTACACATTTTTGTGTAATGAGCTTATAGGTTTCAGTGCAGAACCTGGTAGCTCTGATACCACATGGAACGACCAATCCCTTGCGTAATTTTTTTTTTTTTCTAAATTTTACTCCAAACATATAAAGGTAACAAGTAACAGAGGCATTACAATAAAAAATTTCATTTCTTCATTGATAAATGCATACAAGTTACAATATATTTCCACATGAATTCCATTTTCATTGCAAATATAAATCAGAGTACAAAAGTAAAACAATTACATACATAGCTCGAGAGTTTTTGAACAAATAGTAGTAAGACGGTCCAGGTTCCTTTCCTTTCAAATCTTGGTGCATCGGCTGCTTATTGTGGAGGAGAAACATCACTCAGGTGCTTTTTCGCCAACCACGAACTTATAATGCGGTCCCCCGCACACCTATTGTTTGATAGATGGCCCTCCCTTCAAAAGAAGATATTGGTAGGGTATCCATTAACAATTACCAACTAAGCATAGTGTTGTGTCCTACCCATCTAGAACCTTGTTATTTCACAATCTCGAACTACTATAGGATCACAATGAGTTGACAGTGTAGTCTCAACTAACTCACATCTATGTGGAATTCGTACATTTCACTACTTTGGCCAAAGTATTCTCATTCAGTACTTCGAATGAAGGTCCTATATCATAAACACTACTTAGGGCCAATTTGACTTAATGTTATCTTACACTACGCATAGGCTTAGTCCTTCACTGGATTATCTATCATCCCAGACTATCCTACAACAATCTAATCTACTAGAAATGAACTAGCATAACAATTAAATCACTTAATCCCTCCTATACTGGAAATCTTTATCCTAGGAGTCTCTCAAGCTTACCTTAGTTAACCTAATAACTTTAAGTTGACTGATTATACTTGACTCCTGTCCTCATTTCAATCCTAGTATATATTAGCTACTAAAGCCATATTCTCCTTATATGGAGACAATACAAAAATATGCAATTTTACCCTAAAATTCATTTTAAATCTTCTCTTTAAATTCCTTCACATGAATTCCCTTTCTATGCATAATAAGTATACATTTCCCTTATATTCCTTTTCCACTACAACTATATTGCATTCAGGAATTAACTTTCAGACTTTGCACACACAACAAATACAAAGAAATAGAAACACAATGATCAAATTCAAAAAGTTAAAATGATGAAGGTTTCAAGCATGTTTATAAGCTTTCTCTCCAATACACACTTCTAGTTATTCTCTCAATAAATCCCTCAGTATTGAATGACTTCTCACTCAAAACAGACTTCTCAAATGATGATTACTCACTCAAAATGGACTCTTAATGATGAATACTTACTCAAAATGGACTCTCAATGATGGATGCTCACTCAATATGGACTCTCAATTGTTGAATACTCAGCTGTAATAGAAATATATTCAGACTGTGGTAATTTACTAGTAAATCCTCTGTCTTTATCACTCAGAAAACAAAGTATGATCTCAGAAATATGGAATGGTGAAATAAACTCAGAGTATTATGAAAACTCAGATTCATAAAAATGTAGAATAAATAATGTTAAGGCATCTATATATAGAGCCTAAAAACCAATGACTTCCACTCTTGAAGGCATGAGAAATGACAACACTATGTTTTGAATAGTTCAATGAGATGAATGACAGGTTTCTAATCCCTTACTCATCATTTTAAGAGGTGATTTGACCTTAGTTTTAGCCAGCAAAACAAGAAAACTTCAACTTTGCACATGGCTTAAAGGACAAAATTGACACCTACAGGAACTCACCAAAAATGGCACCAACAAAGAAATGATTCATCCTTTAAAGAATTGGTCTCGACAAAACTCAAAAAAACTCATTATCTCACAGGTTGCGTCACTCCTATTCCTCAGCTGGTTTGAATTCTTCTCCAAGGCGAAGCGCTCTTTCTGTCATGCGTGTGTTCTTCTTTTCAACGCCATATTTTCATGGGAAAAGCTTTCAATAGTTTAGAGCAAATATTTTGCTCTTATAAAAGTTTAACCTTAACTTTTCAAATATTTTGATTTCCTTTTGATAAAAATGATTTAAATTCTTCCATATGAGAATAGCTCAATTCTCATATATTTGGCTGAAGACATTTATTATTTTCCCATAGTTTAACTTTAATATTTACTCCAAGTAAAATATAATCTTTTAATTTTAACTTTAGAGATTTAAAATATTTTAAACTATATATATATATATATATATTTTGAAAAAAGGGGTAAAAACTTTATTGGAAATCAGAAAACAATATTACAATAATAACCAAGGGACCCAGCCCCCAAAAGCAAGAAACAACCCCGTAGCGCAGAGCAAAGTCAACTATCCCCATGTATCCTCCTATCCTCCTCAAAGAACTTATCCACATCCTGACGTAGCTCAGGGGTAACCTAATCCCAATCCTCAACCTTCCAATCACTATCATGCTTAGAGGCCCATTTGGCCAGGCAGTCAGCAGCACGATTCCACTCCTTGAGGATGTGAACAAAGGAAGTTGCTTCCATCTGCGAGCTAACCTGAAGAATCCGTTGAACCACCGAAGCCAGCTGCCAATTTATATCAGATATTTTTCGCTCATTCAATAGATTAATCAAGATCTGTGAATCAACTTCACATATAACCTTACACCAACCTAGAGCAAGGGCCTTCTCAATGGCATAAAGAATCGCCAGCCCCTCCATGAGATTAACAGTCTTCCTCCCCTCATGAATAGAGAACAGAAAAATCACCGACCCAGCAGAGTCCCTGCCAACCCCACCAATCCCAGCAGGCCCAAGATTTCCCCTAGAAGACCCATCTGTATTGATCTTTAAAAAGACATTTGGAGGGGGCAACCACCTACCAACCCGTACAACTCTCTATTTCCCATGCCTATCATTCCTGGACTGGACATCAGAAGAGTGAATTTCCTAAAGACCCAGTCTTTCCACCAGCTCAGCATCACACCTCTCCAAGGGGAGAACCACATCACTCTTAGCCACAACTGACTCCTGCACCATTCCTAACATATGCAACCACACTTGCCGACCCAACAACTTATGATCTCAAAAGATCTGGCGGTTCTGCTCTAGCCAAATCTGCCAAAGCAAAAAGGTAGGGCCCGCATACCAAATATCCTGCAAAAAGGATGCCATAGAAGGAGGTCTGCCCAGACTATCCCAAAATTCAACTAAAGAGCAAGCATGAATGCAAGGAAGCTTCCACACCTCCCACCACAAGTGCCAAATTTGCACAACAAAGGGGCACCGGAAGAACAAATGTGAAGAATCTTCTTCCTCTCTCCCACACAAAACACAAACCGAAGGTCCCTGGAATCCCTGTTTACGAACGTTATCCCAGGTCAAACACCTATTCCATGCCAAAGTCCAAAAAAAATAGTTGCATTTTGGCCATGAGAACTTATTCCACACTCTTTTCCACCAATGAACCTCTGCCCCATTCAACTTATGAGCCAATAACACCTGATAACCAGAAGCAACAGAATAAATCCCCTTAGGATTATGGGTCCAAGCAAGAATATCCTCCTCCAAAAGAGAACTACAACTCCTACTACAAAGAATCTTGTGAAGCTCAACACTTTCTTCCCCAAGTCCCAAGTCCGGCCACTCTGCGGGGTCTTCCCAACGAGCCACCTCCAACTGACCAAAAGAAGAGACAGACTTGAAGTCGCTCACTCTAGACTAGCCAGCCACAAGAAATATCTGGCACAAAGGAAGGAGGTTGGGGAACTGAGAAGTAAGTGGAGGGAAGCCATCCCAAGAATCCGACCAGAAAAGAGCTTCAGTACCCTGCCTACAAATCCAAAATAAACCTTCCTTGATGAGTTTCGCACCCTTCTTAAGAGTATTCCAAATCACCGAGCCTTTCCCCTCTAGGGGGTAACGAGGGAGATCATGCTGAGGAGTCCCCGAGAAATACTTATGAGATAAAATCCTGGCCCACAGTTGATCCTACTCCACACACCATCTCCAGAATAGCTTAGCAGCCACAGCCACTTCGGACAACCTAGATTGTCGAAGACCAAGACCACCAAATTGCTTCGAACTACACACAACATCCCACCTTACCAAGCTCCACTTGGAAGTCAACAAACTTCCAGCCCATAAGAACTACCTTTCAAGAGAATCCATCTCCCTAAGAAAACCCATCGGAGCCACCTGAAGCATACATCTGTAGGTAGGGAGAGCCTGCACCATAGACTTGAGAAGTTGAACCCGCCCCGCAAAAGATAACCATCTATGGGTCCAATGATTAAATTTTGCACGAAGCTTATCAATAATATTTTGCCAAGAACCCTTGGGAAGCCTGCGAACAGAAATTGGGATACCCAGATATGTCAAAGGGAGTACCCCTATCTGAAACCTTAAGATATTAGCAATTATTCTCTGTATAGGGGTCGGCGTATTGAAGAAGAAGATAGATGATTTCTCCTCAATTATCAATTGCCCCGAAGCAACAAGATATAAGTCCAACACTTACCTCAAATTAGTAGCTTCTCTAACAATAGCCATCCCCATCAAGGCAGTATCATCAACAAACTGCAAATGGGATTGCAGAGGCAAATTTCCACCCCAACGCCACCCATGAATGATGCCAAGCTCCACATTTCTTTTCAACAAATGTCCAATACCTTCCACAAGAAGCAAAAAAAGATATGGAGAAAGAGGATCCCCTTGGCGTAAACCCCTAGAGGCGCCAAAAAGTTTAGAATGATCTCCATTTATCAAAACTGAGAAGGAAACAGACGTGACACAACTCATGACCCATTGGATCCACTCCTCATTGAAACCAAAAGACACAAGGACCTTCCGCAGGAAAGACCATCTAACACTGTCATAAGCCTTGGCCATATCCAACTTAATGAACATTGCCTTCTCATGGGAGTTGTCCATGGAGTGGATGGTCTCTGTAGCAATGACAACCCCATCTAGAATTTTTTGACCCGCCACAAATCCACTCTGCTCCTCCGAAATCAACACTTTAAGCCACTTCTTCAGCCTCTCAGCCATTAACTTCGAAATGATTTTATAAGCCACATTGCAAAGAGAGATAGGACGAAACTGAGACAACCTATCAGCCCCTTCACACTTGGGGATGAGAGCAAGGAAGGTGGAATTCAGAGCACGAAGCATTTTCTTATTCCTCTGGGACTCAAGGACAACCGCTAAAAGATCCAACTTTATGATATCCCATAATTCTTGATAAAACTCAATCGGGAAACCATTGGGGCCAGGAGCCTTACCCCTCTTCATCTGAAACACAATCCCCTCCAGCTCATCAAGAGAAATCTCTTTCATCAGAAACTCATTCGCCTCCCTGGAGACCAACTGAGGAATACAAGAAAGAACCTGTGCTTCCTCAATAGAGCCCCCCCGAGAGTCCTCTCTGAATAAAGCAGCAAAATACTGAGAAGCGTCAGTAGAGACTTCCTGGTGCAAGGCAAGACGTTCTCCCCTATCATTCACCAGAACGAAAATGGAATTACCATGCCTCTTGTCTTTCACAAAATTGAAGAAGAAGGCAGTATTTTTATCACCTTCCTGAAGCCACTCAACCCGAGCCTTTTGCTTCCAATAGATCTCTTCCCTAAATTCAAATTCCTCCACCACTTTCAAAGTCCTAGCCTCCTCCCTCAAAAGATGCTCAGAAGCGTCATTCTCCCGAATCAAACGTGTAATATTATTCAACTCCTCCTGAGCAGCGACCTTAGCATGAAAGATATTACCAAAACATCATTGATTCCACCTCTTAAGCTAAAATTTGACAAACTGAAGAAGCTTAGCAAAAATGAACATTGTCATACCAAAAGCAGGTCTTCCAATCCTCCACCACTCAGCCACATGCTCACGAAGAGTAGAATCCTGCAACCACATAAGCTTAAACTTGAAGGAGGGAGAACGAGGCACCCGAGCAGATATAATACTAAGCTGAATAGGCCAATGATCAGAACCTCGCCAATCAAGAATTTTAGATCTGGTAGGCCACAAGTCACCAACCCAATAACAGGAAACCAAGAATCGGTCAAGCCTCTTAGCAACACAACTCTCCCCAATTATCCTATTATTCCAGGTGAAACGACCATTACTGGGCTGAACATCAATAAGATTTAAATCTGAAATGCTATCCCTGAGTAACAAAGTAGAAGGCTCCAACCTAGCAATTCCACCTTTTTTCTCTGACAAATCAACTACAACATTAAAATCACCAGCCAAAACCCACAGATGGAAAGGAGCTAAGCTACGAACAAAACAACGATGGGACCTTAGAATTTGTTTACCCTAAAACTCAACAGGAGCATACACATTAGAGAGGAGAATACACTCACCAAACTCAAAACAAGAGGCGACAAGGGATAAAGAGGATCTAGAGGATATCCACCAAAGAGGGAAAATCTTTTGAGGGTTCCAAAAGCAAGCCAACCCCCCGGAAGCACCTAAAGCCCCCACACACTGGCATTCACCATATTTCCACAACCTAGGTACCATGTCCAACATATTATCCACAGATAACTTGGTCTCCTGAAGAAAAAGAACATCCAGAGAATGATTCCTAACCAAATCACGAACAACTTTTTGTCGAGGGCCACTGTTCAAGCCCCTTACATTCCCTGAGAGAACAATCATTTCTGAGGGCCTAAAAAATGTGAATCAAGAGTCTTAACTGACCCTGACTCCACCAAAGTTTCCTCAGTTAATTTAATCTTATCCATATCCTTTTTCTTGCCCAACTTGGAAGTTTTCTCGCCAACTCCTTTCTTCAGTTCCTTTTGCAGAATACCCAAGCGAGAAGAAGACAAAGAGCTCTTACCCACTTCTGTACCATCTTTCAGGGGCAATGGGGAACCACCTCCACCTCTCTTCGTAACTCCAAGAGAAGGCTCTTGTTCAACCTGAATAGTCAACTGTTGATATGTATCCATCTACCCAACACCGACCTCTTGCACAACCTACATAGCCACCAAAGGAGGATCATCCTGACCTGAACCCAAAGTACCCTTATCTAGGTTCATCAACCCCGGATTCACTTCCTGCTGGCTGAGATTATCTAGCACCTCAAACCTATTAAAAGTGTCATCATCTTGTCTCTCTCTCAAGGTCCACTTTTTCCCCTGTGTCCTATTGCGAGCTTTGACAGGGACATAACCATCATCACCATTACCATCACCCGGAATAGGCTCCTTCCCCTTATCAGACATAGGTAGATTACGAGAGGGTTGAGAAGGTTGGGGAGCCACAGGCTTAGCCCTAGGGCACCTACGCTACAAGTGACCATATTCGTGACAAAGACAACACCAAAAAGGTAGGGTTTCATAATCTAATTGTTGCACTGAAATATAGGATCCAACACACACTTCAACAGAATCTGGCAATGGTTTGCTTAGATCAATTTCTACACAAATACAAGCAAAAGTCATTACCTTCTTAAACTGCGTCTGCTGAGAATACCCAACAGGTTTACCGAGCAATGAGGCCACCGACTACAACACATCATCCTGCCAGCACTCAACCAGGAACCACGACAACCTAACCCAAACCAGAATCTAACTTGGTAGTGCATCAGTCGGGTTGAAGTCTGCATGCCATGGCTTGATAAACAATCCCACCTGGTTATAAAAATAGGGACCCCCCTCAAAGACCTTATTCCGATCTGCCATGCAGTCAAATGATACCATAAAATAGTTGTTCGCAAGGAGCCTACTCTCCATCTCCCGCTCCGGCATCCATGTCCGTTGAGCCCAGGATTCCAAAAATTGCAACGAAACTCTCAAACCCATGAACTTGCAATAAAAGGAATGCCTCGAATAGTATTCAATACCATCTGCAAGCATCTCCATTGCGATAATCAATTTTGGCCGCTCTTTGCATCTTTCCAAACACCCATTAATCTTTGTTATGCGGGAACCACTAACCGGTCCTAGATAATTCATCTCTGTCTTTGATGTGAACAGCGTATTGTCAAAAACATTCACACCATGTACTGCAGGCTTCGAACCAAATGCTGAACGAAAATCCAATTTGGGGCTAGCCCTAGATGTTTCCCCACATGACATAGCAATAAGCAAAATCCCCGTTATGCATGCAAACCCCCAAGTCACGTTTGGAAGAAATGGAAAACCCCAAGGGAAACACGAACCCCTCCACCCAAAAGCCACCCAAATGGTAGCAAGAGATCCACCAAAAAAGAAGAAACCCACCTGTCAATGGGAAGAACCTAGGCCCCACGAAATGGAAGGCCAACCACACAGCCCCCCAAGACCCAGTGCCCACACCAAGGACCCACGTAGGCAGAGGAAGAGGCCAGACGCAAGGAACGGTTGCACACAGCATGATAGCACTGAAGAAAACCCCACGGTAGAAAAAGGAGGTCTGCGCCCAGCACAATGGACGCACCTCTCTCACCACAGTCGCCAACAATGAACAGGAGACAAAAGACTGTGACCCCACCTTGCTTACCCCGAATGCAGCAAACACCCCCACCACGCAGAATCGAGCAGAGCACAAAGCATGAGCTAGGGCACAGACGCCCTTGCATTCAAGATTTCATATATTTATATATATATTAAGTAACTATTAATATATACATATATTTACACATTATATAATATATATATAAATATATATTTACGTATATATGTATATATCGTTTAATAACCATACATAATTTGATATATACATATATACATACATATATATGTAAACTACCAGGCAATAATAACACAATATTATTTATATCCACGAATAATAGGTAGCGTGTGTATGTATATACATGTGTATAACTATATATACCTCTGTGTACACATATGTGTATGAATACCATGTCGACACATATGTATGAGCATATCCATCTGTCGATCATACATATGTATCGATATGTTTATACATATGGATATGTCTACATACTGTATACATTTGTATACATACCCACTCAACCTATACACTTATATCCTTTCATGTTTTCAACACAGTGATCATAGTACAGTAAGTCAAATAGACAAATAAACATCACTCACAAAGCATAAAGAAGTAAACACGACTCCTAAAGCCTATGGATGACCTATCAAGACCAACTTAACTGACTTGGTTCCTCCAACCCATAATGACATGTGTGTATATGCTCAAATGGTTCTCATTACAGTTTACCCAACCAAGCTCCTCTCTCGAGTGATATTTCTCCTCTGCTTGGAGGAATGGTTCACACACCTGCATTCCATGATATGATAATGGGAGTCATATGTTCACAACAAAACAATATACATGAAATATTTCAAAAGTTAGAATAAACATTATTCAACAACTTACATGCAACATTCATCTAGGATTACATCAATAGAAGTAACAATCATATGAGACAATCATTAAATGGAACACACTCATAATGATAACAAGAACAATATATTTTATTCATCACATTGATCCAATCATTACAATCAATTGCGCTATGCAATAGTAGCTATACAATAGGGGTGTAACATACTCCCCCCTTATGATTCATCGTCCCTGATGAACTAAGGTATTAAAAAAAAGCATAAAATTCTAACTCTACATTTATTCTTCATTCTTGAAAGCTTCAAGAATGTCGGGTCGGTGTAATTTGAACATTAGCTTGTCTATCATCTATGGCAGCATGTTTCCTCTGCTGAAACATGGCCTTTTGTGTAGGAAGTGAGTTTCCATGTTGTTGGGTACTAGAAGTTTTGTTAAGGGATTCATTCGCGTAGTGATTACCTTTACAAATAAAGCATCCTACTCTTGGTCCTCTTTTCTCCATGGTTTCCCTAGTCTTATTAACACCTTCACTAGCTCTACTAATTTCATCATACCTTGAGTTGTCTCTTTTCCAATCTCTCCTAAATTCCTTTTCATTGAAGCAAGATCTTTTCCCCTTTTCCTTTGCTACATCTTGCACAAATTCTTCCTTCTTGGGGCCAATTTTGTCAGGGACTTCAGTATCCTTCTTTTTTTCTTCTCCTTCACACTAGTTGGAATCTTCCTTAAGCTTTTGTTCCTACTTAATGGATTTTTCATACACAAGGTCCATTGTGGTTGGTCCATACATATCGACTTCACCTCCGATATTTTTGTTGAGTCCTGGTATGAACTTCCTAATTAGGAATCTTTCATCTTTGTGGTAGATAGGAACATATCAAAGAAGTCAGGTGAACTTCTCCCAATATTCATTGACTAAAATGGTCCCTTGCCTCAATTCTTGAATTCAGAGAGTTTTTGGTCATAATAGAGTTGTGGCAACCAACATTTGTAGAAAATTTCAACGAACTCTCCCCAAGTCAACTTCCAGGAACTTATGTCCAGTTCAAGCTTTTTGTTTATCCACCAATTAGAGGCTTCTCATGCTAATTGGTATGCCCCCCATGTTTCCTTAGTTACCTCATCGTAGCTCCTTATTTCAAAATATTTTTCCATCTGGACTAGCTAGACTTTGGCTTCATCGCTTCCTACGCTGCCATCAAACTTTGGCAAAATTATCTTCTTCATATCATGAGATAGCTCAATAGACACTATCTTCTTGTTCCTTTCAATAGAGTTGGTTGGTGACTTTTCCTTTTCATGAGCATGGTTATCACCACGTCCATGAGACGACCTTTCACCTTCCGTGTTGTTGATGGTTATTTCCTTATCCAACCTGTCTTTCTCTCTTTCATTCTTCAAAATGGTTAACCTTGCCAAAATCAAGTCGAGCATTGCTTCTACATCGGTGGTTCTTTGTTCATCTTCACGACTTGTACCGGGAATATTTCTCGTTCTCTCATACACTTTCACCATGATTTAAAAGATTGATTTAAACCTAAATGTTTAATACAAGTTATCCTAATTACGCTATGAATTTTATTATGAAAGACATATAAGTAAACATTCACATACAAACAAGTATTCTTTACTAGATTTAGGCATACGCTTCTTTGTTAATTTTTCTATACTGACTCTTTTTTGGTAGACCCTATCCTTAGGTTCATGTCAAAAATTTCTCCATCCTTGTGGATATTTCTTTTCTTGACTTACTACTTTGATCTAATTAATGTTGATATGGCATACAAATAGATTCGTAGTGTTTTCTCAGAATCCAAGAATTCTTGACTCTTTACAATTGTAGGTTGCTACAATTAAGGGGTTTTTCTTATTCCTTCCTTAGAGTCATATAACTATATTGTAGGATAAGGTATATACTGGTTATCTTCCTAACCTTCCTACATGACTTGTTTGCATAATCTTCCACAATCATAGGTAATATCATAAGTTGTTGGTTTAGGAGTTCTTACTCCAGGGATAACTCATAATTAGTCCCAATTTACACAAGTTACTAAGAATCACATCTTCCTTTTCACTTTTTCCTCAGTTCTTTTCTCTTGTCGTTGTGGCACAAGAACTTTTCAACCATTATCTTTTGATAATGTTTATGTAGTTTTGCGTAATGAGCTCATAGGTTTCAGTGCAGAACCTGGCAGCTCTTATACTACATGGAACAACCTATCCCTTGTGTAAATTATTTTTTTTCTAAATTTTACTCCAAACATATAAAGGTAACAAGTAATAAAGGCATTACAATAAAAAATTTCCTTTCTTCATTGATAAATGCATACAAGTTACAATATATTTCCACATGAATTCCATTTTCATTGCAAATATAAATCAGAGTACAAAAGTAAAACAATTACATACATAGCTCGAGAGTTTTTGAACAAATAGTAGTAAGACGATCTAGGTTCCTTTCCTTTCAAATCTTGGTGCATCAGCCCCTTGTTGTGGAGGAGAAACATCACTTGAGTGCTTTTCCGCCAACCACGGACTTATAATGCGGTCCCCCGCACACCTATCATTCGATAGATGGCCCTCCCTTTGAAAAAAGAGATTGGTAGGGTATTTATTAACGATTACCAACTAAGCATAGTGTTGTGTCCTACCCATCTAGAACCTTGCTCTTTCACAATCTCGAACTAGTATAGGATCACAATGAACTGACAATGTAATCTCAACTAACTCACATCTATGTGGAAGTCATACATTTCACAACTTTGGCCAAAGTACTCTCATTAAGTACTTTGAATGAAGGTCATCTATCATAAACACTACTCAGGGCCGATTTGACTTAAGGCTATCTTACACTACACATAGGCTTAGTCCTTCACTGGATTATCTATCTTCCCAGACTATCCTACGCCAATCTAATCTACTATAAATGAACTAGCATAACAAGTAAATCACTTAATCACTCCTATACTGGAAATATTTATCCTAGGAGTCTCTAAAGCTTACCTCAATTAACCTAATAACTTTAAGTTGACCGATTATACTTGACTCCTATCCTCATTTCAATCCTAGTATATATTAGCTACTAAAGCCATATTCTCCTTATATGGAGACAATACAAAATATACAATTTTACCCTAAAATGCATTTTAAATCTTCTCTTTAAATTCCTTCACATGAATTCCATTTTTATGCATAATAAGTATACATTTCCCTTAAATTCCTTTTCCCCTACAACTATATTGCATTCAGGAATTAACTTTCAGACTTTGCACACACAACAAATACAAAGAAATAGAAACAAAATGATCAAATTCAAAATTGTAAAATGATGAAGGTTTCATGCTTGTTTATAAGATTTCTCTCCAGTTCTTCTCTCAATAAAGCCCTCAGTATTGAATGACTTCTCACTCAAAACAGACTTCTCAAATGATGATTACTCACTCAAAATGGAATCTCAATGATGAATACTTACTCAAAATGGACTCTCAATGATGGATGCTCACTCAATATGGACTCTCAATTGTTGAATACTCAGCTATAATAGAAATATCTTCAAACTGTGGTAATTTACTAGTAAATCCTTTTGTCTTTATCACTCAAAAAATAGAGTATGATCTTAGAAATATGGAATGGTGAAATAAATTCAAAGTATTATGTAATCTTGGATTCATAAAAGTGTAGAATAAAGAATGTTAAGGCGCATATATATAGAGCCTAAAAACCAACGACTTCCACTCTTGAAGGCATGAGAAATGACAACACTATGTTTTGAATAGTTCAATGAGATGAATGGCGGGTTTCTAATCCCTTACTCAGCATTTTAAGAGGTGATTCGACCTTAGTTTTAGCCAGCAAAACAAAAAAACTTCAACTTTGCACATGGCTTAAAGGAAAAAAGACACCTATAGGAACTCACCAAAAATGGCGCCAACAAAGAAATGATTCATCCTTTAAAGAATTGGTCTCTGAAAAACTCAGAACACCTCATTATCTCATAGGCTATGTCACCCCTATTCCTCAGCTGGTTTGAATTTTTCTCCCAGGCGAAGCGCTCTTTCTCTCATGTGTGTGTTCTTCTTTTCAGCACCATATTTTCACGAGAAAAGCTTTCAATAGTTTAGAGCAAATATTTTTCTCTTATAAAAGTTTAACCTTAACTTTTCAAATATTTTGATTTCCTTTTGATAAAAATGATTTAAATTCTTCCAAATGAGAATAGCTCGATTCTCATATATTCGGTTGAAGACATTTATTATCTTTCCATAGTTTAACTTTAATATTTACTCCAAGTAAAATACAATCTTTTAATTTTAACTTTAGAGATTTAAAATATTTTAAACTATATATATATATATTATATATATATATATATTAAGTAACTATTAATATATACATATATTTACACATTATATAATATATATAAATATATATTTACATATATATTTACGTATGTATGTATATATCGTTTAATAACCATACATAATTCGATATATACATATATACATACACATATATGTAAATTACCAAGCAATAATAACACAATATTATTTATATCCACAGATAATAGGTAGTGTGTGTATGTATAGACATGTGTATAACTGTATATACCTTTGTGTACACATATGTGTATGTATACCACGTCGACACATACGTAAGATCATATCCATCTGTTGATCATACGTCTGTATCGATATGTTTATACATATGGATATATGTACATACTGTATACATGTGTATACATACCCACTCAACCTATACACTTATATCCCTTCATGTTTTCCACACAATGATCATAGTATAGTAAGTCAGATAGACAAATAAACATCACTCACAAAGCATAAAGAAGTAAGCAAGACTCCTAAAGCCTATGGATGACCTATCAAGACCAACTTAACTGACTTGGTTCCTCCAACCCTTAATGACATGTGTGTGTATATGCTCAAATGGTTCTCGTTACTGTTTACTCAACCAAGCTCCTCTCCCGAGTGATAATTTCTCCTCTGCTAGGAGGAATGGTTCGCACACCTACATTCCATGATACGATAACCGGAGTCATATGTTCACAACAAAACAATATACATGAAATATCTCAAAATTTAGAATAAACATTATTCAACAACTTACACGCAACATTCATCTAGGATTACATCAATAGAAGTAACAATCAAATGAGACAATCATTAAATGGAACACACTCATAATGATAACAAGAACAACACATTTTATTCATGACATTCATCTAATCATTACAATCAATCGCCTTATGCAATAGTAACTATATAATCCGGGTGTAACATTTTTAAACATCCCCTTTTAGCTCTTCCCAAAAGAATTTTTTCTTGACCTGATGATATGTCTTCAAAAATCTTAAATGACCACCAACTAGAGACTCATGAATCTCTATGAGAATCTTTTGTTTGAAAGAGAAATTCTTGTAAAGATACAATCACTCTTTATACCACAATCACTAGTACAGAAACAACAATAAACTATTAAAAAACTACTAAAAATTACTTTAAATGACTGAACTTGGTCACGTGACCATTAGTAGTTTATTGCCAGTCATATATAACATGACCAGATTGATGACTAAACCATTTTTATTCATTTATTGGTTGTTTTGATTGATCGATTTGGTAGTATATTTAGTCGTTGATTTAGTCATTCATTGTTGTAATATAGTCACTTATTTAGTCATTTTTATTCAATTTTCACTAATTTCTTTCAATTGGTAGTATATTTAGTCAATTTAATTATTAATTGATGTCAATTAGTAGTATATTTTTTCATTTTAATTGACTGATATTTGAGGATTTAAGCATAAACACACAAAAATTCACATAAATCACCAATTGCACACAATAAGACAACCATTGAGAAGGAAAAATCGAGGAACTTTATTAATAAAAGAAAGGTGTTCTAATTGCAGCTTAGAAATAGAGTATTACAATTTTTATTTTCAGTCACAAGACTGAAAATCTGAGTTACAATATTGCACATAAATGACTGCAAGGAAGAAACTTATCCAAAAAACTTTTGCAATGATCGAAACGCATGCTTAAAGCCCTTCAATGCGAGCACATGCCCCCTTCATCTCTTAAAACTTCTACAACGTGGGAGATCTTCTTGGAGCAAGTTGTAACATGTAGAATCCAAGAAGGAGAGTGTTGATCGTGTCTCATATATGAAGCTCTCTCCTTGAATGCAGTCAACAATAACCCAACTAGAATATTTCCTCCTTTATATGCAACCTGCCATCTGATATGAGTAATAGGGTCCTGCCTTTTCCGCCATGAATGAAGTTGTGCCTCAATACAACCAACAAAATTACTATTAGTCTCCATTCAGAAAGAATAAAAGTGTATTGTATATTGCAAGTTTACAAAAGTCCAAACACAACAGAAAGATAAATCAATTAAAAAAATGTAGCCTTGTCAACAAATGCCTTAAACAGAGTGTTCAACATAGGCATGAAATATGCATATTGAACCCTTGATTTCAAAACCTTGTTCAAAGTTTAAGAAAGGTGATATGCTCAAATTATATAATGAAGTTGACATTATAGAATGAAGGCTATCAACACTAACTAGACTAGAACAACATTGTTAATAGAATTTTTTTGGAAACCAAGCCCAAGAATGTCATCAGACTTAATTAGACAACAAAAATGTCAACCCTGGTTCATGTGTTGTCTGAGTAAAGATCTACACCATGGAAGAATCCATTTATACATAAATTCCAAATTAAGTTGATGAGAAAAGATCTTTGATATCCAACTAGGAAGCCTTAACATCCAAAAATTACTAACCTAATGTTTCACAACAAGTTTCCCAACTGTAACATCATCTTTACATAAGAAACCAGATATTGATCCACTTCCATATTGAATCTCACAGGATTCTCCTTCACAAACAAAAAATGATATGTATTAATTTTTTAGCAACTTCCTTAATATCCCCATGTAACCAGACTAAACTAAGTGAGGTTGAGGGTTTGAAGTAGAGTACCATCTTCTTGGTGTGTGCTTGAATTTGATGACTTGTATCTTGAATGAAAATAGCAAGCTAGCTACACTGTAAAATCATTGTTAATCATTGTTACGAAAATAACCACAAAATACTTTTTAATTAAAATAATCCTTCTAGATATTTAGTTAATTTCTAAGAGAGCTAATTTCACTATCCAAACAGCCATCAATCTATTTACTGTATATAATTTCCTAGAATTCAGAATTTGAATGTAATGAAACTAACCATAATTACCAAAGATTTGACACCAAAATGTAGTACAAAATGAATTGTTTGAAAGAATTCCTCAAAGAGATGTCATCTCGTGGAATGAAATGATATGATTGCAGAATGTGCACAAAATGGATTTTGCAAGGAAGCTCTCAAAATATTTGAATTAATGAAGCACTCTAGAACATCAACATTGTAAGCTTTGCTTGTGTTCTAGATGCATGCATTCATGCAAGTTTAGTGGATGAGGGTTGCACATACTTCACACCTCAATAACCCTTATTGCATTACATATATAGTTGATCATTAGGTGTGCATGGTTGACCTTCGTGCCTGTGTTGGCTATCTTGAGGACACCCTAAACATTATTACTAAGATGCCAGTTAAACTTTTGGTTCCTGTGGATCATATATGAATATAGGTTGAGTATTCCAACAACATTGCTTTTTTAGTTGGATCCTAAAAATGTTGCAACTTATGTTCTTCT
Source organism: Sequoia sempervirens (assembly GCA_007258455.2). Taxonomy (NCBI): domain Eukaryota; kingdom Viridiplantae; phylum Streptophyta; class Pinopsida; order Cupressales; family Cupressaceae; genus Sequoia; species Sequoia sempervirens. Next base: position 122,687,045 of record VDFB02026320.1, read on the forward strand.
CTAAAACATTTATGTAGAAGCGGGTAGGTGTGGTGAGGTTCAAATAGTAAGGAGATTGATGAAAGATAGAGGAATTAAAAAGATACCTGCATGTAGTTGGATTGAAGGGCATAAAATGGTACATGCTTTTTTATGTAGGAGACAAATCACATCTACAAACATGGGAGATCTATGCAAAATTGGAGAAATTGGCTTGGAAAATGAAGGCAGTAGGATATTTCCAGATTCAAGACTTTTACTTAATGTTGTGGAATAGAAGAAAAAAGAATCATTTATCTGTCACCATAGTGGAAAGTTAGCAATTTCATTTGGTTTGTTAAACATGGACCCTGGTACAACTATTAGATTTGTTAAGAACCTTCAAGTATGTTATGATTTTCACACTACATCTAAATTCATCTCCAAGATTGTTGCAAGAGAAATTGTCCTGAGAGATGTGAACCATTTCCATCATTTTAAACAAGGACAATGTTCTTGTGGAGAATATTGGTGATGCTAAATGAAATAATATGAAAAATAGGCTTACACTATAATAATGTGCACTACATCAGATATCCAATAATAATGAAGGGACATCCATCAAAGCATAACAATAGGGATTTTTTTTGTCATATGTTGTAGTTACAAGTGTCCTGCTAGACATACATGAAAATGTGGAAGTAATATACACAAGGCAAGTGAACTATTTCAAAAAATGCCTCAAAGAAATGTGATATTTCATTTTATAGTTTAACTGCGATACCACACTGTTTTGACATGATCTTTGCGATGATGCAGGATGTTACCGCTACACCGCACCATTATTGTTAAGCCTTCATAGTAATGCGGGATGTTACCACTACATCGCACTGTTATTGCTCGGCCTTCGCAGTAATGTGAGATGTTACCGCTACACTGCACCGTGTCTTCTTGGCTTTTGTGGGGATGCAAGAGAAGTATTTGATTTACTGTCATATTGCACATTTATTACTCGACCTTCAAAGTAATGCGGGATGTTACCGCTACACCAGACCATGTCTTCTTGGCTCTTGCGATATGGCGGTATTATGAAACTTGTCACAAATATCTTATGAAACTTGTCACGACCATCTACTACCTTGACACAACAATCTTATGAAACTTGTCAATATTTATGGGTACCTTTTAAATTACATTTAGATCTATAAGGAAACTATCCTATAGGGATGATAGTCCCAAGAAACATGGCAATGGTTACACCAATAAATAGTTAACTAGAAACCATGAATTTTCAATGCGTAATGGAGAATATACAGAGTTAAGTTAGTGAGCAAACATCCTTGGATAATTGTCATCAAAAGTATGACAATCTAAGAGTTCATAATAGAAAATCATATACCCTCAAAGACCTAATAGTCATTATAGACCTAGTGATATCTTTCAGAGTCATAAGAATAAATTCATAAGAGAATAGATGCAAGAGCATGAAAAAACACTGAGATAGAAGGGCAGCAGGTAGAGTTGAAGAATCAAACCTGTAGTGAGAAGGTAGGGCGAACAAAGTAATTTACAGTCAAGAGCATCATGGAAATTTCTCAGGTGACTATATTTGGGCAAGGAGAGAGCTTAGTGACAACATTACCATCAAAACAATAAGGATACTCAAAACCCTACCAAACCCTAGGGCCTTTTTCATCACCTTATAGAGATCTCAAACATGCATGAAAATATTTTACAGAGACTAAAATCTCTATTTTTGATGATCACAAAAAGTAACAAAAATTTAGTTTTACAAGTGATAAAAAGAAGTACATGGAAAGTATATTATGCTGAATTTATTTTAAAAAAAAAAACTTAACCATTAACTATCCAATACAATCTAACAAAATACAAATATACAATGAAATATTATGATTAACAACTGATAATTTTAACGGTTATCTTATGGTAGACAAAAAAAATTGTGCAAGTGAAAAATAACACCCTTAGATTATTCTAAACAAATAACATTTTCATTTACATCATTTTAAGCAATAGTTTCTTAGATCTATCCAGCTGTATAAAAATTAAATCAAATCTACAATGATCTCAAAGATCTAAAGGTTTAAAAATATGATATTTTCATATCTATTCTTGGGTGTATCCTGCATCTCACTATAAAAAAGACCAAATCTTTTTCTCCAACAGGGTAAACACATAGATCATTATGATAGATTTTTGTTATCGTAAAGCTTATTTTTCGTAGATTACAAGATCCATAAGAAATTTGTTTTGTTTTGCAGAGTTATCTCCCTTGTGAGACTCTTCCAACTCTGTTAAAGTGGAGGAATGAGGAGCTAACAAGCCTGATAGGCAATGGAACAGGGAAGAGAGAAGAGTGGGATAGAGTGTATGATTACGATTTGTACAATGATCTGGGAAACCCAGACAAAGATGGAACAAGGAAGAGAGAAGAGTGGGATAGGGTAGCATGGAGGTCTTAATGAGCCATTTGCATCATTGTGAAGGCCCAACAACAACCGTGCAATGTTGCAGTGGTTGTGCAAAAGTTTTTGTGAAGAATTTGGTGATCCAAAGTGGAACTTGCAACTACAATATCTGATAAAAATCCACTTGGTGATCATTGTTAAAGAGTTGCAAACTATGAATTGCCCCTTGTCCTATAGGACTGAGAAAGGAAGAACACTGCCAAACAGTGATTGAATCATAACAAACAGTCCAAAAACAATGAAAGTTACTGTTAAATGGTGAAAAAAATATGTCCTCTAAGTCATTTGCACATGGTGATTGAGAACACAATAAGTAAGAAGTAAAAGAGCACTGGATCATAGCACTACAAAATAGTCATGAGTTATGCAATGAAATTCATTGTTCTTTTTATCACAAAGGAGATTGAGATAATAACCAACATATTGATGTGCACAAAGAATGTTCATGGAGTGCAAACTTCCTTACAAAGCAATTACCACAACAGAGTTTGAGATGAATTGCACCTGCTATTTTATGTTGATATGGATATGTTCTAACCTATAGTTAATTGTTGTAGCATAACAGATAGGCTAAATAGTTGTTCATATACCATTATTTCAAATTCTAAATTTCTATACCTTATTCTAGGAGCAAATCATAGGTGGAGTCTATAAATAAGACACCATTGTTTCAAATTCAAAATTGTTGGCTCTTTCACAATTGTTTGCTTCATTTATTTGATCTAAGACAACCTGTTGTATAGAAGATGCTCTCAAAATCATAGTAAAATCCTTTATTCGAGGATGACTATTCAGAATCTTTCCCATCTTAACAATGAACAAAAGCATCAGTCATTAACCTGAACTTTGCAAGAGTTTCGTCAAATTCTACTTTTCCACTCTCTTTTCCATTTTGAATTTTATTCTCAATTTCATCCATGAAGAACTTCCTCGACCTGTAGATCCAGTTGTTATCCATTACTTTACCAGGTGTCGACGATAGCTTCAAGTTTTTACCTAAGCAACAATTGACAAAATTTTGCCAAATTTTGTCAATTGTTGCTTGGGTAAAAACTTGAAGTTATCCTTGACACCTAGTAAAGTTATGGCTAACAACAGAATCTACAGGCCGAGGAAGTTCTTCATGAATGAAATTGGGAATAAAATTCAGAATGGAAAAGAGAGTGGAAAAGTAGAATTTCATGAAACTCATGCAAATTTCAAGTTAGCGACTGATGCTTTTGTTCATTGTTATGATGGGAAAGATTCTGAATAGTCATCCCGGAATAAAGGATTTTACTGTGATTTTGAGAGCATCTTCTATACAACAGGTTTTCTTAGATCAAATAAATGAAGCAAACAATTGTGAAAGAGCCAACAATTTTGAATTTGAAACAATGGTGTCTTATGTATAGACTCCCCCTGTGATTTTCTCCTAGAATAAGGTATAGCAATTTTGAATTTGAAACTGTGGTATATGAACAACTATTTAGCCTATCTGTTATGCTACAATAATTAACTACAAGCTAGAACATATCCATATTAGCATAAAATAAGTTAAGTGCAATTCACCTCAAACTTTGTTGTACTTGAGTATGATAGTACCTGAGCTTATGGTGTTTCTAGATGAAACCTATAGTAGAAAAGTGTAGTCTCCATCTGAAGGAACCATCTTCGGAGCTCTTCCCTGAAATGAGGGTTGAAAACATTAGAAGAAAAGCAATACCATAATTCTAAAGTAACAATTTGTATCAAGCCAAATCTCAGAAAGTATAATTAAAAAGACAAATCCTTACAATTGGACCAAGCAAATTTATGATTTTATCTTTAAAATGTAGGAACTTTTTCTGTCAGAGCTTCACGACCTCAAATTCAATCTCCAATTGGACCAATAAAATTTATGATTTTATCTTTAGAATGTAGGAACTTCCTCTGTCAGAGCTTCACGACCTCAAATTGGATTTGAAATTGGGTCAGTAGATTTATGATTTTATCTTTAGAATGTACAAACTTTCTCTATCAGATATTAAAGATGTTAGGTTGGATGTCCAATTGGACCAATAGATTTATGATTTTATCTTTAGAATAAAGGAAATTCCTACACCTAGGTTTTGCTTCCCAGCGAAAACACCCGGAAGAGTTTCACATCGTCTCAAGGTGCTCTCCAACCTGGTTATGTCACCGATAGCAATCCATTTTTTCCTAAACCATCCATATCTAAACATTGCATCACAATCTATTCTTCCTGCACATAAAAATGCCACATATTAACCCTTTCTATATAAAACTCAAAATCATCATTAAACCATAATTAATAAATCATTTCAACTTCAAAAAGAATCCGATGTCATTTACTATCAAAACAAAATTTGTATAAATCACAAAAAATCCATGAATCCATCCATCCAAAGAGAATATAAGCAATGTAAGGATTTGAGCAATATAAGTCCAAAGGGTTATGCTTAATAGTAATGGAATCACTATAAGAGCACATCTAAGGAACAAATTCTTGTGACTATAATTATGTGATCCACAACTCTATTGGTCATGTGGCACAATTGTGCTATAACAAATCATGTGTGACCCAAGTTTAATGTGGCTATGTTGTGATAGAAATGAAGACACTCATATGAGCACAATTTATATACAAATCACTGTCATCAAAATTAGGTGTCAATCATCATTGGGTGCTTTTAGGTTGACTCAAGTTTAACAGGTTACGATGTAATGATAGCATGATTCAAGATAGATTACCTCTTGCTGCAATAAAGATCCTATAACTTTGGTTGATATATAGAGTGATTGTGTTATATCAATTATGTAATGAATTCGAGCACAACCCATGTTTAATGGGTTATTCTAGAGAGTGATCAAGATTTTCTAAACCTTATGAATGTTAAAAGTGTATAGCTTAAAATACAAACCAAGTTTGTTACATACTTGAATGCAATCTTGGGTTATCACAAACTATAATAATGTGATCTACTAATAACCATTATGGAAAGTATTAAAGCAAGACCCATGCTATATAGGATACATTTCCCTGATCAAGTTTACATGCCTTAATGATCAAACACAAGCTTCCCACACACTCTAGGATACAATCCAAGATCATACCACAACCCTATCAAGACAACTAATTTTATGACCCAAGATTTAAGGTTGTTTTTTAATACCAACAAAACCAAATTGGTAAGAGCATGACTAGGGTACAAACCCTAGGCCTCCGTAGAAACATAAACCATAACTATAGTGGATTAGTGAGGTTGCAATACTAGAAAGATTGAGACATTGTAGCCAATAACAAAATCTTGCAATCTAAAGATTGTAGCCAATAACAAGCACACTATGTAGCTCAGTGACATTTGTAAATACAATCTATGGTAAGAAGAATGACGACCACTTGAGGTGTGACAGTCAAAAATAGGTTGAGTAGTGACAAGATAATAAAGCTCAAACCTTGAATAGTAAAGTGGAGATTTTAACAGTGAATTTCCTTACCCCCTTGCTAACCTTAAGGGTTTTGCAAATGCTATTGGCAATGTTAGACAAGGAAAATGCAATCAGGGAATGACTATCCAAATGAAGTAACAATGGTAGTCACAAGTTCAATGATTCTTCTTAGCCATTGTATAATGGAGGTAGTGGATTTCATGTTTGAGCAGTGTTTTGAGACTCATCAAAGATGGGAGAATAGTGAATAATACCTTGTGGACTATGAAGTAGTGACAATAAGGTTGAAGGATCTTAAGACCCACAATACCATGAAACAATGAGTCCCTTGTAGTAAGTAGGCAGTCTATAGGGCATAGTTTGATTTTATAGGAGGGTTATGAAAGAAATCTTCAAGTGACAGTGAGTGAGTTGTTTGAGATTGCAGCTAAGGGTGCAATATCCAGTCTTAAAGCTAGTTAGAAAAGTAGTAAATGTGCAAGAAAATCAAATCATACATAGCAAACAATTCATAATGTTATCTTGCATAATGCCTTGAGTTTGAAGAAAAAAATCTCATTGTATCTTGATGGAAGTAGTGACCTTAATGGTCAATAACTGGCAACCATGATTTTAAAACATACTATTGTGCTTATGGAGGTAACATTTTAAGCAAGGCAGTGAGTGGTGGTTTGGAACAATGGCAGGTATGAAGGATTTGATTTATATGCATACTATGCAGTCTAGCTTAAGACAACATTCTTAGAAGAGATTGAAGGTGGATTATGGAACTCAAGGGTTACCATGATAAAGATTAAAGCAAAGACTGAGATCTATTTAAAAGCCATTGTCATGAAGATATTAAAGATGTCACATGCAAAACCCTAGCAGCTAGAGTAATGAATACAGTGCAAAAGAGGACAGTGTGTTGGGGTAGATTTAGGAGATCTCCACATTATCTAATCACAAAAAATACATCATTTATTTGTTTTTTTAAATTAAAAGAAATCATTCTAAACCCTATATAGGATACATTGATACTTCAAAAGCATCTGATTTATTTTTTAAATTAAAAGAAATCATTCTAAACCCTATATAAGATACATTGATACTTCAAAAGCATCTAAAGGAATTTGAGATTATGCAAATATATGTTAATTAAATATCTGGATTACAAACAATAGTGTGAACAATGTAACCCTTGTTGAGCAGAGCAGGAATAAGATAAGCAACAATGAATCCTATATGCATCCTGTCACGCACATCTCCTTACTATTCTTTGTCATTATTTACTGAAACACTTCTCCATTTTGATGGGATACACTTTAAAATAAGGTTTCGATGAAGGTTTTAGATTATGTTTATTAAAATTAAAACTCCATTCTAGCGGGCTACGCCTGAAAATAAGATTTGGACGAAAGTTTTAGAGTATATTTATTAAAGTTTTAGAGTATTTTGGCGGGCTATATTCTTGATTCCTTAAATGGTTTATTCAAATGGATTGTGACTAAATAAATGACTAACTATTTAGTAATTTTTATTTGTGTGACTAAATATTTTTTAGTCAACGACCAAACTAGTCATTTATTTACTCATTTATAGCTGAGTAGCAAAAAAATAGTAGAATTTAGTCATTTTTAGTTGTTGTGACTAAAATTTATAGTCACATAGTCATTTATTTTCCAAATTCTACTTGAATGTATCTCTCTTCTAGAAAAAAATATCTAAACTACCAGGATCACTCTATAATTGTTGAATGATATTACTTGTAGCAATGCATCATTTCGTCACTCTACTTTGGCTTCTACTACCCAATCTTCTTGGAATATTGAAATGGCATACAATAAAGCTTCATCCTTCCTCGATAGTGCATCTACCATAACATTTTCCTTTCATTTCTTATATACAATCTCAAAATCATATCCCAACATCTTAGTGACCCATTTTTGTTTCTCTTCAAAAGATCATCTTTGTTCCAAAAAACTTTAGGTTATCATGATTTGTCTTAACCTTGAAGTGTCTACCCATTAGATAAGGCCTCCATTGGTTTACTACATAAATAATATCTAACATTTCCTTCTCATAAATAGGTTTTATTTTATTATTACCCTTTAATTTATGACTCTCAAAAGCAATGGTTTGACCCTCCTACATGAGAACTACTCCTATACCATTTCCTAAAGCATCACATTCCACAATAAAATCCTTAGTTAAATTTGGAGTGGGAAGCATTGGAGTTGTAGAAATAGCCTCCTTCAATATTTCAAATGTTGCATTAGTGGATTCGTTCCAGTAAAAAGAATCCTTCTTCAATAAAGTTGTGAGGGGTGCTACTATATGGCTATAATTCCTCACAAATCTTCTATAGTATCCAGTCAATCCCAAGAAACCCTTCAATTTCTTAATATTTTTAGGAATAGGCCATTCCATGATAGCCTTAATTTTGTTAAGTCCACCTTTACTCCTTCATGTGAAACTATGTGTCCCAAGTACTCCACCTCATTGATATCAAAAGCGCACTTGGATGGCTTAGCATAGAGTTAATGATCTCCAAGAACTTGTAATTCTTGATCTATATGATGCAAGTGTTCTTCCCATGTCTTAATATAAATCAATATATCATCAAACAACACTAATACAAACTTCCTCAAGAATTTCTTAAAGATAGAATTCATCACTTTGAAATGTAGATGGTGCATTAGTAAGACCAAATGACATCACCAAAAACTCATAATGACCTTCATGAGTCCTAAATGTTGTCTTACAAATATATTCTTCCTTAATTCAAATTTGGTGATAACGTGATCTAAGATCTAACTTTATAAAATGCATAGCTCCATTCAATTCATCTAGCAAATCATCAATGAATAGAATAGGAAACTTATCTTTGATGGTGTATATGTTGTGCGCTCTATATTATGGGAACATGTGCCAAATTTCATACTTCTTACACACCCTCACCATGGGTGTGGAGTAAGCACTTTGGCTATGCCTGATAATTCCTACCTCTAGCATCTCCTCAACAATCTTTTCTCACTTTTTTGTATATATGGGTACCTGTAAGGCCTAATGTTGGGTGGTTGGCTCCCTGGAACTATTTGTATGGCATGATCATAATCCCTCTCAGGAGGAATCCCTTTAGGAATATCTATAAAACCAATGAGTGATGATTAATTATTACTTGTAAATTTTGGTCGGTGGGAGCATTATATTGAGAGACTTCTAATGAACATAATTGGGCCACAAATGTTAGAGTTTCTCAAGGAATCAAGCCTCCAGAATCACTTGCAAAAACCAAAAATAACCTTCTAGAAGAGGGAAAATAAAGAACATGAAATTGCAACAATGGATGCAAGATATGGCCAATATGCAATGCTCAAGATTGCAGTGATATATTGGACTTACAATGACTGAATTGTCTCAACTATAATGTGCGTATGATTCCTTGCTTATATAGGCAAGGTGTGATGATGTACTAGGATTAAATGACATGAGTTAGCATTAAATAACCTAGGACACAAGCAATAAATAAAAGCCAACTATTTAAGATAAGTGAAAAATAATGCTTAACTAGAAAGATTCCCCCTAATTAATGCTAACTATAAAGATTCCCTCCTAGGACCTAAGTGGACCTAATAATTTAAATAGGACCTAGATAAGACTAGACAAAGAAAGCACCTATTTACATCAAACCCCCCCCTTAAGTACAACTTAGGGAGTTGATTATTATGCAAGGATGGTCTCAGCTACAAGGCCATGTTAGGTACCCATGTACATATGCAATACAATCTCTCACGAGCATAGAAAAGAGGAGAAAACCTAGTGGGACAAAACTCCTCCACAAAAGAGAGATGAAATACAAAATACTCTCAATGATGCATGAGAGGGACAAAACCCCATTCGAGGAAAATGACCCCCCATAAGAGAGAAGAAGAGAGACCATGCAACCCCCACCTCAATGGTGAGTCTCGTGCAATGGTAGAACCTCAAAATTGAATGTTGAAGATGATCTAATCTCGTCGAACAACATTCCTCTCCTTGGGAAGAAACAAAACCAGGATGATATGCAAGATATCTTCCCATTCCAAAAAGGAACATGTGGGAATAAGAATGATATGTGGTGTCTTTGAACGATGCTCAAGTGTCTCCATGTTGATGTTGAAAGCTGATAAACTCCAAATAGGCATTCTAGGCCACATAGCTGAAGATGTCAAACAAAAATCTCTAAGAGATGGATGTAGAACACAATCCAAAGATTAAAAAAAGTCTCCTCTAAAGAAGCCTCCTCTAAATATTGTCCAAAAGTATCCACACTCATATCAAGTTGCAAAGAGTGATCATGTAGAGAATGAACAAGAGGGTCAGATTATTCCCTCATAACAACTAAATAAGAATCATCTCCATCAAAGAGAAGATGTATGCCATCAATAGTGTATCCCAAATCTAAAATGTGGGACTCAACAAACAACCCACCAATGTTTGTCAAGTATTCATCCCAAGCAAATGTAGTTGGAAGACGATGTAGATCCTTGCACTGAATCACAAGACTCCAAACTTGTGCCAATATGAGTATTATTAAATGCAACAAAAAATAGAGGAGATGAAATACAAGGCTCAACAATGGGATTGGGTGTAAGAACACCCAAGTTCAAGAATCCAAAAGTCTCCTTTGAATCATGATTCATAGTATAAGTGTGATCAATAGTCGAAGGAACAATTTCACCATCAAAAGCACAATCTACAAAGGTATATAATTGATATGAATGATCAACCATCCTAGTAGAAATAATCTCTCTACTCTCCAAGTCTCAAATGATAACTGAATCAAGAGTGAACTCCACAGTCCTCCCATCTCCACCATGTGTAATCTAATATATGAAAAGAAGATTGTTCGTCAAATGAGGAACACGCAAAACATTCTAGAAAGTGTTTTCCCTAAAACTAATAGACCCCTTCCCAAGTACACTCATGTATGTATTGTTTCCCATAAAAATAGGACACATATTGTAAGGCTCAAAAGAAGAGAATATAGATTAGGAAGATGTCATATAATGAGACGCTCCTAAATCTAGAAGCCATCTCCCTAATCCATGACCTGAGAAAGCACAAAGAGCTTTACCTATAGTTTGGTGTTTGTCTTTTTTAGATTGTTTTGAAGATGATGAAGAAGACGGTGACTTGGACATTCTAGAAGGGAAATCAATCTGATTCTTTTTGACAAGATGTTTCAAATCATCAATATCCTTCCTATAACAAGAATTTCCATCATGCCAAAGCTTCTTGAAATATGGACAAGTAGTTTTCTCCTTCTTAAATGATTTGTGTGTGGAAGCGGATTTATTCTTTTGTTGATATGAATGTGGATTATTCTATGATTTCTTCTATTTCTTATCAATATTTTTTGATTCTTTCACTTAACTAGCCAACAATATTTGAGATTTAGAAGACTTTATGAGACCCATCGAGATAATCTTTTGTTTATCATATATCAACATCTCAGAAAATGATGCAAATGAAGGTGTAGTATATGCAAAATATTCAACCTATGAGTATGAAATCTAGAAACAAAAGCAGCATAATCAGAACCAAAATTTTTCAATGAATTATAGACCAATTGGATGCCCTTCTTATCAATTCCGCATACTTTACATTACTCTTTTAGGTCATTAACCTTAGTGATGTAGTCTTGGATATTATCAAAGTTCTTAAGATCAAGGCTCATTAATTCATTATCGAGTTGATTAGCCTCTTACTTCGTCTATAGAACAATATGTTGTTTTCAATTTATCTCAAGCCTCATGAGAATTCTTGCATGATTCAATTTGGAACAATAAATGTTGAGAAACTATTTTATGAAGACATCTAAGAGCTTTGGTATGTTCAATCATCCATTTTATCTTTTTCTCATCATTTGTAGGTTCAAGTAGCTTATTTTCAACATATATATAGAGTGGCCTTCATTCATTAGTATAATCCATGCATGTTGATGCCATCTTGAATAGTTATATCTTCAAAAGTGGAGGCAAAAATTGTTTCTCAACACTATCCTTAAATTTAAAATAAAATAAATAATAATTTAAATTTAAATCATTTTAAGAATAACATTTAAATTTGAATTTTCTATTTGGCTGACCTATTGGGAGGCGTGTTGGTGTGGTCGACCCTTTTGGAAGGCTTTGTTGAGGCTTGGCTTAAGTGTCACACACTAAGCCCTGATTTTTTAGTGAGTCAACAATAAATATTTTCCATTTCCGTTTTCCGTCAATTGAAGATTTGTTCATGTGAAAATGCCAAGTACTTTGAAAAGTAAATTTTTTTTCCGCTGGTAAGCACAAATTGTCTATAGATAATGCAAAGTAATTTCTTTTTTCTGCTGGTAATCACGAATTGTCTATAGATAATGGAAAGTAATTTCTTTTTTCCGCTGCTTACGAATGTCTATAGATTTATTTTAGATTTATGCTAAGGTTTTTTTTTTTTTTTAATTTATATAAAAATGTTTGATATGATTGAATAATGTAATAAATTAATAAGACAAATCTATTGCATTAAAATAATTGATATATATTTGAAATGTTTTTATTTAAAATTTGTTTTATAAAGATTAATAATAATAAATCAATTATTATATATTACTTATTTATACATTATATTATATTGTAGATTTAGATTTAGACTATAAATGTAAAATTGTTTGTGGTATATTACTATGATTCCTAAAAGTGGGTGAAAAAGATATAAAATAAAGCTTAAAACCATTTTAAAAAGGCAGTAACAATGTAATAGTTATGAAAAAAATGATTTTTTAAAGAGTTTTTTTTTAATCTAAAAATAGGATGTATATGTCATAAATATGTTGATATGGAAAATCCCCATAAGAAATCTTAAAAATAAATTAGATTATGTGAGATTAGAGAGTTTCACCAAATATAAGCTAATTAAATAAATGTAATTAATTAAATACAAATCAACATATATAATGTGATGATAGTTGAGACTAATAAATCATATTATTGTACTAACTACTTTAAAAATATAAATGCAAGGGATAAAGATAATCATTCTTTTGATGATAGATTATATTATATTATTTATATATAATATAATATAATATAATATAATATGAACAAGTGCCTATCTAGTATTGTAGTAATTGTATTTATTGGTTAATTGATAAACTATTTGTGGAATATTAATTAGGGGCAACTCAAATCTTACTTCGAAATAATAGGTCTCAATAAAAATATTTCTTTCAAAATAAAATAATCATACCAGTAAAATAATTATACCATATCAAATATTATTTAAGTGTACTTATCTATGACTTCTTTATGTTCTTGATTTTTGAATTTTGTAATAAAATCTCAAGTATTTCAACTCATAGATTTTTAGAAAAAGTAAATTTTAACATATTTTTATAACCAATTATGATTTCAATAATTGATGAAAAATAAAACATAGAAAATATTATTAATAATTTCATGAATTTATCTATATGCTTATCATCATATGAATTTTAAAAAATAAAATAGATGATAAATTAGAGTTATGAAAAAAAACTTCCTTTAAGTTTCAATAAGATGCATATAAATAAGTACACGTTAAATTCAATAGATAATTGTAGTAGATATGTGTGTTTTAAAATAATAAATGCTAAAATATAAAAAGGAATGCAATAAAATAAAGTTACTTAGTTTTGTGTTTAAATGTGAACAATTAACTTTGTGTTTAAATGTGAATGCCTTGTGATCAATAAGGGAATATAGGAATATGATAGGGTATGTGTGTTTTAAAATAATAAATGCTAAAATATAAAAAGGAATGCAATAAAATAAAGTTACTTAGTTTTGTGTTTAAATGTGAACAATTAACTTTGTGTTTAAATGTGAATGCCTTGTGATCAATAAGGGAATATAGGAATATGATAGGGTATGTGTGTTTTAAAATAATAAATGCTAAAATATAAAAAAGAATGCAATAAAATAAAGTTACTTAGTTTTATGTTTAAATGTGAACAAATAACTTTGTGTTTAAATGTGAATGCCTTGTGATCAACAAGGGAATATAGGAATGTGATAGGGTATAACTCACATTGTAATATGTTACACATTAGAATATTAACAATTAGTTTGCATATTTTTACTTTTGGATTCATCACATTTGTCTTTACTTATTTTACTTTGCTATTCACAATTGGTGGTAAACTCTTGTTATGGTTCATAGAGAAATATATAGAAACAAAAGAATGACGACCAAAAACATTCTCTAAAAATAAACACAAAATTAAATAAGAAATAATATAAATATATGAATTTTACCATTATTTTTACACATCTATTTTTTAAATTAAATTATTTTTTTATTAATGTAATATACTTTATTATATTTTCACATAAAAACAATTTCATGTTTAATCATTTTTTATTCTATATATTCCCAAAAATTTTAACCAATCAAAGAAAAATATTTTTTCAAATTTCAAAAGTTAAATATTTACATGTTCACTTTACAAATATTAATTTTTTTTTAAAAAAGATATTTTTTTTAGTTTTTAATTGATTCAAAACCAACTTATTAATAACTAATTAACAAAACTAATTGTAATAATATTGCCTATGACAAGTACTAATAATAGAGTATATAATTTAATAGAATAAATAATATGTTATATAAATATATAATTATATGTAATAAAATATTATTATTGTCTTTTATATATATATATATATATATAGAATTAATTTTTTCAATATGACCATCACAATAGATCTCTTTTTGATTGGTGGTAGCCATGGAAAGATTTAGATGAGCACTCATTTGTAATGGAAGATTAGGATCTCAAGTAGCTCAGGCAATAAAAAAGATTAAAAGTTAAGATTTAGATTAAAAATGTGAAAATTCTAGTGGTATATTAGATCTAAATTAAACCTTAATATAATTTTAAGGGTAGGTGAAAAAGATATAAATTCAACTTAAAACCATTGTCCAAGAGATAGTAACAATGTAATAGTAATGAAACAAAATGATTGTAAAGATTTTTTCTTTTATCTAAAAGTGAGATGAATATGCCATACATATATTGATATGAAAAATTCTGATATGGGTAAAAATTAGTTTGTGTAAGCTAGAAAGGTTCACCAAATATAAGCTAATTAAATAAATGTAATAAATTAAATACAAATCAACATATATTCTCTATGGTAGTTGAGACTAATAAATCATATTATTGTACTAACTATTTAAAAAAAGGTAAATGCAAGAGATAAAGACAATCATTATGATGATAGATTATATTATTTATATAAAAATAATTTATATAATATAATATATTAGAATAAATAATATGTTTTTTTTTTATATTATATATAAGGGGGTCACTGAAAATACAAAAAGGCGCCAAACAGCGAAATGTACTGCTTGAGAGAGGGCGGGCCTCACATCAAGAGCATCACAAAATTACATAACAGATATACCAAGTACAAAAAATAAGACAAGGTGACCAAGAGACTAGTGAAGGATGTCATCAAGTTTGTCAACCCAGGCAGTCCACCCTTTAGCACCTTCCATCTAGACAATGCATTTCATCTCCTGGATTTGCGCAAGCATAAGGATCTGATCCTTATTGGAGTTCATGTTATCCTTCACCTCTTGGGTAAGCATTTTGCATGTTTTCTCGAACATCTGCAGGTTATCCAAAGTCTCCCTCCAAGCATAACCGCCCTTCATCTCATAGATGAAGAAAGTGGCATAACCGGTCTTCAGGAATCTTTTGAGTTTTTTCCTTTCAATCAACATGGTAGATCGAACCTGCAAGAAGATTTTTAAAAAAGTGAGTTTTCGAAAAGACTCAGTAAGAACATGGGGGTTGTTTTGATACCTTTCCTCGTTTCTGCATTTCCAAATCTGCCATAAAATGTTAGAGGAGAGAATTTTCCAAAACAGATTAGAATCTTGCTTCAGCCCATCAATATGCCCAATGACAATATCAAGAATGTTAAAGACCAAAGGATAAGTGATGCCAAACATAAACCAGATTTCCTTAGCAAAGATACAGTCAAGCAGAATGTGTCTACTAGTCTTGGGAAGCCTGCAGAGATTACAGTAGTCTATCGCAGAGTTGTCCTTTCTAATAGGAAGCCTATCAAGAATCAAAAGCCAATTAAAACATTTAAGCTTAGGCTTAGTGGGACCTTTCCACAGAATCTCAAAGTACTTCTTCCAGGCGCGGGTGTCAAGGGTGGAGTACCAGACCGTGTTGACATGATCAATGATGGCCTCAGAATGCCCAATAACATTGTAGATATTCTTAGCTTTGACTTTGGAAAAAATAGTCACATCCGACCATTTATAGCATAAAAATTTGAGTCCACATGACAGGAAGTAGGGAGGTCCTTGGAGGCCTTGAGAATCATATTATAGGTCTTCTTCTGGGAGACGGGGATGTCAAATTTGTTTCTGAGATCCTCCCAACTGATTAATTTGTCATGTTCAAAGAGGTCGGTGAAATGAGAGATGCCCTTATAAGACCAATGTCTAGCAGAGCAGCCTTGGGAAAGGGTGAGGGGTTTTCCAGAGGAACGTAAGTTCCACCAAATGGATCTTTCACCAAAGAGATGATTATCATCATGGAAGGTCGTGTTAGTAACATAATTTTTCACATGGTCCCAAGCTTTCCAAATGGATCTAAAGACAACAGATCCTTGAACAAGAACAGGAAAGTTACCAATAACAAGATCATTGAACGAAAGATTCTTCCAGGACTTAGCATTTTTGGGGAAACCCCTTTCAATGTTATTCCTAACGAGGACCTTCCAAGGATCATTGCCATCAAGAGAGTGAAAGATCCACTTGGAAGCCAGGGCAATCCCTTGGAGCTTAAGATCCTTCAAACCAAGACCCCCAAGGAGTTTATTAATATGGCACCAGTCCCATTTAACAGCGTGCATTTTTTTATTACCTTTACCATCAGACCAAAGAAAATTCCTGACAGCCTTTTGAATCTCTAAAATTTGATAATTGCTGAACATCCAAGCTGAGGAATAATATATATTATAAGAGGAAAGAATTTTTTGACAGACTTGAACTCTGCCAGCCAAGGACAAAGCTCTGTTATGCCACTTATTCAGCTTCTTAGTGATTTTGTCTTTGACCCACGACCACATATCCTTAAGGGACAGATCTATAGAGAAACGTATACCAAGGTAGCGCACAATTTTGTGCGGGCCTCCCCACTGAAAGTCATAATTTTTAAACCAGTCAGGGGGTTGCTCATCCCATCCAAGGCAGACAGACTTGGAATGGGACAAATGAGCACCAGAAATATTGCAAAATAGGTTGAGCTTGGAGGTCAGAGCCTCAAAGTTGTCAGCCCTAGCTTCAAAGAAGATAGCAGTATCATTAGCAAATTGGCAGTTTAAAAGCTCTTCATTATTGGGGAGAGATATGCCCCTGACAGCAGGGGAGATAAAGTTATCTCTCAGAATGTAGAACAGGGCTTCAGAGGCAATAACAAAGAGGGCAGGGGCCAAGGGGCAACCTTGTCTGATGGATCTACCAAGGGGGAAGGAGGCAGAAATGGAGCCATTAATGTCAATTTGGGCAAAGGCATCCTTGAGTAACATATTAACAAAGTTGCAGAACTTCCTAGGAAAACCAAAGGCCTCAAGCATCATGGAGATGAAACTCCATTCCACCCTGTCCTAGGCTTTTTTGAAATCCAGAAGGAACATGGCAGAGTTTTGCTAGGAGTAATTGGACCAGTTCATGGCTTCCCAACTGGTGATCAGGTTTTCAAGAATAAATCTACCTTTAATGAAACTAGTTTGGGTAGAGTAAACAAAGTTGGGCAGGATATTCTCAATTCTCAGAGCCAGGAGCTTGGCGAAAATTTTGTAGGAGACATTGAGGAGAGTAATAGGTCTCCAGTTCTTGATGAGCGCTTTGTCCCCATCCTTGGGGATCAACTTAATTATACCCCTATTGATGGAGCAACCCATGGAACCCCTAACAAGGGCTTCAGAGTACAGATTGTGGAGATCTTGGCAGATCCATCCTATATTAGCCTTGTAGAACTCAACCGGGAGACCATTAGGACCAGGGGCCTTGTCATTACTAAGAGAATTAATAGCTTTTTCAATTTCCTCCAGGGAGAAATCTTTGGACAGTTGGTTGGCATCAGAAGTGGAGATCCTATTAGGGATGAGAGAGCAAACTTGATGTCTAAGGGAGGAAGCCTCCTCCAAATCTTCAGAAGCAAAAAGATTTTGATAAAAATTAACAAAGGCCTCTTTGATGTTATCGAGGTCAGTTATCTCATGATTATCAACTATGATTCTCTCTATAGTTTCATTAGACTATTTTTGCTTAATGAGGTTAAAGAAAAATTTAGAACCCCTATCACCAAACTGTAGCCAGTGCGCACGGATCTGATCTTGGCGCCTTTGGTTTTAACCTACTGGTGATGTCTAAGGGCTTCCTTGGCATTGACAACATGAGAGATGAGATCATAGTCCGAAGGATTGGCTTGAATGTTGGATTCAACTACCTGGAGATCAGAGGAAAGATTTTTTTCAGTGAATCTATAATCTTTAGCCCTTTTTTTCCCAATGGTTTTTAACAGATTCTACCAGGCGAGAATGTTCCTGTTCCATCTATCCAAATGAGAGCTGGTGGGAAAGTTATTTTTGTTAATGAGCCTAATGATATGAATGGCAGCAAGAGTATCTTCATCTTTCAGGAGGCTAGTGTTGAGGAAAAACTTGGGATTGGATCCATTGCAGCGAATAGGAGAGTTGTTAATTCTAATACAGGTGGAGATAGGATGGTGATCGGATAGGGAGGTGGGGGTAACAAGGACAGAGTGACTGAATTTATCAGGCAGATTAGAGAAGAAATTTTTATTAGCATAGAAACGGTCAAGTATGGAGTAAATTCTAGAAGGACCCTGTTGGAAATTGCACCAGGTATGCCAAATTCCAGGGTTCGTGTCCTTAGTACCATCCAAGGGATCAAAAAGGTGTTTAGAGTTTTTCATTCTATTCCAATGCACTTTTTCCAGGTCTTTCCAAGCAAACGGAAGGCCTCCAATTTTGTCCTCTTGGGATTCAACCATGTTGAAATCCCCTCCCACAAGCCAGGGGATATTAGGGAGAGCAGCCAACCAGTCCCAAAGTCTCGCTCTTTCCTTGAAATCATTTGAGGCATAGATGGAGCATATGCCAAAGACATTGTTATTGTAATTGATAGTAACCCACACCGCTCTGTTACAGGGGGAAAGCCCATTGCCAGTGATGTAATTCTCCCATCTAGTGTTGATTAGAAGGGCAACCTCACCCCTACCCCTAGGGTGGTTGGTATAAAAATTGATGGAATCTTTCCACAGAAAGTTGAGATTGGAATCCAGAGCGTACCCAATGGATTTAATCTCTTGAAGCATTAGGAAATCCATGGATTTGCAGGTATCAAGATACCATTTAATGACCCATCTTCTGTCAGGGGATTCAAGCCCCCTAATATTCCATGAAATGCAATTCATAAGGAACCTTGTGGGGGGGGAGAACAATTTTCAGTGGACCCCAGAATTGGGGCCAAGACACTACAATGGATATCTCCTAGCAATTTTTTGGAGGGGTTCTTATTTTTGGAGCCTAATCGTCTCCCCCGCCGTTTAGATGTGGGGAAAGCATCTTTTAGCTCGTCATCATTCTCAGAGTCATCAGGGGACAAGAAATTCAAGTCCAAGGTATGCTTCTCAGGGTGAACAGCAGAGACAGAGGAGTAATTGCTGGCAGGGATGACTTCGAGCAAGCAGCCATCACCAAGCTCATGGAAGATTTTAGGGGGGAAGCTCTGGGGAGGAGCCGGGTCAGTGCATCTGACAGAGAGGTCCATGAGGGTCAAGCAAGAGGGGGAGGAGCTGCTTTGGATTTCTTTGGAAGCGGCCAAGATGGAGCTATTCGAAGTGGAGGTAAGTTGGGGGCAAAGGGACAGGGAGCCCTCTAAAGGTGTTGGATTGCTTATTGGTTCTTCATCTGCGTTTGTTGGAGACTTTGGCCAAAGATAGGGGCCCGACAATTTGAGCAGCACTCACAAGGGGTAATGATTCAGCAGAGAGAGAAGCAAGGGAAGGGACAAGAGGGGTGGGCGGGGTGTTGGAGGCCAACGGGGGTGAGGGATTAGCGGGCGCAGCAGAAAGAGGGGTTTTGTTCACCGAGGAGTTCGGGTTAGGGTTAACAGCTTCTGGTGAATTTTGGAGAGTCGAGGGCTTAGGCAGCGTGGGTTTTTTCTTAAGGATGGGACAGTCCTTCCTCAGATTCCCTTCTCTTCTACACAAGAAACAAGCATTCAGACCTCCGAGAATATCAATGGGGCAAGAGAAATTGTCATCATAAATACATATGTTAATCTCAGACGGAATTTCATACCCCGGATTCAGCGAGATAAGTATTCTGGCGTCCATATGAGGGACCAATCTGACAGTGTCATCCATTCGGATGACTTTGCCAAGTGGTTCAAGCAGTTGAGGGAGAAAATGCCATAGAAATGGTGGGATTTTTTTAACCAAAATCCAACAAGGGGCTGAGAGCGCAAGGACTTCCTCATGTATGGCCCCAGGAGACCAAGCCAGGGCGCGAAAGGAGGTAGAGCCCACGGTCCAGTATTTTTTTTTAAGTATTTCAGCCTGGGCTTCATGGTTAGCAAAAAAAATAACAAAAATCCCTTTCTGTATTTGTCTACAAAAAGAGATATGATAACCAAGTTTCAGGTTCCAATAGTTATGGAACCAGTCATCGAGAAATTTCCTGGGAGGACATTTATCCACTTCAACAACAGAGAAGAAAATAGCAGAATTCCTTAGCCTATTTTTTTCCCTACCAATTTCAACTAGCATTTCTGGATTAGGAGAAACAAAGAAAGATAATGGAGCAACCCCAACGTTCTTACCGGATTCGCAGGATTCATTAGGATTCGAGAGGGTAAACCTTGCGCTCGCGTTGATGGAGATACCAGAGTTAGCCACTGCCTCAGAGAACAACTTGGGTCTTGAATGCAAAGGGTTAGTGTTGGGATTATCTATGCAAGGAGTGTCAGACGCCATAGATGCCCTAGGTACAGCCGAGGAGGAAGTAGGGGGTACGGCCTCTGTCGAACGGCAGAGGGAAGAGGAGGAGGATGCATTCAACATAAATGCATTAAAAAGAACAAACTAAAAAGGAGCAAGCACACCTCTGAAGTCGCTGCCACCGGGGGAAGGTAGATGCCAGTCATCGAAAATCGCCAGTCACCAAAATTCGCCAGTCGCCCTTGTTTCATTTAATTCTTCATCTAAAACTTAGATTTTCAATAAATAATATGTTATATATAAATATATAACAATATACAATAATATTATATAAATAATAAATAATATATAAAATATTATCATTGTCTTATTTTATATATATTTATTATATTTATATATATTAATAAAAATATATATAATGATTGATTTATTATTAATATTTATAAATAAATAAATTTTATATAAATATATATCAATTATTTTAATGTAATAAATTCACTTAAATTTAATTTATATACTTCATTGTATTATTTAATTATCTTAGATATTTTTATATAAATAATTTATTTTAAAATATAACAAATAATCTTTTGAAATAAATTTAAAATAAAAAACACTTTGATTTCATGCCAACAAACCTTCAAATTTCCCACGCCATCATCCATAAAATATGAACAAGTTGGAGCTGCGTTGAGAAATGTGGGAAAAGAAATATTAAGTTAATGACAAACTCGGCATGATGCAGGCATGTGAATAGTGACTTGTACCAAAACTCAGCCATGACAGTGACTTGTATGAAGCCCAACCATGAATAGTGACTTGTACCGAAGCCTAGCCATGACAGTGACTCTATATTCCTTCTTTGTACTAAGTGGATTCTAGTTTGCATCAATTCCAGTGAT
Organism: Sequoia sempervirens; assembly: GCA_007258455.2. Classification (NCBI taxonomy): domain Eukaryota; kingdom Viridiplantae; phylum Streptophyta; class Pinopsida; order Cupressales; family Cupressaceae; genus Sequoia; species Sequoia sempervirens. The sequence continues at coordinate 122,708,866 of VDFB02026320.1, forward strand.
TGTCTTATTTGGTTTCAGTTTCAGTAATCAGTAGTGCAGTGTGTGGCATTGGTTGTTATAATCTGAGTCAATTATCTTTGATCAATTCTGGGCAAGTGAACTTCAGTTATTTGATTGTTTGATTCTATTTTTGGAGGTATTTGTCTTTCCTTCTTGAGCAAGCATACTACACTTATTACCTCATGTTGTTATCGAGGGATTTCTCAAATTATTGTTGAATTGAATCTAAATATAATATAAAATAAACTATCTATCTACAATAAAAATAAATAAATTTTAACAAAATGTCACCAATCTACGAAATATTGAAGCTAATTAATCTACTTGTAATTTCTAATATAACAATTTTCAAAGAAAACTAAAATAAGAATTCACAACAAAACAAAACAAAATTAATACTTGACACTTGGAAGTTTATTAGACATACGCTTGGTGAAGTTATGACATATCTATCCTCATGGGATCAATTTTCATATTCTCGTCTTCTCTCTAGACTAGGGTGTTATAATTTATGGAAGAAAGGTAAATGATAGGGAACTAAGCATAAGGAATAAGTAGTGAGGTGTTCTAGTAAAGGAAGCTTTGAAGCTTCAAGGAGTCATTAAGGTTTATAGGGAGCATGGAGACTATGGAAAATTGCCATGGATACCTTAGAATTGACTCACTATCATACTCAAGCAACAACGAACAAAGGGGCAACAAAATTGAACTCGTGCAAGAGGCTCTTAAAGATCATAGACCAAAGCTCTTAAAGACCATAGACCAAAGCTCTTAAAGACCAAAGACCCTTTGGGAATAGGAATGAAGCTACTTAAATAGGGGGAATTCCAATAAAAAATTGTGATTGGGGGAAGGGAACTAGCAATCAAAATTATGATTTGTGGGTAAAAATCAACAGCAACAAGGGTAATGCAAAGCCTAGACTCAACTGAGCTCACAATTAGAAGAAAATTTGGTGGAGAAATAGGCAAAATTATGAGTTCTCACATGCCAATATAGATGTTGAGATCATCTAATTTACTAGTGGGGACACCTATTTTTCCAAGGTGAGTCACCCATTTTTCCAAGATGGACAACCCTTGAGATGCTCAAGTGATCCTAGGGTTGTTTGAGAAACCCCAAGAAATCTCAAGCATCCTCGTTGATTGAAAGGGAAAATTATAGATTTTTGCAAAGACAAGGATATGGATGCAAGGCAAAAAGTTGGAGAGGTTAAAATAAATATAGGAGGGGACCTCCTAAGGTCTAAGAAAATGCTTCCATCAAAATCAAAAAAAGTTGAAAGAGAGTTTATCCATGCCACATGGCTCATGAGCTAAACTAGAAAATCATCATTGAAACATCATGTATGCCCATGCAATATTGGGCACATAGAAATCCAAAATGGATAGTTGATCAATTTTGAAATATAAATTTTAAATTAGTGCAAGATAAGTTTGCGACTACAAGGATGAGCTAGCAATCACAAGGATGACTTTGCAACTATAAACTAGTCCCAAAAAGGAACTAGAGTGGATAGAGTATGGTGCATGTAAATAAGTGTGTCATTGGAAGTAATAAATGAGTGGATAGTGTGAATTTATAAGGGTGTACAAAAATGGAAAAGGGGATACATGGTAGGTATATAGAAAGATGTGTAATAAGATAGATAAATAACATAGGGAAAGAGATCTAACTTTGCACAAGATTATGTCATTTGTTAGTGTGTCTATGTGTCAAAGAACTCCTTAAAAAAGAGGTAGAAACTAAATGGGAAATAGCATGGGTATACAAAATTTACCATTACGATACTATGTGAGAACAAATTCTTAATATGAGTAAATATAAATATTTTTTATTTTTTATATATTTAAATTATTCATTTTTTTATTTTTACCTATATTTAGTTATAAATTTCACAACCATTTGTGATAGTTTTTTTTTTATGTTAGATTTATTTTCACAAACTAAATAAATATTACATTATAAATATATTATTTTCATCTAAATACTTATATTGATATTGTTCTTATTTTAATCGCTCATGGCATAGTGTGTTGGTTAAAATGTGGCATTGTCATTATTGTCATCAAGGTTCAAACCCTCATTGGGTTATTGTATTTGCAAGATTTGTGCCCTCATTGATCCATGGTGTTCACGAGTTTCAACCTTATGATCCATGTTGCTCATAGGTTTCAACCTTCACATTAAAATTTGTTGGTGTACAAGTTGTTGACTTTATGTTCCAAACCTTGGCAAGCTTTGTGATCTGTTGGGCTATTGTGCTCATGGGTTTAGACTATTCACATTAATGTAATGTGTTCACACTAGAGATGGGGTCCCCCGTTTTTCACCTCACTCGACTCAAGCCAAGCCAAAATTCTCAAGCTACCAAACAAAAATATATATTTTGATTTTATCCTTTATATGAATATAAGTACATATGAACACCATAAATTTTCAAAAGTTGAAAATGAAACCTAAGTTCAATTATATTCATAATAATTTTAATTTTTAAGTAAAAATTATTTTACACTTAATTGATTTTTTAAAATATTTTTAATCATATCAAGTGCACATTTGCACAAATTATATAATATACTCCACAAAATTTAGTCTAAATCCTCTTTATTATAATACTATTTCTAAGTTTATTTATACACACTAAATATTTCCCTTAAATATTAGCTACATCAAATCTACGTTTAGTACTTATAATATTCTTAGAATCAAACTTAAAATTATTCATTTTTAACTTATGATTATTTATAAATAATAGTAATGGTATAGATATCTTGAATCAAACTCTTTTATTTGTTTAAGAATTATTTTATTTTATTTTAGAACTATTTAAGAATTGTTTTATTTGTATTATGGAGAGAAGCATTCTACATGGCATCAAGGACCTTCATGACATTTAATTTTGAAAAATGTTATAGAATAAATCTTAAGTAAATAAAATAAATCTTAAAGTAAATAAAAAATCCCTTCGCCTCTTTTCCTACTCTTTTTTATGGTACCTCCAAATCTAATCTTGGGGCTATGTTGCCAGCAGGATCATTATGATGGATTATAAAACCAAGATTCTTGATTTTTGTGTCAACCTCAAACAAACCACTAACAACAAATTTAAACTCACAACTAGTGAAATTAATCTTAGATCAACCTCCAAGGCTCAAATAAAAAAATATTTATTTATGGTGACTTGAAACTCACCATTCAAGTCTTGTAGAACCTTCAACGTATTCACTACATCCAACTCCAAATTATCAAATCTAGAATTGAGGCTCTATTAGAAAAGTGTGAAGCTCTTGTTTACAATTATGTTTTTAGGAAGGCAAATGCCTATGCAAACAAAAAGGATAATTTACTTATTAATACTCCCTACAACAAAATTTGTTGCACCCCGTCTCTAAGTTGTTGAGTTACTTTTACCTTGTAAGTAAATATGATGATAAATGTTAATCAGAGCTTTAATATTTTCAATTGGTAAATGAAAATACTAAATTATGCATTAAATATGTTATTGCTTTTGAAATAATGAATATCTTTATTTTGATGGAAAATGTGATGAATGAATATGTATTGTAATGTAAATGCTTTGATGATGCAAATGATTTATGATGCTAATGGATTTTATGTGAACGGCTAACTACTTATGTGATGTAATAAGTTGAATGTAGGAACAGGTTTGAACCTCTGGAAGAGAGGGGGAGTATCACTCAAGAGAGGAGTTTGGTCTAGTAACCCTTGATGAGCCTAATTGATCATGCACACACATTTACACCCTAGTTGATCTAGTTGAGTTAGTTCATGAAAACAGGTAGGTAACCTTTGATTATAGTTTGGGGTTGTGTGATTGAGTCTTTTGTCCAGTAGAAGTTCTTCCTTGTATGTTCATATTTGTATATTTTAATCAATGAAGGATATACACATTGTGTATATACGTTGATTAATTAGAATGTGATTATATGTGTTTATATAAAGATATTAAAAATAATATGTATATATATATATATATATTAATACAAATATGTATAATAATACATATACATATATATTGATATATTCATACGTATTTATATATACGATTGTTATTTCGATATATATTGAGATATTTATTAATTGACAATTAATGTGTTTGATAATCTTGAGTATATATATATATATATATATATATATTTATTTATTGTTGAATATTTGTTTTATATTTAAAAACACATAAATATATGTCATAGCGCACTCTATAAAGCGTTATATAAATGTAAAGGAGAGCGCATAAGAAACATTGTTGCATGCATATTGAAATGCAATTAACATAGTGAAAGCACCATACCAAGCACATGAAATAAAGTATTTTAAAACCAATAGCATTATAATATGCAAGGCACATAGATGAAGGCAGCCAATGACAATGCATAGTCTAGGGAAAAGAGTTTTAATGCAAATAAATGAATGAGGCGCATACAACACATATGGCACAACCTTTAGTGGAATGCAAGCCAACACATGAAGATAAATGAGACTTAGTCAAGTGCAAACTTGGCAACATTTTGTGAAGGAATTTAAATTAGGAAACTTGTTTTAAGCCTGTTGTCCCATATATCAAGTTGACTCAGCCATTTAAATGGTGAGGACTGTGATGTGTTGCAAATATGTGAGTTAACTTGGTGAGTCATTGCATGAGGTTAGAAAGGTGGAAGAAATATTAACTTGTTTGTAGCCTTCGGTTGCTCACAAATTAGTATAAATAGAGGTGCTCATTCTACCAATTGTTACACTTATCATTCCAATTTCCTTGTGTTATTTTGTTGCAATTTCTTTGCAAAGTAGGTTGAGATTTTGTGAGTGAGAGAGTTGTTTTGTTGAGTTACTTTGTGATCGTTGAGAGAATTGGTGACAGGTTAGACTGGAATTAAGTTGATCTTGGAGGGAGTATCAAGTGGACTTGTGGAATTGAGCTAGGAAGGGAGTTTAATTAATTGGAGCTTGTATACAAGCATGCTAGTATCTATACCTTTGTCATTTATGTTGGAAAGGTTAAATAGTTTTGATTACTATATTAGAAAAGTTAAATAATTATGATTACTATGTTGGAAAGAAATGGTTTTGAGTATGAAGTGATGTGTGATTGTGTTTTCACGTTCTTTGTTGTTTCCTGCTTTGGTTGAACCTACCTATTAGGTTAATACTTTTATATACCCTATATGGGAATTATATGATGGTATTCTATTTTGACTATACAGAGTTAGTCTATACTGAACATATGTAGAATGAAATGTGAAATGTAGAAAATATCGATGTCTTGAGCTAACTTGACTTTGATAGCTTATAATGCTAGGTAAACCCATGTGAACAATGAGGTTAGCAATTATATGGTAAGGATGGTATGATAGGCATATGGTCGTGATAGGTTGAGACATCAAGCAACCATATTGATAGTCTATACTTGATTGATCACTTGATCATTACTTTACTTTCAAATGAAACCTTAGGTTGAAGAATAACCTATTTGGTTAGGAAATTTATTTGATTATTGATTGAAGCACATAGTTTGAGTTTAACCTATATAATCGGATTGATAATTTGATTGTTGATTTTATCATTGATTGAATTCATTTATTGTTGAAGGTCATACTTTTGATAGAAGTCATTTATTGTTGAGGATTATACTTTTGATTGAGGCCATTTATTGATGAGATTATACTTTTAATGGGAGTCATTTATTGTTGAGATTACACTCTTGAATGGAGACTTTTAATGTCAATTTGTACTTTTGAAATAGAGTCATTTAATGACATGATGTTATGTTTACCTATGTGGTTAATTGGTAAGATAGAGTTGCTTTTAGATACTTAGTAACAAAGTCATTTAGATATGAGTTAATGGGATGGTTATTCCTGGGGTTAGGATAATCCACAAGAAAGGGGATAGTCTTCGAATGGAATACTAATGGTCAATACAAATCAATCAATTAAATGTGGTGAAATAGATTACCTCACTCAAAGTTACTAGGTGATGAATCTTTGGACAAAGTAATGCAGGTAGCCATTGTCTACACTATTAATTCACTGTGTGATCCAATTTACATTCTAGGCTGGGGTAATCATATATGAGGTAGCAAACATTACGGTAGCTCTAGATATGTAGGACACATCACTATGCTCATAAAAGGCTATTTGAAGGATGAGGTTACCAAACCAATCTCTTCGTCGAAGGGAGGGCCATCTTACCAAGATTAGTAGATGTGCGGGGGACCGCAGTTAGTCCATGGTTGGCAGAAAAACACTTGAGTGATGCATGTAGTTGGTGGCCAAGATTTGGAAGGAGGATATTCTGGACCATTGGTATTTCTAATTCAAGAATTGAAGATGTACGCACCAGTATTGGGGACAACTAGAAGGTATGCACCAAGAAAAGGGAACATCTAAAATGTTTGCATCAATGTTGGGAGATTTGTAATAGTTTGTATTTCTAGTTCATGTCAACTCGTTAAAGCTACGTATGTAATCATGTATCCATCTATATGGAAATTGTAAATGCAAAATGTAATCTTGAATATATTTATGTAAAGTTAAATCATACTTATATTATTGGAATGATTCTTTGATTATGCAATGGAAAGTTTGGATAAAGTTATATTTCAAATGATGCATTTATTATTGAATAGAAAAAAATTATGGCTCATAATGCTAGTAGCATATCTATCCACTTTTGGGTAAAATTGTAGGAGTTTAGGTGAACTCCTCAAACACCCCAGAATCACCTGCAAGACAAAATAACTTCCACAAGAGAGAAATGGCAGAAATATCATGCTATCATTAAGATGCAAGAATTCCAAATTGAATATGAGATGATTACAAATGTACAAAATGCCTTGAATATATAGGCATGAGTGAAAACCTAAAATGCGTAAGATGTTGCCAAGTGTTAAAATCTAACAACATGTGAACCCTATCTAGGAAATGATAAAAAGATATAAGTTCTAGAAGGACAACTCATCTTCTAGAAGGAATCTTATCTCCTACAAACAAGGAAAGGGGAATTACCCCATTATTAAATGATTTATCTAATTATGCAACCTAGGACTTAAAATATTACCTAAGTAAACTTATGCAAAGTGTAATTAAATAATTAATTACACCAACACCCCCCATAAGTGCAACTTAGGGAGAAGCAAATTATTATGCAAAGATGAGTCCCGACAACAAGGCCTGATCAGGTACTCATTTACAAATGCAATGAAAGAGAAAGAGGAGAAAACCTAGTGGGAAAAACCACACCTCAATGAGATGACCTGCTGCAAAGAAGCACTGGAAGAACTCTGATGGAGTATCACTGGAATCCTTAATTCGGCAAGCAAGGAAAGATACCTTTGTTTACAAGAAACCATAGTGGAATCATAATAATGCAACAACAGACCCGATGCCAAGGAACGCTGGAAAACTCACATATTGGATCAACCCTGGAATCTATGAAGCAATCGGAGATGAAAAAGATGCCCCCCATAAGAGGGAATGATATGATGACAAGATCTGGAAGATAAGTGTCTCTCGATGCCAATGCCAAATTGTAACTAAAACTGCTCCATGGGAACGAGTACCATCAAGATTCTGGAACATTAACCATAAAAACATGGCCCTCAAACTGAGATAGATTTGACCCAATGCAGATCAATAACCATAAACTTTCAATCTGAAGTGTGAACCGATACAAACCAAAATGTGTCCAACTATGAACAAGAAGAGGCCAAAAGAAACAACAGAATCTAGATACAACTCATGCGAGTTGTCACCAAAAAAGAAGATGAGATGCAATAAACCCCCCTTGATTAAGATGCAAGAATGCCAAATTGAATATGAGATGATTACAAATGTACAAAATGCCTTGAATATATAGGCATGAGTGAAAACCTAAAATGCGTAAGATGTTTCCAAATGTTAAAATCTAACAACATGTGAACCCTATCTAGGAAATGATAAAAAAATATAAGTTCTAGAAGGACAACTCATCTTCTAGAAGGAATCTTATCTCCTACAAACAAGGAAAGGGGAATTGCCCCATTATTAAATGATTTATCTAATTATGCAACCTAGGACTTAAAATATTACCTAAGTAAACTTATGCAAAGTGTAATTAAATAATTAATTACACCAACAAAAACTTAGTAAAATTACTAGATAGAACAATGGGCATGTTACAAAATTGTTATTACTCACTTCATTTGTAACCATTTAGTTTCCTACAATCTTGAATAGTTTTTTATCTTGTTGTACTTTATTCTCTCAATAATAGTATATAACTCTATTAGCTCTTCAAATAAAGATAAAACAAAATAATTCTTAAGTAAACAAAATAGATATATTTCTCATATTTTTTAGATAGATGTATATAAGATATCTATACTAGTTTACTTAGGAATTATTTTATAGATTTTTTTAAATGCACATGTCAGTTATGTTTTTTTAAATATATGTTGATAGTGTTTTAGTTTTTATTTACACAATGAGTTTGGAACTATTTTATTTACTAGAGAGATTTATTATTTTAGATTTTTGAAAATAAATGTTGACTCTTAATAGTTTGTTTTGGCATGGCTATCCTTGATGCCACTATAGAATGTCTCTTAGTGTAATAATAATTGCATGATAAGGAGCAAGAATGAGGAAGAGAACTATTAGGAGGTGTTCTAATGTGCATTCTAATTGACTAAATCATGCAATTATTTGTTGTTGGTTTAAACCTAAAATAAATGTGATTGAACAATGTTCCCTTCAAGCTTCTTTGTCCTTAGTAGGAAAATTCATTGGTAAGTTTGTAAAGGGTGCTACTCTAGTCAGGTGGTTGAAGAATAACTAGAAAGGTATCCATCTCCTATCTTTTTCAATTCTTCTAGATTGTTTCTTTCTATTGTAATTTGGCTCTTTGATGGGAAAATAGTGGATTTGGTCCCAAGGACCCTAGTTTTACAGATATTATGGGATTTTCTTAAGCCCTTGGTAGCCCTTTTTTATCTAGAAAATATTACTTTCTCAAGGGTATCATTATGGGGAAGTTTTAGCAATCTACCATTGGTTTGTAAATCAAAGACTATGCTTCATGTTTTGACAAATCATATTGGATCATTCTTAAAGATGGACCTAGATCACAATGGTTCTTTAAGAAGCTTTACTAAATTTTATTTTGATGTTAGAGCTCTCATAGTCGATTCCTCATTTAACCAAATCTCTTCCTTGTAGGGTATTTGCTTCAATATGTAGACTATTGAGGGCTTACAACAAGATACTTGCATTGTAATCAGCTAGGCCATCATATAGCAAATTAATCTTAATAAAAACGTGACTTGGCAAAAAAAATTAAGTAGGTTCCAATGAAAGAGAAGTCAAATAAAGGTTTCGATTTGTGGAACCATAATGTATTTTTTGTCCCCATTGGTTCTATGAACCCTAGTCCCCTCTAAGTCTCAATGGCAACACCATGTGGAGCCTCAAGAGAAAATCTTTGGTTGCAATTTGGAGGCTATTGATGGGGCTATACAACCAAATGGAAACAAAGGAGTTTCAAACTCTAATTCAAGTTTTATCGACTATGGGTGGAGGGAAAAGTTTGTTTCATTTGCAACCCCAAGTAAATCCTAAGAAGCACAAAGGTCACAAAACTCAATTATAAAGGCTTCAGAATTCAACACAAGAGAGGATGGGTGAAGGTTCTCAATGGATGATGAAGAGTCTTTTGCAACATAATAGGAGGCTTGTGGTTACTCAAGCCTAACCCATTTAGCTTCAACAATTAGTTTAATGTTTTGTTCTTGTTAAAGTGAAATGATATTTATCTAATTGATTTTTTAATTATTAAGGTCCCTTTTCACACTAGCATCTTAAGCTTATTTAGGTCATGTGATTTTTTGTGTCTCAAATCATAGGATAAGGACACATGTCATGATCTATTTATATCCTCACCTAGGGTTTATCTTTCTTGCTTTTTGCTTTTTGCTTCTTCCTTTTATAAGGATCCATTATTGTTCATTGAATTGTGAGGTAGCACATTCATAATTATTCATGCTTTTTTGGATCAATAGCTTTTGGCCTCCATAGCTTCATTTCTTCTCTTTCACTGGAAACTGTTTGATTGCAAGTGATACTTAAATGTAAGGTTGAGGAATCAACTCCAACATGGTATCAAAGCTCCAAATATGCAATTATTGTCCTCTTTTTGAAAGATGCAGCCTTGAGAAATCAAATGATTCATCATGGAGCCAAATGGACCTCATTATTTTTTCTAGAAGATCCAAAAATCTTAACATCACCTATCTAAATGTTGAAATTAGAGCAACTGAATTTTTTGCAAAAAAAAATTAAGCTACACAGATTTTGAGAGTTAAAATTTTGTACAATCTACATGATATGTATTGTCGTAGGAATCTGTATAACCATCCAAGTAGTTGTACTCCTTGCGCAACCTTTGCATCACTTTGTGATTTTTGACAAATCTGGGTTTTTTGACAAATTCCTATTCTTTTTTGGTATACTTTTGTTAGTAATAGCAAGCTTTGGAGGGATCCAGTGTTTTTTTTCAAAAAACTGATGCTTTTTTGGATTTTTTGATGTTTTTGGATCATTTGTTCACTATGATGGATTCTTATTTTTGGGTGATCTTCCAGAAAACCTATGACTTTTTGTGGTAAGGTTTTTCAATAATTTTTTTGTCGCTAAAAACGCCACTAGTCGCTTTCCACCTCGCAACAAATTTTTCCAATCGATGATGCCAGCATCACCAAACAACTTTTTTTATTGGACTACCAATGCTTTTTAGTAGCCTATTTTTGTGACTTTTCTACTTCAATGATTTCCCTATTCTAGGTGGTTTCCCAAGTTCTATGGGCTGGTTTGTGATAAATTCGTAGTTGAACAACCCATACAGGTGTTTTGACGACCCTATCAATTTTTTGGTTGATGGATAGAATATTCCATGTTGAAGGGAATATTTCAGCACTTAAGGAATATATCGACGATTCATAGCATATTATTTTTGCTAACGTCAACGTTATACCCCTACACCCAAACTAGATTACACAAATAAATAACCTCATACTATCACACCAAACCAACACGTGATGATCTATGACCAATTCTAAAGTTGATTGATCGTATACTATGTATGACTATGACACCACCAAATACTCACCAAAAATGAAGAAAGAGAATATTTTTAGCACAATTATAGCGCTTCAATGAGATTGCCAAAAGGAGCTAGAGGGGTTTCATCCTTAGTTTCAAGATTCAAAGGATTTCATCCTCAAATCAACTCTAGAATATTAATGCAAAAAAATAACAATAGAAAGGGAGACACTTCTAACAAGCAAACGCCTATTTTATAGCCCTAAGGAGGGTCCAAATCTCAACACACATAATCTGTCGCTACTTCATGGCCTAGGGTTAAGGAGTCGATTAGTCCCCTAGGTTCTAGGGTTGTCTAGTCCTCGTTTGTTGTTCGATAGTTGTCTGTTAGTTGTTTCTGTGTGGACTGTTTCTATTTTGTCAGGCCCTAGTGGCTCCTGTTTTTCCCTAGTTCATTCCTGGTTTGAACTAGCTTCTTTTTGGCCCTGAGGGCTTTCTGTGTAAAGGGTACAACACCCTGTAAATGTTGCTTACTTGATCAAAAACAAAAAGTATTCAAGTCAAAATGCCACCATAACTCAACTCTCCCACTCTAACAACATAATTGCCCTCTTTGAAAAGACAATTTGTAACTCCTATAATGCACTATCAAAAGTTGATGAAATTAAACCAAAAAATGCCATTATATATTATTTAGTTGTATTTTCCCAAACTATAATTCTTGCCCCCTTCCCCCTGTGCCCCCTCCCCTTCTTTAAAGAGATATTTTCCTCCAACCCATCGAGAAAATTGAATGAATGGGGTTATGGGACACTACAAGATGAATTAATGCAAAGTGGACATTACATCATCTCATAAATTTTAAAGAACTTGAAGTTATAGTTATTTATTTTCAAAAATAAAACAAAATACAATTATGTATTAGAAACAAGTATTGTGTAGCTAAACATTAAGAACTCATTTTCTTTTGTGGCACAAATAACAAATCCAAACTAATTTCCTAAGACAAAAGCTACACTCCTGCATCTAAAACATGACAAAATTTATAAAACTTATCTAATCTAAATAATCTTAATAAACATAAGATTGGTATCAATGATAATCAATTAGTTTATTTTAGTTGATTGATAATTTACATATCTAAGGGTACATTCCCTAGCTTGATTTTAATATCACAACTTTGTGCCCCACATCCTAGCCAAACTTGGCACACTAAGATATTCCAAGCTAAATTTCTATGCAAAAAAAATCACTTTCACAATTTAGTGTGCACAAGCATTTCATCAAACAGGTTGTTGTTTTTTATTATATAAGCAGGGAAGGGCCCTAATCCCATAGTAACAAAAGGAGCTAAAACAACAAGAAACGAGACAGACTAGTAAACAGCACCAATCACACCCAAAAAAACAACCAAACTAACTACTAAAAAACAACCATATAAGGCTCGTAGGTCAAATTACCAGTATTGCATCCACAAGATCATTATAGTTATAAAAAAAACATGAGCATACCACATACTATCCCAAAATGTGGCACGCAAACCATATAAAATATTAACCATAGTCCAGCAAATTCTAAACCAAAGCATAGCAAGCAAAAAGTAACAATCTGAAACTATTATCCTAAGGAACCAAAGTTTTAAGGCACATATAAAACCAAATCAAAAAACAGAGTAGGAACAATGCCATTATTTGGCATTAGCTATCAAATCCCAGTGTTCACCAATCTGAGAGACGAGCTCCCTCTAGTCTAGGTTAGCTTCATTGGTCAAGTCCTTCATGCCCTCCTGCTTCCCGACTTTCTTTAATTGCTTCTTGATCTTTGATTGACCAAAAACAACTCCAACCGTAGCACGCCTCATCAAACCATCAGTCACCTTCATCAAAGTTGTGATTGCTTTCTCCATGTCCTCAACCTGAACCTGTAGAAAGGTGATTCTACTTTTCAAAAAAAGAATGTTAGTGTCCTCAGGAATAGTAGTACCCTTGATAATGTCCTCCACATCACATACCTCCTTCTCAATAACCTCCAGGTCCTCTTCCCCACCAATTTCTTCCTCCACCTTTCCATCTTCCTCCTCCAGATCTTCTTCATCCATCTCATAATCTTCATCATCACAATCCATTCCTTCACTTTCCTCCTCCACTTGGGGTCTGAATTCTTTCGCAGTTAGTTGTTCCTCTTCCTCTATTTCAATCCCCTTTTTACCTTTTTTGTCTAAAGAAGCAACCTTTGCCAATCTTGTCGAACGTCGGCCACCACACAACATTTCCTGCCTGCTCTTCATCCAATTCCTCCTTTTGAGGACCATTAGGGTCTTCAACTATGGTAATGACATTTCCTTGCTTTGGGGTTTGTTGGTCTTTTTTCGAGCAAACAGTTTGTTGTTTTGAATGTACATTCAATTTATTTTTACTAGTTTGATAATTGTTTTAATGCACCATTTACACATGGACTTCTCACAAGTTCATATACAGAGCAACATATATTTCAATACCTCACAACATATGAATTTATTCTTATATAATGTATGCCAAACAATACAATAAATAACCCAAAAGATGTTCAACCACTAGTATTTATCAGCAAATACACACAGTAAACAATCTTAATATTACACTAACCTGGAAGTGATGATAGACTTATCTTTTCAACACTCCAAGCCTTCACCATGTAAATCACCCTCAGCAATTAATAATGGAGCCTAAAATGAGGTACGGTGACCTCTTGGAATTGATACGATGGCACATAGGAAGGCATCACACTTTGAAAGTCAACGATGATTATCTTTCTCACTCAACTCTCTCTCCACGTCATCTCATGTAAGTCCAAATGGGTCGCACTTTATGTATGGAGCAATTGGTTTATAGACTCAACAAAATAATGCCACAAAACAACCTTCAGAATTGTTACCACAATTTTTTCCTGTGCTATACGACTTCAAAGAAGGTACGACTCTCAATGCAAATATGCGGCTGCTCCAAATAAAACTTCACCTCCTTAATACTTGCACTGGATTAAAACTTAAGCCGCATCCCTATTATCCTTTTCTCTTACCATGCCTTGCCCCATATTAAATTCTTCATTAATGCATCGAATTTGTCTTTAGTTTGTACGATTGAATAGTACGAATGAGCTAAAAAATAATAAAATAATATTGTACTCATTCCAGCATTACCTATTTTAAAATCTTTTAACTCTAAAATTTGTCATGATATAAGACTTCACAAATTTTGACTACTTCAATTGTTAAACCCGAGCAAAAAATATGTATGATCTCTTCAGCAACCAGCTAGGGTAGAATCATTCACTACTGAAACTAACATTGATCCCTTAGGTTTTCGTCAAGAGTTTTGTTTTCCAAAACTCACCAATTTCATCAAAATAAACAAGCATGTAAAAATAAGCTTCTAAAAGCACTTTTATATCCCTCTCCAAAAATACTAAAATGACTTTTCTAATTCAGACACTTCTAATATTTTATTCAAACCCAAAAAATAAAATGACTTATAAGCCCTCATTAAATATCCCACTAAAATCACTTTATGGAACTTGTTAAATTAATTAAATAATATTACCCATAAAATATGCTTGATCAGATAATAATAAATGACTAAATTAAAATATTATCTAATCCTTGACTTTAGCCTACAGGTATAAGATAGGTTAATTGGTCACTCAGAATTACTCTCGGAAGGGTACATTACACACACTTTTTAATTTTAATTTTCACCTCTAGTGGCCTCGCATGCAATAATGCACATAAATCTCTTTCACCTTGTCTCTACAATCTAACATGCACTTCTACCGGTTGAGGACTTGCATAGTTTAGAAATACCATTCCTGTTTATTAGTAGCCCTCTATTATGACAATGATGCAAGCTTGTTAGAATATGGATCTCAGGTAGCCTTCTACAGCAATTCTAATTAGGACGCAGCAGCAATTAAATAAGACTAAAGTTCAAGTCCGAGTTTTGAGCACCAACTTTAGATTGATAAATTAAAATGAGGTTTTATCTCAATTCTAGTTTAAGCGATGAGTTTGAGTAGTCATATTTTCAGTTTAGTGTTCTCTTGTTTGAGTTAGGATGCAGATTCCAAGAGAAGCTTAAGTGTCTATTGGAGTGCGCTACCTCATCCCTTCATACAGATCGTGCATATCTTTATTTAGAAGTATGAATTTGACTTTTGATAACTCCTATGTATGCCCTTCTCACATCTATAAATTGAAAGGGCGGAGGTATGAAGTCGTTAGTTTATTTTCTGTAGCAGATTTTATGTTCAGAATTAATGAAAAATAGTGATAAGATTTTGACAGTCATTCATTGAGTTTAGTTTATTGTTTTCTATGGAATGCGTTCAAAGATTCTTGCATCTGATTGATAAAGTTGTTTTGATAGCTTTTAGTTTCTCTTTTATTCCTGTAGGAATTAGATACCAAGTGCAGAATCTCTGTACCATGATTTAGAGAATTTAACAAAACATGCATTTTAAAAGAAAAAAATATAAACTCCCATATATTTGACCTGTAAAACACCTTGCAAGACCTGCATAATCGATCAGGACTTCAAATAAAGCAAATAAGATCTTGTCCATTGTAACAGTAATGGTGATGAAAGATCTTACAGGTAAATCATGTATAAAAATTTAGCATGCTGCCAACATCAAGAATTTCACACATGCTGAGAAATCATTAACTTACTAAAATACCCCCCCGAGAATTTCCTTTCTTGCACCTCTGTTTATATGAAAAAAAAATCAATACAATTATCAGCTTCAAGTTCAACTTGTGTCCTCACTCGTACAAGCACACCCTATGGATATCCAATATCTTGCCTATAGAATTTGTATGCTGGTAAACTGAATCACTCAAACTCAGCCAAAAAGTCCTTAATTTCAGGAGTAGTCAATACTCTGCGCCTGACATCCACAAAAACATACCCAATAAGCTGTAAATAATGATGTGATGATAATCTAAAAATATATAAATAAAATGAGTATAAGCTTAAACAAAACCAATATGACTTGCCAGATGCATACCTGAATTTTCTATCAGTGCCATCCACTCCTATCTCAATGTATTTTCCTGATATATGCCCTTCAAAACTACTCAACAGAGGAAAAAAAACTGTCAACTAAATCTGGTAGTGAATATTGTTGTGCAAACACATGTCAAAATGTTTTCCAGATGCTATTTTAAAAGCCTGTATCTTAGCATACCCTTCTTTCGGTATCAATATGGCAGTGTGCACTGCATCATCGAGTTCTATGTACAGGACACTAAAAGTACGTACCATGAAGTTCCTCTATGCCTGCAGTTTAAGAAAAATAATCTTATAACTGAATAATCATGATGTTGCAACGAGTGGCCACATTTGGCTTAGATCAATTCCCTATGAAATTAGAAAATAATCATCACATGTAAGCACACCTTGACTGAGTAAACTCTTGCATTACAGTTGCTGTTTCCCTCACAAGCTGTGTCGCTAGGATTGGCTCCTAGAGATATGATAAAATAATGAAGTTAGATAAAGTTTTTGGAAGATACAAGCAAGTAGTAACATTGTATATTTGGAAGAGAACCAAACACAATTGGAGACACAAGTAAGGTAATTTCAATATTCTTATTTCAGAGGGAATTAATGAAAAGATGTATCAAAAATTAAAAACATGTGCAACTTGAACAAACTTAAAAAACTTGACACAAAGCCCCACAACTTAGTAATATTGTTATAGATTTGCAAAATGATCAAACGCAATTGAAAATCAAAAATACTAATTCAATTTATCCAAATTCCCAGAGAATTATATCCAAATACATATTGCATAAACGTGACTAGATTGAATAAAAAAAATCACAATGATGTTTGCAATTCAATCTAACAAAATCTGGAAAAAAAACGTAGATCATTAACATTAAAAATGTTTTTTTACAAGAGTTTTTAATAGGTTTGTATGTAAAACATGCTCAACAACAGCTAATCCAGTTAACACGGTTCTTCCCTCTGACTCTTATCCCCAAAGTGGCTTTTCTCAGAAAACATTTGTTACAAATTACTGGGGAGCTGACTGCTCCATATTATGTACAGCATCACTCTGATCAGATGGCATTAGATTCCCTCAGCCAGATGATCATGCAAATGCCAGCTTCTTATTAAGACTGGCCGTCATACCCCTTAAGAAACACAATTTGTAGATTTTGCATGCTTCAGCAAGTGGAAACTAAGCAAGCCTCCATTTGTAGATTCAGTTTACATAAGAATTACAGGAGATTTCATTGCTTATTCAGAGACTCTTTTCTTCTGACATTTTTTGCTAGCTATCCATTTATCTACTTGGTAACTTAACTTGTGGATATAAATTTTGTTTCTTTCCATCCTCTCCACAGCATGAGCTGTGCCAAGCAACTTGTACTTTTTGGTGCATCACAATGTGATAAACATTCATCCACCAGGCACTGCCTATCAACTTAGATTATTCAGCAGCCCAAAGAGACTAGTGCAGAGTATAGCAGAGTGTCAGTCCTAGTCTCTGGCATTCTCCTTATAGGGAAACAGGGTATAGAAAAATTTGAAATAACTGTGTTCTTTAAACAGGTTAGGGATTTCTCAGCCTTGGACACTATGAGTGCCTTTCTTCTTAGTTACCTTCAAAGGAAATATTTTGATGCTAATGCAGACTACTTTCTAGGTATCTTATAATGCAAGCCAATCTCCAAAAGAATTCTGCAAAAACATAGAAAGAGTCATCTTCAAAACCAGTGTTGAACACCATAGAAAGAGTCATCTTCAAAACCAAGGTTGAACACCAATAGTCTAGGAAAGTTAAACAGATTGAAAATTTTACCAATCAACAAAATGTTCTAAAATCACAATTTGAAAATCATTAAATGTAAACAAATTATAGCTGAGGCAGCAAATAGTAAATTATGTTGCAGGCCCACAATTTCAATATGTAAAAATTGATAAAAGCATATTTAGACTTGGACTCAAAATTAAAAACGAAAAACAGCAAAAGGGCTCCTAAGATTTCATAGTTGTCATTCAGTAGTTGGTAAAAACCATAGTTCCATGGAGTTTCCTAATGGGGGGACACGGGGATGTGGGGACAGGTTTCAGGGACGGGGGACCAAGGGCCTAAGTTTGGGGATGGCAGGGGAATGGTGGCAGGGTGGCAACAGGGTGCTGAAATACATATAGTACTTGAAAAAATAGTTATAAAAAGATGTATAAGTATAAGAATTTTACATCTTGAAGACAACTAGGAGTCCCCTAGATCTTTTGAAGACACCCCAACGTCCTCGAAAGTCCTAGCGGCATCTTGGAGACGGCGACGCTGGTGGTGGGATAGTGGCAATGGTGGTGGGCTGGTGGGGGGACTTCCCCCCCCCCCAAGTCCCCAAGCCTCTGAGAAGGGGACATCTAGGAAATGCGGGGTTTTTTTTTGGGGGGGATGCATCCCCATGGAACACCTTGTAAAAACTAAAAATTGCACATTTGGACTTGACTCAAAATTAAAAACAAAAATCAGCAATATGGCTCTCAAAATTTATCAGAGTTGCCCTTCGGTAGTTGTCCATAGTTGCCAACTCCTATTAGTTGTAAATGGAAATAGAATACGTACACATTATTCATTTGGTGAAGAGGGATAAACTAGTTGAGAAGACAGTTGATAATTTAACAGACATACACGCTAGGTAGCAAACCTAACAATGGAAGACACTGATTTCTTCATAGAGACTTGCAGTATGTTAATGTGGGTGTGAACAATTGCAAAATTAATTAGGAATAAAAATGTTCAATATCATTGACCTGATAATCTAGGAGTCATATGTACTATGAGCAACTAAATGATGACAATGATGATCTTAGTGCACCTGGGAGAAGCCATGTAGCCGTGTGCAGCCTTGTTGGAGAGGATTTAGCAGCTAGTGTTGACTTAACTTTCATTTCAAATAACTCCCCATGTTAAAAGTACATATTCCCCCTTGTGTAATGCTTCCCTAAAGGGTATCCTCCATTAAACCAGTATCTTGCTTGCCAGAGACCTAAAAGACTACTTTTACCTACACCTTTTTATCTGCTATATTTGCATTTGAGCATACCAAATTAATAAATTATAAATCCAAGTTACTGTTTTATGTGTAAATGAATTTGTGCTATTTTCCAACGAAGATTAGTTCAACATTTCCTCTCAATATCCTTGTCATTTCCTTCATTCCCATAGATAGCAAACCAATTTTCTGAATCATAGGAATTCCCAATTATAAAACTTATTTATTATGAAGTTTTCATTTCCATTTCTTGATATGAGGTAGGGTCTTATTCAACATCATCCTAAGACAGTTAGTTGAGAGGGATGCAACTATGTAGTTAGAAGAATCTGTGCCCATAACCCAGAGTTTGGTTCTGAATGATGTACAAAGTTACGAACATCCCCATTAGGATCAAGGTTTTGTGCATCCCAAGCTAAGTCATGAATTGGATCCAACACTTGGATTTTTCAATAATAGATACATTCATAGAAGCTAATCCTTTCACATGCATCCCCAGAGCACTTTTGCTGTGACATATGGTTCCCTTTCCAATTTATTATATACAAGTAGAGTGCTCAGGATAATATTCCCAATATTGTCAAGACATCAGTAAGAACAATGATCGGAAAATGTCTTATTTAGTAATGCAAATAGCCCTAATGGGTTTTCAGTAGAATCAATTGAACACAAATCAAAGCAATAGCACAAAGTCATTTTTGTTAGATTCCATAAGGAATCTAAAACACTCCTCCATATTTTTATGTAATCCAGAGTTGTTTCTGTGCAATTCTGTAAAATATCTTAAATCCTTATGTTCCACAGCAGACACTGGTCCCCACAAGTTTGAAGTTATCAGTTCCGCCCTCATGACATCTCTGTGCATCATTTATGTCATTAAATTCTGGCACCTGGCACATGTATATTCCATGCTGTTTGACATTTTGCACATATCATATTAACTTCTAAGGACACAAAATTAGGAAACTTCAGCACATGTATAAATTATGCTGATTGATATTGTGCCCATATTACATTAACTCCCAAGGCCACAGATTTAGTAGATCTGCTCAAGTTCATTCCAGTACACTTCAATCTGCTTCTCATTTTTTAACAGAAAATAACAGTTGGCAACTTGGCATTGGCTGCATTACAGATTCAATAAATGCTGCCCCAACTATAAGGATTACATATAGATAAGAAATCTGATAATAAAATGTCTGTACCAGGTCCAACCATTTAACTTCATTTTTAGGACTAGGAGATTTTTTATAATTTGATTTTAACTCAGTACTAAGGCTGTGAAAGTGCAGCAAAATTCTACATGAGTGCATGATCTTCAGTAAAAAATTCTGAACCACAGACTAATTTTAACAGATCACATGCTTACCATGTCAAGGAAACACATACTTAAATCTTACTTTGTATAAATTTTATAATAATTGTCACCTTGGCCAACTTTTTCATTTATAGATAACGGCGGATACTTTCCCACGTATATTGCCAATATTCCTATACATTTTTGAATATGAGAGATTTGACATCCTTTTGCTGCATAAATTGTTCTCTTGTTTTGGTGAACTTAAATCGGTACATCTCCACACAAGTGACAAATATGTCTAAAAATTTTGGAATAGAATTCTCGACTCTCTTTTGCACCACTACACACACCTAAACCAAATATTCAATGTAAGAACTAAAAAATGCCATCATAATCAAGATTCAAATAAGATGATCATTTTCATTCAAATCTATTCTCGACCTAAATATTCAATACAAATTGGAAAATTGCATCAGAACATTTTAGAGGTATAACATTGTATAATAAGAACACATACAACATAAATCTTGTTAAAAAACAAGTGTAAAATAAGTAAGAAAGTATACTTTGAAACTGAACAATAATAGAAAATGGAATTTAAAGTATGAATATAAAAATGAAGAAATAGAGATCAATACAAACCTGTTACTCCAATGTTTGATGTAAGAAGTTGTGTCTTTTAAATCTGCATAAGTAGTAATTCTGGTAAAGCATGTAGCCACAAAAATTTAACAAAACAAACAAAAAAAATTATAAACCATTTACTATTTTGAAAGATGAATACAATACAATAAATGCAAAATCTAGAATTATTATATTATACTAAATGCTAGTTTTATGAAACATAAGTGAATTTTAGCCTACCTTAACTATAGGCGTAATGCAAAATATAGAATTATTATATTATACTAAATGCTAGTTTTATGAGACATAAGTGAATTTTAGCCTACCTTAACTATAGGCGTAAGTGTATACCATGCACTCAGATAAGTGTAGAAAATAACATCAATACCAATTGCACTATATTCTATTACAAGGTTGCATTGGTTGAGAAGTAAGGCTGTGATTCAGAATTGATGGCCCTGGGATAAGCCTAAGCATAATTAGCTACACATAAAAGTGGTGTGGAAAGGGAGTCTAAGAAAGACAAAGACCTCCATTATGAATTAATATCATAACTGCAGAAAGTAACTAAGTCAAAAGAATGCTCTGGCAATAGAAGCATCTGAAACATGGTTCCATTTCTTGTAATAATTTCAAACTTAATCTCCCCTCCTCCACTGCAAGCCAGCCGATACCACTTATTCAGTGGGATGCATGTGTAGTACTGAAAGAAGTAAACATCCACTTATTTAGTGGGAATTACAATGGCACTTCCACTTTTCAATGGAAAAGCTTATACAATGCTGAAAATGAATCTCAAGCTTCTTCCACTTATCCAATGATAAGCGAGTACACACATGAATAACTACTCTTCCACTTTTCAGCAGTGAGTGATTACGATTAAACCACTTGTTCAGTGGGGTAAGTATTAGCAATAAACAAGAGCAACTCACTAGCGGTACTACCATCCAATGTTACAATGTTAGCTCATACATAACCATGCCAAAATAGAGGAATATCTGCTGTTACAAATTTCTAATAGAGATATGTATTGCTGATATAAGTGCTGATAAGGAATTAAGTTGTTGTAACACCCTCTAAAGATGCCAAATAACATGCACCCAACAACCTAGCTATGAAATAAAAATATGATACCTTGAATGAGTGAAGTATAAAGCTGGTGCAGGTCTGAAAGTACTCTGTGATACACTGCTACAGGATTGAACAACTAGTAAACCACCTCAGAAATCTCGCCAGCACACATCAAACATACATCCAAATTCCAAACTGCAACTTCACTAGAAGCGCTCCACAACCACTTCAAAACATGTTCAAACATCACCCAATCATGTTGAAAGGATGATAGATCAAACTAATCATTGGAACAAAACATGTGCAGGTCTGAAAACAGTGCCAAAGGCTGCTCATGCTGGTATGCCTATATCAGCAACACCAAATTGCATATATCTCAAGACGGTATCATTTGTCCACCCTAAAGTGACTTGGAGGTGACAAGTATGGTCAAGGTGCCACCAAATATAATGGAAAGAGGCCCAAACAGCAGCACTTCACTATGTGAGTCCAAACGGCCAATTACAAGCAATGCCCAGCATATGGTATGGCCTCAAAGTTTGTAACTACCTTCCATACATTGTACGGCCTGCAAATAAAAGAATAATAACAACCAACAAAGGTATATTAAAACCTCCATATACCTACATCTCCAGTTTGTACGACCTAGCTTGGATGATTAGTACGGCCAGCCAAACTCTTCTTCAATCGCCTTATTTCAACAGCAAACTTCAACCAAAAATCTTCACAAACCCTTCAAGAATCTGCAATTTAGAAAATATCGAAAACATCTATAACTGCAAACCTATTGAAGCTTCAATCTGAAACAATGGTGATTCCTAGATGAAATCACACCAAGTAGCTAAGGGGTTTTTGTCCCCAAAACTAGAAATCTTGAGGGTTTTTGTCCTCAAAAGATTTGGAAGAACTCGAGTTCATTCCAACAGCATAACATTATCATTCACAAGTCTAACGCTTCAAAATGAACCCACATCCTCCTTATATAGATTTTTGGAGGAAAATATTCAATGTAAAAATATAATAATTCTCTTTTTCCCTCACAAAGACCTTTTAGGAAATTTCATATTATTTTTTATTAGAAAAGACCCCCAAGCCTAAGCATCCAACTTCAAATACAACTTAACACCTTTCCAACGAGCTATTACCCTAAGTCGTCCTTTTAATATTTTCCAACATTAGACAACTTAAGTAATTAATTGAATAATAACTCAATAGCTTACCCAAGTTGTGGAAACTGGAAAGCACTGAAACTACATCGGAAATGAACTATAATCATACCAACATGATTTTGAAGACTTGGGATGATGATCAGAGCCGACCGAATGACTCACTAAAAATAGACTGCTCCTCCAAAAAGTTTTGAGAAGCCACCAAAAGTCAGAATTCACTTCTTAAAGTGCCATACTGATCCATATTGCCTACTGAGCTCATTTCCAAGAACCAAAGTCACTGCTAACCAACCCCGAGCACTCCAAGAAGTTTGGATTTCTCCCCAACTCACCGAGAAGTTTATGGGAAAACTCGGAAACTAAGCTAAATGCTCACAAATCGATTATGCTCAAAATGGGGACATTACAGATCAAATTAGCATATATGAATAGACAAAGTAAGCAAATTCTTAGTGGAAAAACTAGGTTAAATTAGAATTTGAAACCAATTCAAAAATGCAATCAAAGGTAGGGTAAGGCGTCTCTTATTCAAAATTGTAATTAAGAAAAAATACAGCATAAGAGATGACTACCCAGCATGTTAAGAGTGCATTTTTAGTATCTTCCCATGTTAGGTCGCCATCTTTACTGCCATTCCTTGTTGAAGGAATTCTTATTAAACCTGCAACAAATAGCCATTTAACTGCTATCAAATCAACATCCATGAGCTGGCCCATGCCCGTAAACACTCGTTCTATATAAAAACAGATGCTTACCATGTATTTTAAGGGCATGTTTTTAGTGTCCTTTCATTTTTAGGTTTGCCATCTTTCCTACCTTAAGCTTGTTGGAGTTATTGTTTAGCCATCCAAATGTGATCAAACTTGCATTCATGGGTTGACCCTCTATGATGCCACCCATTCTATCTATTGATATATGTATAAGCAATAATGATAAAACAAAATATGACAGCACATTTCTACCATGACAGACTAGAGGAATGACAAATGGTCATGAACATATCTGACAATCCATGTCACAAAACAGATAGTTATCTTATCGACAAAAATTGCTCAAATGATATTCTCATGATCTGATTGTCTGCCAAGGCCTGATACCTTCCATCCTTGTGTTCACCACATTATTCAATCTTCTTGCAACAATTATTTGGTTCAGTATTTCACTGAGGTGTTTTTAGGCCTGCCATATAAAAGAGGTCTCAGAGAAGAGTTGAGAGTTCCAGAGCCAAAAAATCCCTTCCAAGCCAAAATTGCAAATAACCACCATTATAATCTTATCTAATTAAGAGAGAAAAAAATGTTCCAAATTTAACCAACGGTAACTTCAAAAGAATGCACTAAAACACAAGTTGCTAGATAATCTCATGACTGTTGTTCAAGTGGATGTTCCCCTTGATGGTAATCCTAGCAAATGAAATCAAAGTTCCTACTGTAAAAAGTCTTTTTCCTTGTATTTCTGATACTCCTCGATGCTCTTACATTCCTACATTGTACAGCACTACCTTGGCACCCTTTTATCATTACATGGGGAGACATGCCAGTGAGCCCCACTCATTGATGCCAACAAGTGTACACCTAACTCAGTTGACAGTCTCAAAACCATGAAAAATGGAAAAAGCTTCACCTCCAATGAATGGGTTTTTATTTTTTAATGCAGAGCAATCATAACTTAAACTGTAACTTTTCATGAAAGTCGCACCCATGTTCTACTCACAAATACCCTGGCCAGTGGTTTGATATGGAGTCATTAAAAAACAAGTAATGATGACAAGGCAAAAAAGGATATAAGTCACTTGACCACAGAAATGCAAGATATTATCATATAACCATTTTATTGCAACCAAGGATTTACGTCCTTCAATTGGATTGACCTGTAATGAGTATATCTTTAAAAATCACTGTCTTAATCCTATCTCAAATCCCTACAATGCCTAATTTGTTCAACATTTTGCCTTATCTGAGAAAAGTAATCTACCCGTTATACATATACCATACAGCAAAGCCAGAATTCACAAACTTGGAAACAACAAAATTATCTCCTATTCAAAGGATAAAGTTGTTAGAGTCGCTACTGTTGAAATTCCATCAAAGAGTAAAGAACAAAATCCCCAGAAAATACGGCCATCCTGCTCTTTACAGTTAGCATCTTCTATTCTTTTGTTGGCATCAGCAGAACTTATTTGTATGCCAAATCAAAATGCAAGAAGCAGAAGATATTTATTTTTAAAATGGCATTTTGCATTTACACAAGTTACTAATGATCTTTTCTTTGGCATACTAAACTGAGAAGAATTTTCTGAATTAATAAAACGGATGAAGGATCCAATATCTTCTTGTTCCTGGTAAGCCAAGAGATCTCTGTTTGTACAATTGTCTACTATGGAAGACACTGGTTATAAAAATGAATGATTTACAACAGAACAAAAATGCATACACAAATCTTTGGAAATATTCATTTAACTGGAAAACATCTGCTACGGTACTTATCTGGGAAGTAACATTATATACCCTGGTCAGATGTCATATTTAGACGGCTGCATCAAATAAGATTACAAGTTATCCAACTCTAGTGTTAGTTTGATATCTAACAAGTTTGGCCAGAGTCTCCTGGGCAGCTATGGTGTCAGGATGTTCTGTACCCAACAACACTGTTCTTATATTAATACAAGTCCTGCAGAGCTCCTCCCCAGTATCATATAGTCCACCCCTGAGCATCAATTTCCCCCTTAATTCCAAAAGTGAAGCCTTGAGGAGTGTTACATCCTGCCAGAGATACTCATCCACCTGAGTATCTGAGCACTTAGGAATTTTCCAACACAGGGATTTGTCCATCCAGTTAGGCACTTGAGAAACAAATGATTCCTCAGCAGCCTCCATGGCATTAGTACAGAGACGTAGAAGTTCTAAAGAAGCAAGGCACCTTGAGAAAGTTGTAAAAGAATGTAGTGCTAAGGGAACTACTCCTCTTTTGATGAAGGAGAGTAATTCAGACACTTTTGGTTCAATAATCACTGGACTGTTCCCAAATTCAAATAAATGGAAACAAGCTGCCCATAAGTGCTCTGAATGTAGTGTAATG
The DNA here is from genome assembly GCA_007258455.2 of Sequoia sempervirens. Taxonomy (NCBI): domain Eukaryota; kingdom Viridiplantae; phylum Streptophyta; class Pinopsida; order Cupressales; family Cupressaceae; genus Sequoia; species Sequoia sempervirens. The sequence continues at coordinate 122,735,257 of VDFB02026320.1, forward strand.
TTTCCTCTGCTACCAACTCCTTGGAACATAGCTTTGGCACCCAAACTGCCACCCTTTTTCCTTGCATATAACCGAATAATCTCATGTACATGAATCCATCCATGCCTCGTACTACTTCTTGCAATCCTGAATTTGACCAGCATAGCGGATGCTTCAACTTCTGATCTTTTTGTCTGAGACCCCCAAAAACAGGAACCCACTTGATACAGGTATCTCTTCCATAGACATAAACCACTTGTTCTTTCAGGAAGCTTACTGGCTGCAACTGCCAGAAGAGAGATAGGGATAGGATAAGGAGCAAACCAGGCACTGACCAAAGCCATCCTGCTAGCAAGATTCTTCAGTTCATCAGCGTGATCAAGAATGGAGAAGCATACATCCAAAAGTTGCATAAGAAAGGGATGATTCCTCAGAGTTGAATCATCTCGGACACCCCACAACAAATCTCTTAATGGAACCCTGTTTATTGTATCAAGCAGTCTGGAAGGTGTAATTGGAAGCTCAGATAAGATAATTCCAACAAGGCCAAGGCCTAGTGTTAACCGACCTAATCTTTCTTCAATTGTTCTGAGTGCATCCAGCTCCATAACTGAAAGATCCCTCCTCGTTCCCTTCATCAAAGACATAGCTTCTACACTGGACAGATATGAGAGCCTCAGAGGATCCAGATTCATTACACGTGGGAGACGAGTAGAAATTATCACATGGGTTGAGCCACCAAAACGTGGAAGAAGTTCCAAAATATTTCTACCATCCCACCAATCCCTCTCACTTTCCAAATTATCTATCACAAGCAAATAAGGAATGTCTCTAACAAGTTCCTTTCGCACTCTCTGGAGGGCTTCCATTTCCTGCTCCTCGAAGGTCTTATTCCTACCTTTCTCAGGTGAAATATGTGTTTCAGTACTCACATCCAATCCTAGCAAAAAAGACAGATTTAAATAATTCTGCCTAAGATACCTGGTTTCTCCACCCACCCATAACACCAACCTATATTTCTCTGCAAATCTGTATGCAAATTCCAAAACCAATTCAGTTTTTCCAATCCCTGATTCTCCTGATACACATGCAATGCCTCTACCATATGACAAATTCAGTTCCTTATTTCTTTTTGCATACCTTGCTTTATGCAGTATCCTTGCACGCTGACGACGATCACTTGTCCGCTGTGGAGTCCTACCTCTCTGTATCTCAATTTCATGGTCCGATTCTTTCCATATAGCCAACTCTTTCCCTTTAGTGCTTCCTGCCGTGTTCACTGAAGTTGAAATTTTCCCCTTCCTTTTCAATTCCCACTTGTCTGCCTCACTCTTTCGCCTCTCATTTTGTTCTCCTTCTCCTCCGTCTTCTACATCTTTCAACCTGTCACTTTCACTCAGCCTCCTATTCTCCATTTTCTCTTCCCCTTCTTCACCTGCTTGCTTGTTAGACCGATTGACATCGCTCCTCCTACGAACAATAACTTTATCCTTCCTACTAGGTCTGATTTTAATGTCAAGAATCCCATCATCCACACCATTACCACCATCTGCTTTCCCAAACAGAATTTCCTCCAATTCCAGAAGCTCTTTCTTCCTGCCCACAAATCCTCCATTTCTCGGAAATGGATACTCCTGGCCTTCAATTCTGACCTTCCTCACCCTTTCTCTCTCTGCCACACTCCTCCTCCCAAGCCTACTGCCTAAAAGACTAACTGCCCTCAAAACACAACTCCTCCAGTTCCCTGTGTGCGCCTCTAATCTCCATTCGTCGGTCACCCTACTAAGCCCATCCATTGCCTCCTTCCATTCATTCTCATCCCCATTATACAGCATCCACAGATCACCCCCTTGCTTCTCCCACAACTCCCCCCTCTTCTCAATAATATCTCTAGCCAAACAATCCCCAGGACCCAGATCAAAAAACAATGGCACCAAATTCTTTCTGCCCAAAAAAATTCTCAACTCCTCGATACTATATGGATTTGTAAAAGACTTCTTGGTAATAATAACTACACCAAAAGTGGCAGAACTAATTACCTTGTCGGCAATGTCATGGCTTCTGGAGTCTGTATACCTTGCCCTGTCTGCAGCAAAGCAAGCAATCCCCTGCAGCTCCAGCTCTGCCCGGAGCCACTTGGTGAACCTAAGCAAAGATGGCTTCTGGCCATGGGTACCAATGTACACATCACAGCTCCTGAACCTAGCAGAGGATGACAGAGATGCTGAAGTCCTTGCAAGGGAGATTTTATTATTATTACACTGTCCTGCATTGATTGGTTTTGATGTTAAAACAGTCCTATGGCTCAATGGGTGTCTGTGTGATACTGTACTTGTCGATCCTGAATTGCTAAAAGAAGACTCCTTGCACAATACCGACTTTTGGGCATGCTTCACCTGGCTTGCACTTATGAATGAAGGACCATGGGATGAACTGGGTATGTCGTTGTTGTGGTTTGACAAAGAATATGAGATGGGTATATGCGGTCTATGTGCATAGGTATTTCTGATAATGATATGCTGAGATTGAGATTGAGATCCACTTGAACTATTGAGAATGTTATCAGATTTGTTGGATTCAGATAATTGGGAATCTTCTTTTGGAGATCTTGGGGAGAAAAAGGGAGATTGACAAGCAGAAACAAATGCAGATGAGGATGAGGATAAATTCTTCGTTGTTGTTGGTGCTCCAATCTTCGAGCTCTCCTGCTGAAGCAACTCCATTCATCCATCTTACTTCTTCCCAAAATCACTGCTTTTGGACTTCCATGCATTCTTATTTGCTTCTACCACTAACACAAACTTAGTACTTTCAGTTCCAAAAACGCAACACACGCCCAGAGCCTTTCCCAATAAAAAAAATTAAAATATTACCAATTCAAAACATAACTGCAGCACCATTCACGCACCAACATAACACAAATATTTCATAGACTTTTCCCAAATTTGAAAAATGTTCCCACTCCTCAGTAGTGTGCGGAGTGCGAAATTTTCAAACGTGTAAGGCGTAGATTCAATCCATGGAGCTCGCAGTGCATTCCATAGATCTCGGAGGGCATATACACTGTGCCGTACAACATTTAGCCTGTTTTCCCTGTTTTGAAAGTTTTGTGCAAAATGTTTAAAGCACGTTGGCAATTAAACGTAATCTCTTCATTCTTTAGAGTTTTAGAATAATTAAAAAATACAAAATTGTAATGGTTCCATTTTAATTGTTAAATGGTGTTATTATTCCGAGTTATAGTTATAATGGTTCTATTTTAATTTTTAAATGGTTTTATTGTTAGTTATAATTATATTGGTTCCATTTAGATTTGTTTGACTATAAAGAAAAATTATGGTGAAGGCAAACTTTCCACAAAGCATGGTGGATCAAGAAAAGGTTGAAATGTAGAGTGAACACGCAAATTTACAACGCAGAAGGGACACGATCATCGATGTATCCTCAATTATATGTGGAGATGCAAAGGAGCTTGAGAAGACTACAACTATCGGCAAATTCATTGGGAGGAAGTTTTCAAGGGCAAAGATACATAATTAGGTCGACACGCACTAGAAAATCAATGCAGTTTTCAATTTTCTTCCAAAAGATTTTTTTGTAGCAATATTTGAAACAAAGAAGAATAGAGAGGACATTTTAAAGGAAAACTCAGGGGTGAATGGAAGATCCCATCTCTATATACAAAGATGGACAACTAATTTCAATCCTCTGGACATAAATCTAACAAAAGGCCTAGTATGGATTCGACTTTACAATATGTTGTTCAAATATTGATTGAGAGAATATTTATCCAAAATTGGTGACAATATTGGTAGGAGGTTGGATGTGGATCTACAAAATGGGGAGACCCTAATATATGCTTGAATTAAAATAATCTCTATAAAGGAAATCCCCAAATAGCCAAGTTGGTATCATCATCTATGGTGTGGACCCAAGAATTGGAAATTGAAAACCCTATTTTTTTTGCTTAAAGTGTAAAAGTCAAAACTATCATGAAGCATCTTGTTGCATTCCTCCCTTGTCACCATTGAAGAAGTGGGTGCCAAAAAAACCCATTAAGAATCAAGGTGCTAATTCAAATACTAAGGAGCCCTCAAAGGAGCATTCGCCTAATCCTAAACCTACAAGTAATGAGAGCACACCCCCATTGGCCTCCCCTAGAGGAAACGAGAAATAATCAAATCCCAACAATGGTAATTGTTCCTTATAGAGAAAAGGGTGAAACAAGTAGAGGTTAGATATGTGAAAGTTTGGATTCAAAAGAGGAGGATACTAGGGATGAAATTGACATGGTTGATCCAAGAAGGATAAACCAATCAACCTTTAAGCTATTGAACAATTGTTTAAGAAAAAAGGATTTTAGGAGGGGTCAAAAATCCAATAAGGAGAAGAGAGAAGAGGAGACTCTCAATGAGGATAAAAAATCCGTCAAAACTTATTTGTTGAGGTCCAAGGGAGGAGTCCCCTCAGGAAACAATGAAGATCCTTACATGGAATGCCCTTAACAAGAGGTGCATGATCAAGTGCCATTTAAATAACCAATTGATCGATTGTATTCTACTACAAGAGACAAAGATGGACAAAATTGAATTTGAATCATTTCTCAAACACTGCAAAGGTTGGGCCAGTCACTTTAATAAAGGAAATGATGCCTCTGAAGGCCTTGGCTTAATGTGGAAACTTGGGAAAATTTCAATTGATCCACTTAGTACAAAGCCTAATTGGCAATCTGCAAAGGTATGCAACTTTTGTTCTAATTTAAATTTTTACATTTTCAATATATATGGACCATCCAAATAGAGGGATAAAAGACTTCTCTGAAATGTAAGATCAAGAATGAATTAAGCAAGATAGATCAAAGAAATGTTGTGATAGGGGGTGATTTTAATGCAATATTGGACATATCTGAGAAGTTGGGTGGTATAGGCCAATTCTCCCAATCCCAAATAGATTTTGTGGATTTTGTCAATCGAAATAATGTCACATCTCATTTTTGCTCGTATAACTTATTTAATAAATAAACAGAACTAGTTGAGACTATTGGTTGATTGTCTTATGATTATTTGATTATGGATAAATGTGTTTTTAAATAGATGTTATTTTCAAATGGAAATGAAAATTGAAATTAAAATGGGAATTGAAATTGAAATTGAAATGGAGATGAGATGTTATGTGCACGTGCTTCAGCTATGGTTTTATGAGCTAACCTATCGACATAAATCTGAGTGTGAATGAGAGCAGGTAAAATGTCGAAGGCGAGAACATGGTTGAGGTAGAAGTATCATAGCCGCTTGATAAATGATTAGTAGGATGGAAATTCAATGCATGCACACGCACACATGTAGTTGCATTCATATTTGCAATGTGTTATTATAGATTATGTCATTGCTTTGTGTGTTATGATTTAACTAATGATTGTGTTTTATGGTTATTATATTGTGAAAATTAAATTATTTGGGAAATTAAAAATATGTTCTATGGTATTTTGTTTTCGCAAATTAATTTACTTAGGAAAAATAAAAGATCATGTTTTCAAATGTTTGGTAATATATATATATATATATATATATATGTAGACACTTAAAATTGTCCTAATCAATATTATGCATCTGAAATTGATTATTCACACCATTTTCGTCCTGATTTGACCCCTTTCTCGACTATTTGATTAAATAATCATAATTGTTTAAATAAATTCATCATTTTCTTCTATTAATCAAATAATTGATATTATTAGGTTAATTCCCCCTTTTCATATTAATTTTCATCTTGTTTGATTAAATAATGTGAAGTATTTAATTAAATTCCCAAAGTCCTCTGATTTCATTAAATTATTTAATTAAATGTCATTAATTCCCTTTTTAATTAAATGAGCTAATTGTTTAATTAAATATGATAATTCCTCCACCTTGCACAATTAAATAATAGCCTAATTGTTTAATTGACTAATTTCTTTAATCCCTCCAATTTCTCCCACTTGCAAAGGAATATTCCCATGGAATATTCCTCCAATTCAAATTCAAATAATTTCCCTCTTAAATGGAAATGTCTTGCACATTCTTCCTAAATTTTAGGATTTATGTTTGTTTGAATCAATTTCAACCCTTAATTAATTGCATCAATCCATGTGATTATTCAATCTCCTCCATGGATTGAATCTTTGATCCATGCCAATTTTTCTCATTAATTTGCATCCATTGATTAATCAAATTGATCTTGACCATTGACTCACTCAAAATTCCTATAAATAGCCTCCATTTCTTGAGCAATTCATCCACATTCATTGAGAGGATCTGCATTATAGTCATTTCTTAGCAATCCTTGTGAGCATTTAATCCATTTGCATCCATTTTAGCTAACTTTGCATCAATTTTCATCAATTCTCCATTGGAGAATCCATCAAGAGCTTGTTTCAACTATGGGGCTGCGAAAGGGCTGACATTCCACATCAATTCAATACCAATCCCCCAATGGGATGAGGTTTTTAAGGTAGGGCATTGCACTTATTCAAGCCAAAGTGATGTACTTGTTGCATTGGTGCACACTTGCAGAGTCGTGCACTTGTTTTTAACAGAGTAACGCACTTGTGAAACTCTAGCACACTTGTTTTTTACATAGCGACACACTTGTTTCACTGAGCCCGACACACTTGCAAATAGCAACACACTTGTATTTTTGCTTTTGCACTCTATCTTTAAACGGCCATATCTTGGTCATATGGTGGCTTTTTTCAAAGCTTTTTTTTGTTGAAATGGGGTAGAATTTTGTGATCTTCACAATGGTGTGGGTGGTTTTCAATTTTTGTATAGTGAAATTTTTCCTTTGTGCACCTAAGTCAAACCACATTGCAATTTGGTCTAGGTTGTAGGGTTTTGATGCTTAATCATTTGTCTAACCCTAACATCTTCTTGTTTTCTTGATTTCATCTAATGTTTGGAGAATGGATTGAAGCAAAAAGTGTTCATCAACACTTGTCTAAAATTTCAAAGTATTTCTAAGTACTTATGAGAAGGATGACCTAAGTGTTGGGATTAAGGTGTCTCAACCTCAGAGTCCTAATATTATTTTAAATTGAAGTATTATTGTATTGATTTGTATTATTTAATTGCCTATGGTGTCATGTCACAAATTGGGACCCACCGACTGGGTGGTGTCCCCATTAGAAGTGACTAGATGACACATCATCATCCCAAGTGGACATAGGTGTCCCACTTTGGAATCTTTGACCTATGACAAATTCTATGATGCGTCATAAGGCATCTTCATGCATGGGTGAAAGTTGGTGCCCAAGTTGGGTTATGACAGGTTGTAAGAGAATCAGGTAAATTCTTAGTCAGTTATGACAAATTCTCTTACAGCTATAAGTGTTGTAAGCTATTACAGGTTCTATGATAGCTGTAAGATATGTAAGGCATCTGCCATAAGCTATTTTAAGTATATTTTAAGCACCCAAGCTTGAGGAAGGAATATTTGCATGCTTGACCATTGTAAAGGGTGTAATGGAATATGTTACATGTGTCCAAATGCATGTCTATGGCGTGGGATATTGTGCCATGTGGATTTGAATGCCCCTCTCCTTCTAGATGCTTCTTGAAGCTCGTATCACTCTATATATTGAGTGTCTTGCATTGTAGAATGTATAGTTTGTTTGCAGGTAACAAAAGTGCTACCGATATCACTCCATAATAGGTGTTCATTTATGAAGTACTTGTGTTGAAGCTTTGTACTTGGAGATATGTTGTAAATTTTATTTAATATAATAGAGAAGTATTGTGATTTTAGAGGGTGTGGTTTTTTACCTGAAAGGGTTTTCCCCATGTATATTTGGTGTCATTGTTTTATGCATTCTTGTTGTTCTATATGTTATTCTATGAATGTGTTTTCTCTTTTTGTAATAGAATAAGGTGTTAAAGAAATTTTTTGTAACTCATCCCTACTTAGATTAGTGTAGGAAGCTATTTTCATTCACTTGGCTTCCTTTCAGTTGGTATCAAAGCCTCGCCAACCTTGGTTCCTTTGTTGGGTTAGAAGGGTTTTTTGAGCTAATCTTTGTTTCAGTGGGAGTTTTGCAAAAGTGTATTTCATGATCTTGTTGCAAGAAAGAGATGGTAGGCACATTTGGGAGGATTAAGACGGAGAAGTTTAACAATGGTAATTTTGAGTTGTGGAAGCTCAAAATGGAAGACATGCTTGTAGACCATGATCTATGGCTTACAGTTTCTAGAACCATGCCACAAGGCATGAAACAAGAGGATTGGGATCTCATGGATAGGAAATACAAGGGTCTTATTAGACTTTGTTTGGTTGATTTGGTCCTCCTGAATTTCCATGAAGAGAAAACTTCTACTTCTTTGTGGAAGAAGCTTGGTGATGTCTATCAGGTTATATCCTTGGTAAACAAGCTTTTCCTAAGAAAGAAGATGTATTCTCTGAAAATGGAAGATGGAGGATTTGTTGCAAATCACCTGAACTCTTTTAACATGTTGGTTGCACAACTGGGTTCCATTAGAGACAAGATTGATGAACAAGACTGTTGCATGCTCCTTTTGTGTCAGTTGCTAAACTCTTGGGATCACCTGGTAATGGCTATTGGAAGCACTACTTCCACCTTCAAGATGGATTAGGTTGTAGCCTCATTATTATCTAAAGAGATGTGAAGGAATTCTTCTGAGATGGCCAAGGAGTCCCTTGCAGTTCATGGCAGACCAAAGGAGAGAGGCAAAAAGAAAGACAAGAAATCTAAGTCAAAGTCTCCAGGGAGATCTAAGTCTCCGGGTAAGAAGTCTAAGGAAAAATGTTGGAACAGTGGTAAAACTGGTCACATTCAAAAAGGTTGCAAGAAGGAGAAGAAGAAGAAAAACAAGTCTTTCTCCAATTCTGAATATGAGAAATCATCCCAAGATGATGGAGAAGCATTTATTGCAACCTTGGCAGCCCATGCCTCGGATGATGTGTGGTTGATAGATTCAGGTGCATCCTTTCACATGACCTCTCATAGACATTTGTTCTTAAAGTATGATGAGTTCGATGGTGGACAGGTGTACGTAGGTGATGACTTTCACCTGAAGATTGTTGGTTGTGGAAGAGTCGAAACCAGATTTCCTAGCGGAAGAGTGAAGGGGATTGATGGTGTCTTACATATCCTGGGTTTGGCATGAAACCTAATTTTTGTAAGTAAATTGAATGATTATGGAGTGCAAGTTGTTTTCTCTGGTGAAGGATGTAAGATGACTAAAGGGGCTATGGTGTTGGCTAAGGGTGTTCATATTAGCACTTTGTTTCAGCTTGATGCATGCATTGTACAGTGCAATAGTTCTTCTGATGTACCTAAGAAGAGATCTTTGGATTCTTCATCCTCACCATCAGATCATGTAGAGAAGAAGCATGTTGCAGCTACATCCAATGGTCATGCATTTTAGGTACCTAAGGGTGCTCATTCCATGGAAATGAAGCTTCTTGCAGAGAAGACAATGTTATGGAACCAATGACTTGGTCACGTTGGTGAGAAGGGTCTTAGAACCCTAAAAAATAAGAGCCTTATTGAAGGCCTTGATGATTGTAACCTCGAGTTCAACTTTTGTGGACATTGTGTATATGGAAAACAACACCGTGTTTCTTTTTAATCTAGTTCTCATAAGTCTTCTAGGTTTTTGGACTACGTTCATTTAGATGTTTTTGGTCCTGTATATGTTCCTTCGTTATCAAAATCTATATATTTTGTTTATTTCATGGATGATTACAGTAGGACATTCGTTTATTTCTTCAAAAGTAAAGCTGAAGTATTTAGTCGGTTTAAGGAGTTTAAGGCCTTGGTAGAAAATTGAACTAGCAGAAAGATTAAGTGTTTGAGGATTGATAATGGTGGTGAGTTTTGTTTTGTAGAGTTTGACAAGTTTTGTAAAGAGCATAGGATTGAGAGACATAAGACAACTCCCTACACTCCACAACAAAATGGAGTTGCAAAGAGGATGAATAGAATGTTGGTGGAGAGGGCTAGAAGTATGTTGAGTGGTGCTAGCCTTGAACAAAAAATTTGGGTTGAAGCGATAGCCACTGCATGTTATTTGATCAATAGATCTCCTACATTAGTGCTTGTTGGAAAAAACACCCATGGATGCATGGTATGGTAAAAAACCTTCGATGAGACATCTCAGAGTATTTGGTTGTGAAGCTTACGCTCATGTTCTAATTGAGAAGAGGTCTAAGTTGGAGATTAAGGTTGTTAAGTGTATCTTTATCGGCTATGGTGTCAGTGTGAAAAGGTACAAGCTTTGGGATCCAGAAGCTTATAAGGCTCCCTATAACAAAAGTGTGATCTTTAGAGAGATGAAACCTTCTACTGTTGAGTTGGAGCCATGAAAATATGATTTTAAACAAAATAAGGAGGTAGTTCAGATTCCACCTACTCCAAAGAAAAAAGAACTGTGTACTCCTGTTGGACCTAATGATGAGGAGAGTTCAAGTAGCTCTTAAAGTTCCAAAGAAGAAGGAGAACATCAACCTCAGCCTTTGAGGAGGTCTACACAAGTTATGCAACAACTGGAAAGGTTTGGTTATTCATTATTGAATTCTGGTTGCATCTTTGCTTTGATTACTAACATTGATGAGCTTAGGGCGATTAGAGAGGCAATGGGTATGAATGACTTAAATTTTTGGTTGCAAGCCATGGACAAAGAGATGGCTTCTTTAAAGAAAAACAAGACTTGGGATCTAGTAACTTTTCTTGTTGGATGTAAACCTGTTGGTTTTAAATGGGTTTTCAAGAAAAAGTGTGGTCCTGACAATAGTGTTGAGAAGTATAAGGCATGGTTGGTCGCTAAGAGGTTTTCTCAAGTGGAGAGAATTGATTATGGGGATATATTCTCTCCTGTACCGAAGTTGACATCTATTCGACTTTTGTTGTCACTATTGAGAAAATGTGTCTCAACCTTGCAATTACATAAGGTATTGTTCAACCAACAACGATGGGGGGCGTGGGGGGGATCCCCCCCACAAGGGGTCCAAGGGGATCATCCCCCCAATTGGGGTCTAGGGATAGTGCGCCCTGGTGAGGGCTCAGGGGCAATGCCCCCGAAAGGAAAATTTTATTTATATTTTATTATTGTAAATCTGGACCTTTCATCATTATGTCTCATACCTGACAGCTGGTATTTTATTAGCTTGAATTGCCCTAGAAGAAAACCCTATTTTATGAGGGTATTGTATTACAGTTGTGTATTACGATGTATTTTGAGAGTCTAATAGCGATTGTGTTGCTTCTGGATCTCTGAGTGGTGATACTCATGTGAGAAGCTTGCTCTGCAAGTATATTGTAATCTTTGTGATTTCTGAATAATATGTTGGAAAATTTTTGGAGTGTGGGGTTTTTTTTCTCCTGAAACGGTTTTCCCCACGTAAATCATTGTGTTGTGGTATGTATGATATTTTCTTTTATTTTTGTTTAAGTTTTTGTAACTGTTAAAGATCTATAAAAGTTTGCATTATTCTCCTCTCAAGGTTAGTGTAGGAAGTTGTCCCGCTACCTTAGCTTCCTTACAGTCACTTGCAACAGCATACGACTTAGAAGTGGAATAGATGGATGTGAAGACAATGTTCCTTCATGGTGATTTGAAGGAAGATATTTACATGTCACAACCAAAGCATTTCATTGAAAAAGGTAAAGAAATTTTGGTTTACAAACTGAAGAAGTCTCTTTATGGTTTGGAACAATCTCCTAGAATGTGGTATCATAAGTTTGATACCTATATGTTGTCATTAGAATTTTAGAGATCTAAATCTGACCATTGTGTATACTTTAAAACTAATAATGGTCGCATTCTAATTATTGTCCTATACGTAGATGATATGTTGTTTATTGGGAATGGTAAAAATATGATTTCAGATTTGAAGTTTCAGTTGTCAACACAGTTTGAGATGAAAGACCTAGGTGCAACTAGGTACATTATGGGAATGGAAATCATGAGAGATAGAGCTAACAAAAAGCTTTGGTTAAGCTAGAAAAAGTATGTGAACTCAGTGTTGGAGAGATTCAACATGGTAGATTATAGATAGATAGTTGTTCTTTTGATACAAGCGACAAAGCTTTCTATGAATGATTGTCCAAAATATCCTACTGAGATGGAGGACATGATGAAAGTACCATATGCAAGTGTAGTTGGTAGTCTAATGTATGTGATGGCGTGTACGAGACCAAACATTTCCCAAGCAGTGGGAGTTCTTAGCTATTTTATGGCTAATCTTGAACAGCTGCATTGGGATGTGATTAAGAGAGTGTTTAGATATTTACGAGGTACTTCTGAGTATGCCTTGTGTTTTCATGGCTATTCTACTGGACCTTGGCATTTTGTGAGTATTAGAGGATATGTGGATTTGGATTGGGTAGGTGACATTGACAACAAAAGATCCACTAGTGGTTATGTGTTTATGATGTTTGGTGGTGCTATCAGTTGGATGAGTAAGTGACAAGTTGTAGTCACATTGTCTATGATAAAGGTAGAGTATATGGTGGCCACTTATGCTTGTAAGAAATCCACTTGGCTTAAGAGATTATGTTTTGATATTGGTTCATATACAAGACAAATTATTGTTTGTTGTGATAGTCAAAGTGCGATTTGCCTAGCAAAGAATCCTACCTTCCATGCTAGAACAAAGCACATTGATGTACAGTGTCATTTTGTTCATGATATGGTAGAGGATGGAAAGGTGAACTTGGAGAATTTTGACACTTTTGGGTAAGTGCAAAAAGATGGTTCCCAAAGAGGGGGCTTAAGTGGCCACTTTTTTGTTGAAATCAGGAAATACTGACCTTGGACGTGAAATTGAGGATAGTTACACTCAAAATTTTGAGATGGAACAAAAACAAGGATCGAAGTGCTCCGAGTCTATTATCTAAACTACTAATTTATTTTGAAAATTGGTTGAGATGTACAAAGGGGTTCTAAATCGCTATGGTTAGAAGTTAGCTAACAGTATGTAGTTGATGCATGATTTTTCTGATAATTTTTTAATGAATATTTGATTTTTTACTAATTTTCTGTGTTATGCTACCCCTACAAATTTTGGTAGCTAATTGATTTTTTTTTTAATTTGTAGAATGGAGTCTAGTTTCTAAAAAAATAATTTATTTGAAATTTCGATAAACGGTTAATTTATAATGAAAAAACACCAAACACTGCTTTTTGCCAAAAAGGAGACACAAAACAAAATAAATTATGGATGAAAGGCTTAACATTGTCAAAAAGTGAAAAAAATTGCATCGTTGGAAGCTAAGAGAGAACCTAACATTACCAATATTGAACACATGCAAAAGCACTTTTTGCCAAAAAGGAGACACAAAACAAAATAAATTATGGATGAAAGGCTTAACATTGTCAAAAAGTGAAAAAAATTGCATCGTTGGATAGCTAAGAGAGAACCTAACATTACCTAGGTGTTTGATTTGTTCGATATTGAACCACATGCAATCCTGACGGTGAGCATGAACCCAATTATGTGAAATATTGTAGAATTTACAAAAACATGTCTCTGGTCATTGGGAATGCCCTCGAAGCCTTTGGGTTGGTATTCCAAGGCAAATACCAATCCCAAGGCTTGGGGATTCCCAAAGCAAGATATAACACGTCAGTGTTATAACGCGCTCACGTTATATCTTAGTTTTGACATGGTTTTTTGTGTTTGTGGGGAACATGTCTAGCAAGACATAACATGACGGTATAACGCACTCGCGTTATGTCTTGCTTTATGTTAAATGATACTCTATTGAATGTATGTTTATATATTTGTATGCACATGTATGCTTGTATGTCATGTATGTATATATGTATGCCTGTATGTATCAATGCATGTATATTGTATGTATGCCTATATGTATGTAAGATTGTATCCACACATGTACATGTATGCTTGTATGTATGTAGGATTGTATGTACATATGTATTATGCTTGTATGTATGTAAGTATGTTTGTATTTATGTATGTGTTTAGAGGGAGGGATAATTTTAAGAGAGAGAGTTGTCTAGGTAGGGTGGGGAGAGAGGGGTGAGAGAGAGGGAGAGAGGGAGAGGGAGAGACAGAGAGAAAGAGTTATGTAGGTAGGGTGCCAAAGGGAGAGACTTGAGAGATAGGTAGTGAGAGGGAGTGCGAGAGAGAGGGAGTGGGAGAGAGAGTGTGTGAGTGAGAGACCTGATAGAGGGAGAGAAAGAGGGGGGTGGAGTGAGAAGGACTTATCTAGGTAGGGTGGGAGGGATATATAGAGAGAGGGGGGAAAGAGAGAGTTACCTAGGTAGGTTGCCAGAGGGAGAGACTTGAGAGAGAGAGGGGGTGGGAGGGAGAGACATGAGAGAGAGGGAGTGGGAGAGAGTGGGAGGGAGATAGAGATAGATAGATAGAGGGAGCAAGAGAGGTTGGTAGGGATTGATTGAAAGAGAGGTACGCAGAAAGAGGGAGAGGGTAGATAGAGACAATTAGAGAAGGTAGGAGAGAGGGAGGGAGGGAGATGTGAGATGTATAGATAGATAGAAAGTGATAGGGGTTGAGGGTATAGAGTTGAGGGATTATGGTGGAGGACCTATAGGTTTGATGGTTTATAGGGTATTAGGGTTTAAGGGTTGAGGGTTGAGGGATTAGGGTCGATGGTAGAGGGTAGAGGGTAGAAGGTTTAAGGGTTTAGGGTAGAGGGTAGAGGGTAGATGGTTTAAGGATTTATGGTTTAAGGGTTGAGGGTTGGGAGTTTAAGGTTGAGGGTAGAGGGTTGGGGGATTAGGGTTGAGGGTCCAATGTATAGGGGTTGAGGGATTAGGGTTTAAGGGTTGAGGGTTGAGGGTTGGGGGATTAAGGGTCAAGAGGGTTGAGGGATTAAGGTAGAGAGTTTACTAAGTGGGTTTTGTTGTCCTCGATTTTTGCAAAGCAAAAAGTAGACAACCTATACAAATTTTTCTCTAAAAATTCTTATTTTTGGTTACTCTAACACACGTTTCTCAAGGGAAGATTGTGCCTTGTATATTCTAAAAGGATTTAGGTGGTCTTGGTTATTTTTGTTTTGGTTTTAAGTCCCTTTTGGTCTTTTTTTCATGTCTCTTCTTCCTCTAGTTGGGTTTTGGATGTCTTATTGTGAGTTGGGGGGTTCAAGTTCTAAAATACAAGTGATACTTTAACTTGTAATCAAGCCCACAAGAATCGATTGGATTTCTAAGTCATTTTTTATCTTATATTGTTAACTTGTAATGGGGTTCTCAAGACCTGACTTACAAGTTAAGGTTTTAAAACTTGTTTATCACTTGCAATCGGGTCTTGAGGACCCGATTACAAGTTCACGTGAGTATGCATTGTCAAAAACAACTTGCTTTTGGTCATTAAAAACCCAACCCATGTGATTTTGGGAGTTTTATTACTTGTGGCATCATTTAAAAAGCCTGACTTCAAGCTTGAAAGTTCGAGTTTTTGCTGGAGCATGGTTTTGTCTTCAAGAACCCGATTTTTTACTTTGTCTTGGCATTAAATTCTTCATGGTGTTTTTCCTTGCTTCTTCCTCCTTTTGTTTTTGCATTTCTTGAGGAGAGGATTAATCATTCAACTATTTGAGTTTGAAAAGGAGTCGTTGTCTCACTTTATTTATAAGTGTTGGTTACAAATCAAGGATTCTTAGTTTATTTCTTCAACTGTGCGTTTTTGCTCTTCAAAGGTATGATTTTGTCTTTGTTTTTGTTTTTATTTTCTGTTTTCTTATTCTTCTTTTCTTCATGGTCTCAAGTTAAGTAATGTATTATCAAAATGTATTGAGGGTAAGATACTTTCATCATTTGCATGCTTGTAATTGGGTTTTCAAGATTCGATTGCAAGAAAAGATATATTTTGAGAGTTTTCAAAATACTTGCATATGCCTTACACCTCACATAAGAAATCCTTCAAAATGCATTTGTTATGTCATTTTCCCATCACTTTTAATCGGGTTTTCAAGACCCGACTACAAGTATACATTGTTAAAAATACTCATTGCTTGCAATCGGGTTCCTAAGACCGATTACAAGTTGAACTTGCAAATGATCTCCCCAGATCCAATTTTCTTCCCATCATTGTCCAAAGCATATTTGTCAGGCATCTTCAAAGTCACAATAGGTGTTATAAGTTCAAAACTCAAGCAAGTCTTGGTGGGATTGCTAATTTTTAAAAAGATTTTGGTATTATGGAATCATCCATAGCTACTGAATATGTTCTTACTCTTCTGAATTTTCATCACAGTGTTTTAGATTCTTGTTCAATGACAAAAGAACCAGTTGTTAACACAAGGATTTGCACCCAAAGATAAGTTGAAAAACTCAATAGATCTTGTGCACATGGGACTATTCTCAGGTTGTGGGTATCCTATGGTGAGAATAGACCTCCAAGTTTTGGGCTGGTTCCCTTTAGATTTTCTTGTAAAACTGGTTTTTAAACAAAGGTAAAGGATAAAAGGATAAGGAAAAAACTAAAACTGGAAAATGGTGATTCACCAACTAAAGATATGATTTGAAATTTGAGAAAATTCACAAAAGACTCAAGAAAGTTTAATAATTTCACAACACAAAGATTTATGTCTGCAAAAATAATTCTATGCAAGGCTCTGACTGTTCTAATGCTTTAACAAAAGGAAAACAATGATGTTTTCACAAATTTAAATGCAAGAGAAAGAGATCACTAACATAAACTTGCACTATGACATAATATTCTTTGCATTCAAAAATGAAGGAATTTTGATCAAATAAAGGATAACACAAAATTTTATCATGTAACTCATAACCAACACTAGACAACAAAGTAATAAGGTGAAGGAAATAACTTTCTATTGAGAAATAAGGAACACCTGCATTACAAATCTGTAGTACTCATGAGAAATGAGTTACAAAGTAAAGAATAATCTGCCCCTGCAGCATCCAAACTCATAACTAGTGAAGAAAAGCCTTCAAAATTCAAATTTTGAATCTTGGCTCCAAAAGCTGATGTGTTGTCAAAATTCTATCTCTCCTTCAAATCACCATGTGTCTAAAATAAAACTCCTCCAAGCATGCATAAGGAGTAGTCAATTTGGAAACAACTCCAAAGGGTCGTATGAAACTGAAAATCCCTCAAAAAGAGGGTCATAACTAAAAGTGGACCTCAGTTTTTGGCCTCAAATCACTCCTTGACTCAAGTAAACTCAAACTAAACTTAAAATTGATGTAGAACTCTTAAATAACTGCCTCAAAACCCTTGATTTCCCTCAACATGTTGGGACAATTCTCTCAATCACCTCCAAGATTTAAGCAAGCCTTGAGTGTCTCATTCAAACTCCCTTTGACCAAGTCCTTCGAAATATGTAATAAAGGCATTTTATTTTGCATTCAAATATCATTTATTTGAAATAATTTATTATCATCATTCAAATAAAGATTTACAAGTTTGAATAAAATGCAAATAAAAATCTAATGTATTTTCTATTTTGCATTGATAAATAACTTTAATTTAAAGTGATTTGTATTTATCACTTTAAATAAAGTTTCAAAAAATTTGAATTTCAAATGCAAAATAAAAAGAGGGCTTAAAAAAGACTGGAGTCTTTGTGACATTTTAAAATTTCACTAGGCATATAGAAATGCCACGACTATCAAATAGGAATAAAGTTTTTAATAAAACTAAGGCAAAAAATGCCTTGACTCCATCGACCCTTCTAGGTTTTTGACAAAACCAAAAATGAAATAAAGAAACTTCATTTTGTTTTATTCTTTTTACTTGCTGCTGGGAAGCACCGCCAACAACAACCCTAGCTCAACCTCTCAAAGCTGAAAATCCTTGCCCTGAATGCCATTTCTAAAGATTCTGGAAGATTTAAAGCATGATGAGTATGATTTTTGCTAAGAACTTGGCTTTTATTTTAGTTTTAAGCCATTAACAAAGCTCATTTGGCCGCGACCAGAGTATTTTCTAATGTTTCTTTTCTGTTGGTGCTTTGTCTCTGTTGACTTCTTGCTTGGCCACCATGGATAAATTTGTCTAAGGCTTTGGAACTTAAACTTCTATATCTTCTACTGTTTCTGAAGGTTTATCTTGAAAAACAACATGGTAAGTCTTTCTCAGCCCAAAATTGAACTTCACTTTCTATTTTGAAAGCCATATGAGATTTTTAGGCCGTGGCTTTGGCTCCTTTTCTCTGTCGTGATTACTCTAAAAAAATTGTTGTGGCTGAATATGCAAAGTAAAAATGTTAATCTTAAAAACCCTTCATTTAAATCTATGTTCATCTGTTGACAATATGGAGGTTGTGACTTGAAACCCTCCGTGCATTTGTTAAGAATTCAACCTCAGACTCAAACACTTGCTAATATTCAAGCTGCCATGGATTCTCTGCATTTTGAAAGTTTAATGTCCACGGCTTCTGTTTTCTCCCTCATCTATGAAAATGGGTATTTGATTTTTCTTATAGAAAATCTCCATTTGAAAGTAAATGAACAAACAATGGTTACTCTTGTTTTCTATTCTGTAGCCATACATTTTTTGATGCTCTTTCTGAACAAAACTCCATCATTTGATAGGGTCTCTGCATATTTAGCTTATTCTGTGTATTTCCAAAAAGAAGGTTTAAAACTGAAAAATAGATTTTTCTCCAATGATTACTCTTAATTTAACTTTTGACACACATTCATAGACCCATCATACTTTGAATTCAAGTTTCATAAAGCCTAATTTGTAATTTTGTGTTGAATACTTGATCTCTGCTTCAAATCGTAAAGAAGAACCTTTTAGGTCTCATTGAAATGAAATCCCTCTGGGTTTTTGTCATTTATGACCTTACAATCACCATTATTTTCAGCCATCTGAGATTTTATGAAAATTCTCTGTATTGTGAACAAATGATAAAATTAGTATTCCAGTAGTATTCCTTTTCATTTTTCTTTATTGCATACTATGAATCTTGTAGCGGTCTGCTACTACAAATGCAGCTTCATACTTGTCTTTGTTATTTCTGATGAAAAAATTTGTACTCTTTAATAATGTCTTTCTAGTACTTTACTTTGTACCTTTCAACTGTAGCTTGCATTTTTTACCTTTGTATATAATGAGAATCATTTGATTTCTTCATTTGAAAAATGGGTATTTCTGTAGCTCCTTGAAGTAATGCTCCGTGAATTTGGCATGTATGCCTGTTCACTATCACTGAACAATTGATACAATGACCTTAAACATTGCATTTCCCTCATGATGAATTCATTGCACAACTTTTAAATGAGTTGGGCTCCACCCTTGTGGGATCCTCATTTAACCTCACTCATACTGAAATTTGAAAAAAATAGCAACATTACATTTCCTATTTCTGTACATGAAACAAACAAGTCAGTTAAAACAAACAAACAAGTCAGTTAAAACAATGGATTCAATGATTCTTTTTTATCTAATCTGGAAATCTTCATTTATCTTGTGGATGTATGACTCAGTTGATTCAATTTGATAATGATTATTGATCATATATCTGTTGATAAGCATGCAATTAGATAGCATGCCCTAAGCTCTAACATAATTCCACTATCACTGCAGGTTCTGGAACTTGGGAGCAAGGAATTGAAGACAAAGAAAAACAAGTTGAAGCAACAAGTCAACCCTACATCAGCCTCCCAGGCAATGACAGACATGACCTTCCTTTTGTGTGTTTGTTCTTTTAGATGATCTTCAGGTGTATGGTTTATAATTATTGTTGAATTTAATCAACTTGGTCATAACCCACGGCTTGTGTGGGAGTTACAAAAACATATTTCTCAATGAATCAATTGTTCATGATATGCAATGACTTATGTATTTTTCTGAGTTTAATCCATTTACATATTTTGAAATTATGAAGTTGCAATTGTTTAAAACATGTGTTCTATAATCATAATGAATGATTATCTCTGCATTCTTACTCTTTGATCTACAATTTCTTTTAACAAAAACAACCACTGTAGATGAATAATTCAACTTGAATGTTGTTCTCCGAATGAAAATTGTTTAACCTTTGTTTTGTTAGGATTGTTCAATCAATTTCACGTAAACTGTTGAATGATTTTGACAAATCAATCCTAAAACAGTCTTTATTCTGAAAACAGAATTTCATTGGATAACTTGACATCAAAATTTTAATACCCCAACAAGTAATTCCCCCTAAATTCTTACTAATTTTAAGCAAGAAGCTAAAAATTGGTAACACTAGTGTCACCTCCAAATAAGAAGATGAAGGCTAAATATGATAAATATTTGAATGAGATTGCTCCCTCCTAGGTGGTTTCTCTCATTGATGATTAGAGACACAGAGATCGGGCATGTTGATATGTTTGAGTTCTTGGAAAGAACGAAGGGCTCACCAACTCATGGGATGCAGTTACTTCTCTGAAGTTATATTCACTTAGTTTCTTCATTCCCAATGGCTTCCTTAGAACCAAAATTTTTGGTTGCATGTGCTTCTCATTTTTATGAAGAAACAAAGACAATTAGGGATGAAGATGAAAATGTCATAATAAGTTTGGATTCTCAAACGATTGATAAAATTTTCAAAGTACCTGCAGCTCCTTTCTATGTTGAGATTACAATGAAGAGTGGAAAAAATCATTATAAACAAAGAAAATCAGATTGTGTAAGACACATTAGTGCTAAGTGGTTGAAGACTCCCCGAACTTTCTTTTCCAGATGGCCTAAGTTATATCGTTTTGACTTCATTGAGGAAATAGGTGATATGACTACACTTCTCAGCAGGATGTACAAGTGTATTGTGGTTATGAGGAAAGGGTAGTCTCATGTTTTTTGGGGAGAATTGATCAGTGATAACTTGTGTAGACAATTGGCACAAGTTCATACTACCTACACCTTTTATATGAATTCATTCTTGGTGTATATTGTTGCATCACTCAGATAGTTTCCTAGTCTTTCTACCAAGGGAAATAGGTCGTTGGTGCCAGTATGGGAATATTATGATCAACTAACTCTAAGGCCCAGTAGTCATCATTATAGGAGGGTACAAGATGCTTTCTTTGGTCACTTTATGTGTCTTTTTGACAAAACACTCAAGACTAGAAGAGTTTCTGAAGCAGCTTGGAAGAAAGTGAATGAGTATGGTTGTTTGTTTCTACAATTCCCCACTTTCACTTACATGAGAATTGGATGTTTTGAGGGAAAACCATACATGTTACCCTAGTATCCTACTGACAAAATCCTTTTGATGGAGTTGGCAAGATAGCTAATGGCAGTTCATGCTATACAATTGCTAATCACAAGTTGGGTATTACTATCTCTTCACACAATCCATTGCAGATTGGTCAGTATTCCATAAACACTTCTCAAAGGGCCAAGGAAATGGAGGGTAAGCTTCAATAAATCAAGTTGAAAAAGTTCATTACTAGAAAAGATTTTTATTACCATAGGATGAAAGATAAAATCAAGAGGGCTTTCACTCATGTTCATCACCTTGAAGATATTTGGGTTGATCTTCGTACTGAAGAAGACACAAGAAGGATGGATTATAGTAGGCTTACCTCGGAGAAAATTGTGGATCTTAACTTAACCAGGATCCCTGAAGGGATGGTGGATGATGGGGAGATCTTGGATCTAGAGAACATTGAACAAAGAGTTGCAGAAGCTCCTTTCCCATCCCCACAATGGTCTAAAAATGAGTGTGATTCTATCCTTGACTGTTTTCAGCCCATCCTCGCTAATACCAATGCTTGGTTGAAAGATAATAATGTCAAGACTATCAAGATCAAAGGAGAAGAGGAAGATGATTTGGCTGGTCCAGTTGGGAAAAGGTCTGAAATCAGAGACAAGTCTAAAGAAGGTGCTTCTTCTTCTAGCACAAGAATCAAATTAAGGGTTAGCAAAGCTTTGGTAATTCCTCCATCAGAAGTATCAATGAAAGGGAAAGAGACATCATAGGTGGAGGTACATATTATTAATGATGAGGATGATACTCATGAAGAAAATACAACAGAATCACCTCCTTCAGCAGTCTAAGACTCTCCTCATGCGGCCATTTCTCAAATGTCCATGGATATTGATACAAATGTAGATTATTTTTCCACTGTATTTATAGATCTTGTGGAATCGAGTACAACTGTTGGTGCTAGTGTGGAGAATCCTATTGGAACTTCTCATGAAGATTTGGAGAGAATTTTTTATGATAATCCTTCCTATGTGACCATTTCTAGCATTCCTCTCCCAGAGGTTGATACTTCTGCCTTGAGTTTTGATAAGTTTATGACAAAGGTAAATCATGTGCTGCCATCTAAGCAAAGGCCTGTTGCAATTCAAACTGATACTTCTCCTAAGGTGACAACTATGGTACAGGTAGAGCCTATTTCTTCAGAAACCATAGTTGTCTCCAATGTGAACTCATTAGAATTACCCCCAAGACTGAGTTCAATTGCAACCAAAAGGAAGAAGCTAGAAATCTCTTCTGATGTGTTTGATTTTTAGCAAATTGCAAAAGCTAAATTCAGGGTTGTTAAAAAGGCAAGGAAAGTCTCACGGGTAGTGATAGATGAAAATAAAATGAAGTATGCGGAGATAGCTGAGCCATTGATTAAGAAGTCACATGAAGAAATGTAGCTGTCATATTACAGGCTTACCAGGGTTGAACTTGGTAAACAAACACATTTTGGTCTTATGCATGATGCCACAGATTTGATAGCCTCATTGGTTTAGAGATATGATGAATTACTGGAAAAGAAGAGTGAGCTCAAAGAGAAGAATTCACATCTCATCACAGTGATTCATAAAATAAAAAATTCTTCAAAGCAAGTTAATCCATTAACTTCCTTTACCTCTGAAGAATTAGTTAGGCAATTGGAGAGGATTGCACAGAAGGCCAAAGCAGCTGATTCTTGGGCAGCTCAGCTAATTGATCAAGGTACACAAGTGATTGAGAAGGCATTGCACATTTTAAGCATTGTCAGGGCAGCAAGGGTTAAGATGAATCAGACTTTGGAAGCTTTCAAGCATAGTCTGGATTCACTTGGAAAAGACTTGAAAATCTGGCATGAGATGAATCAAGTCAAGATGGAAATTCTAAGCAACAATTCAATCATTTCAGGTAGAGAAAAATATGTAGAGTTTGAAGAAATTATGACAAATAAGTCATTAGTTGTTGAAGACCTCATCAAGGACATTCAAGCTACACTTGAAATGAGTGGCAAAGTTGAGCAGGACATACTTTCTAATTTTGAGAAAATGTTTTGCAGGATTTTAAGTCATGAAGGAGAGTTACTTGCAGCTAATGTGGTTAAAACTGAGATAACAACAAATCTTTGCCAAGAGCTAGAGTCATAATAGTTTACTATGGATTCAATTCATAAATTTGTAAATCATCGAACGATCCTTGATAAAATGCAAACTGTTCTGGAAGAACATAGAGAAGCCACAGTAAGGTATCATGATGTGATCCTTAAAACTGTTGCAGTTGCCAGGAACACTTTGGGCCCTAATCCTGATGAGTTGTAAGGAATTATCAACAAGTTTCAGTCTTTTAAAGCTAGGAATGAAATGGAATAAAAAGTGTCTCATGATACTTTATCTTTATTTTATGTATTTTGTTTTCAACAAGTTACATGTAAAAGCAAAATTTGTAATTGCAAGTGTTTCTTTCACTTGTATTTTTGTAAAATGTATTTACGTGTAATTACATTACAAGTCAAATTATAATAGGACTTGTAATGTTGAGTAAGTCAACTACAGTTAGTTAGTGGTTGAGAGAATTTCTCAAGTTAGTTGGGATCCTCCCACCTTTTTCTCAAGGCTTCTTTCCTATAAATACTTGAGGGTGTCTTTTGTAATAGATATCTTTTTGGAAAGCAAGAAAATTCTGCAGAATTTTGTACTCATAAAGACTTTGAGCTTTATAGTTATAAGTTATTATTTTTCAAGTAATATCAAAGAGTTGGAATTTCAAACTTTGTGTTGAAATCCTACTTTGCATCCATAATGTTCTTATGTCATTTTGGAGCATTTCTTTGTGATTGTTTGGAGATTGTGGAAGATTGTTGAAGAGAGTTTCACTCTAAATATCTGCAGACTTTGTGTTGTAAATATTGGAGGTTAAATTCATAATTTGTATTTAGAAATTGAGAAGAATTGCAAGTCTTCGTGCTCATAATAATTCCCATTTAAAGTAATTAATAGGTGCATCATACTTGTAGACTTTGTGTTGTCTTGTGTTGTATATTGTTCTTAGGTAACCATTCTAAAAGGGTAGATAGGATTTCAGATCTTCAAGACTTTGCGCTTGGTGGTTATTTTCCCGTCCCGGGGGAGGTGACGAAAGTCTTTGTACTATCAGGAAACTTCATTTTCTCTCACTAAATTTCATTTCAAGGCTGTTGTGATAAGTTTTCTTAAAGTTCGTTGTTACTTTTCTGTGAAGAGAAAATAATATAATCCTTCCTAAAAAAAGAGGAAAGATTGTTGTCCTACCTATATTAGTTTAAATTAGTTAATAGAAAAGGGGGAGCCTTTCCTTAATTAGGAGAGTTTTATCTCACATACTTTGGTTGAAACGACAATTTTGTACGCTTTCCCAAGTATACAAATTTTTCAACCAATGGGTTTAAGGTTTTAAGGGTTGAGGGTAGAGTGGTAGATGGTTTAAGGGTTTAAGGTTTAAGGGTTGAGGGTTTAGGGATTAGGGTTGAGGGTATTAGGGTTTAAGGGTTGAGGGTTGATGGATTAGGGTTGAGGGTATAGGGTAGAAGGTTTAAGGGTTTAGGGTTGAGGGTAGAGGGTAGAGAGTTTAGGGTATAGGTTTGAGGGTATATGGTTGAAGTATTGGGTTTGAGGGTATATGGTTGAAGGATTAGGTAGAGGGTAGAGGGTTTAAGGGTAGAGGGATTAAGGGTTGTGGGTTGAGGGTGGATTAAGGGTTGTGGGTTGAGGGTAGAGGGTTTAAGGGTTTAGGGTTGAGGGTTGAGGGTTTAGGGTTTAGGGTAGAGGGTAGAGGATTTAAGTGTTAAGGGTAGAGGGTAGAGGTTTAATGGTAGAGGGGAGAGAGATAAGAGTGAGTGAGTGAGTGAGAGAGAATTGAGGGTATAGGGTTGAGGACCTATAGGGTTGATGGTTTAGTGTATTGGGTTGAGGGTAGAGGGTAGAGGGTTTAAGGGTTTAGGGTTGATGGTTTAGGGTTGAGGGTAGAGGGTTTAGGGTTTATGGTTGAGTGTTTAAGGGTTTAGGGTTTAGGGTTGAGGGATTAGGGTAGAGAGGGAGGGATGAATAGATAGAGATGGTGGGAGAACTGAGATAGAGAAGGGAGAACTGAGATAGAGAGGAGAGAAGAGGACAAAGGGATAGAGATATATGAGGGTTGAGGATCCAATGAATAGGGTAGAGGGTTGAGAATTGAGGGTATAAGGTTGACGACATGTGGGGGTGAGGGATTAGGGTATTTGGTTGAGGGTACATATGGTTGAAGGATTGGGGTTAAGAGTCCTATGTATAGGGTGAGTGAGTGAGAAAGAGAGAATTGAGGGTATAGGGTTGAGGACCTATAGGGTTGATGGTTTAGGGTATTGGATTGAGGGTAGAGGGTAGAGGGTTTAAGGGTTTGGGGTTGATGGTTTAGGGTTTAGGGTAATGGTTTGAGGATACATGGTTGAAGGTTTAGGGCTGAGGGTCCAATGTATAGGGTATATGTTATAGGGGTTGAGTGTTGAGGGTTTAATGTATAGGGTAGAGGTTAGAGGGTTTAAGGGTTTAGGGTTGAAGAGTTGAGGGTTGAGGGTTTAAGGGTTGAGGGTGAAATTGGAAACCTAACTTGGCTTGTTTGAGAAAATGGGTCAAAGAAATGGGGCAACCTAATTTCTTGGACCCATTTTTTCAAATAGCCCAAGTTAGGACGTCAATTTCACTCACTACCTTTCCAATTGGGTGAAATTGGAAATGTAGTGTCTTGTTTGAAAAATGGGGTCTCCTAGTGATTATCACCAGGAGACCCCATTTCTTGGACCCATTTTTTCAAATAGGCCACTACATTTCCAATTTCACAATTGGCAATGTAGTGGCCTTGTTTGAAAAAATGGGTCCAAGAAACGGGGTCTCTCAGTTATTTACATCACCAGGAGACCCCATTTCTTGGACCCATTTTTTCAAACAGTTCAAGTTAGGATGCCAATTTCACACACTAGCTTGTCAATTCAGTGAAATTGGCAATGTAGTGACCTGTTTGAAAAAATGGGTCCAAGAAATGGGGAGACCCCATTTCTTGGACCCATTTTTTCAAACGGGCCAAGTTAGGTTGCCAATTTCACCCACTAGCTTGTAGTCCGGTGAAATTGTAATTATCAGTAGCTGTTTGAAAATATGAATCCAAGAAATGGGGTCTCCCAGATGATATGAAATTGTGGCAGTGGGCCCACTGGCACCAGTCGATGAGAATTGGCAATGAGTGGGCCCACTGGCTTTCCAGTGGGAGTGGTAACCCTAACTTGAGGAGGGATAGGGGTAGTGAGTGAGTGAGAGAGACTTGAGAGAGGGAGGGTAAGGGTTAAGGGTAGAGGGGTGGGGAGAGAGATGAAAGGAGGTGGAGTGTGAGAGAGAGAGAGTTGAGAGGAGGGAGAGGAGGTGGGAGGAGAGACTTGAGAGAGAGAGAGAGAGAGAGAGAGGAAGGGAGTGGGAGGAGAGAGAGAGAGAGAGGGTATAAGATAGAATTATAGGGTTAAGGGTAGAGGGAGAGAGATATGAGTGAGAGAGAGAGAGAGTTGAATGAGGGAGAGGGGATAGGAGGGAGAGACTTGAGAGAGAGAGAGAGGGAGGGAGTGGGAAAGAGATAGAGGGTAGAGGATAGAGGGTATAATGGTTAAGAGCAGAGGGTAGAGGGGAGAGAGATAGAAGGAATGAGTGAGAGAGAGAGTTGAGAGAGGGAGAGGGGGTAGGAGGGAGATACTTGAGAAAGAGAGACAGAGGGAGTGAGAGAGAGATAGAGGGTAGAGGATAGAGGGTACATCATCACTCATATTTGACGAAGAAGGTATGCCATCATCCCCACGTGAACCTCAAGGTATGTCTTCTACTCCACCCTCGATTGAAGGTACTCAATCTAGCCCAACTCAATTAAATATTGACGAAATTCCTAATGTTGAGATGTATGTACCTAGGAGAACACCACCTAGAATTTTGCGTAGAAAGCCAAAGTATTTGATTAATATTGACGAGGATATTTTGTAGCACATGGAAGGTAAGATTCTAGCACACACTTGTAGAAGATATGTTGATAACATTTGGAAATCGTTCTTTGAAAGGCTAAATGAGACCACAATATGTCAACTATTTGTTGAAATGATGCAGGGTATAAAGTATAGAAACATCATGAAGACTCTTGGGTTGAGAACATCAAATGCATCAAGTGAAAACACTATTGTGAAGAATCTAATGGATGCTTATAAGAGTGTGGGTAAGACCTCACGCTCAAAGGATAGTAATGTCACCCGATGTGTCATTACATCAACTTTGGTAAGTAGTAAAACAAAGAGAGCTTGTCTCATTAGAAAGACAAGTGAACAAATGTGAATTAGTAGAAAAACTTTATCAAGAGCTATTCAAAGGCAGAAAAGAATTGAGGGCACCAATTCAAATGAATTATGGGCATTCTCAGGGAGACTGCCACAAAAAGATAAAAAGTTGTTGAAACATTGAGAACACTAATTGAAGAGTATTGGAAGAATAACACAAGGCCATCTTCGAATCAAAGGGATGTGGTAAGAAGGAGAATCGGTAATCAAAACCATAAGCCACATCCAAAGTATTTTTTGGATACAACTCAAACCCAATTTTTTCATAAATTTCAACAGGATTATCCTCAAATTAATATTTTTCAAAGATATTTTGAAATGCTTAAACCTTTTTATGTCAAGATAAATCACACACGCACTACTTGTTGTTGTAGACTACATATTGAATTCTCTAAACATTATGATGTTTATCGTTCTATATGTTTAGATTTGCATACTAACGATGTTTTGCAGTATTGTGGCATAAAATCCTCACCAACATCTTCAAGAGAGTTCTTATCAAAAAAAAAATGTGAAATAGAGGATGGCCAAATATTCTATAGGACAACATGCTTGGATGGTTCATGTGAGCGGTACGGTGGCTTGCAGCGTATGTCAGTATGTCAACATATGGAAAGAACAGATGAGGTAGGACAAAAACTAGTAGAGTTTGGGAAGTATAAAACAATGGCATACGTTACAAAAGATGGGTCTCAAGCAAAAATGTGTGATTTGGTTATTCAAAAGAGTCTAGTGTATCAGTTTATGTCCATGTTTTGTGACAATATAGTGTATGAGTATGCAAGGCATACCCATAGAGCCTGATGGCTGGACACACAATTCAAGCTATGTAAGGACACCTTTCCATTTGACAACATAGTATCAATGGTTGACTTTGTAGAGAACTACACTCTATAGCCACAACGTGAGGTGCAGTCACAGTATTACAACTCCACATAGGTTTCAATATTTGTGCACATAGCATTCATTCATGTAGCTAATAGTACAAAGGACCAAAGGAAGGTATTGAGGGAGTATCACTTTTATATTAGTGATGATCACACACATTATCCAGAGTTCGTGCAAGGTTGCTTCTAGATGTTCTATAGTGATTTGGCTCAGAGGGGCATAGCATACGGTCAGCATATAATATGGTCAGATAATAGTGCAGCATAGTTCAAGAACTCGCCCATGTTCTATTGGTTGAGTAGGATGCATGTCATTATAGGTGTTCAACATATGTGGAAATTTTGTGAGGCCGGGCATGGAAAGGGGGAGAATGATGGTGCAGGAGCATGTGTGAAAATAACATTAGCACGAGAAGAGTTAAAGTATAAAGACAATGCAAATTTGACATATGCAAAATCAATCGTCGAGTGGTGTAATGCTTTGATGGGTCCAGGTAAGGAAGGTATGTCTTCAATTTGTAGATTTTTATGATTGATGGATGATACTAACATTTCACCATATGAGGATTGTTGTACACTAATAGGATCGAGTGAGCTACACTTTTTCCTTAGCTCAAATGTAGGTTCATGGAGTATCAATACACAAAAGATGGCATGCTTTTGTTCTTCATGTACAATGCAAGCCTGAAATAATTATGAGTCAGGGGAGTGGGTTGACAAATGGTTGATCTATTTAGGATCTAGGACTAATTGCTTACAGAATGCGTAACGTAAAAGATCAATTATTACAACGATTAACATAAATGATTACATAATTAAATGCTCAAATGAATAAATGAACATAACATAAAATAAATGCCAAGATAATGAACTGAGAAAGAAAAGAGAGAAGAAATAGAGAGATGAAACCAAAATTGATAACGGAGTTCGTCCCTAAGGACTACGTCTCCGGGTCCCTCTCCAACGGAGTGACCGATCCGATTATACTCCAAAATCAGTTACAATTGAGACAGCATCATCCCCTTCAAGCACATCAATAGCACAGCATCACTTCGACGTACAGGAACAATACAATTCATCTCTCGAGCATTCTCTCGTTCTCCACCTGGACTTGGAAAACCCATCTCTACCCCTCTTTTTATACAAGAAATTTTCCTAATTAGGCTTAACCATCAAATTAATTGCATATCCTCCCTGATCAGCTCGTATCAGGTCTATTTTGCTCTCTGCAATCTTTTGGTTATAGGTTGTTTTGGGCATTTTGTTTGTTTTGGCCTTATTTGGCCATTTGTTAAGGATTCGGTTTTCAAATCTTTAACAAAAAAAATTGAGGTCCCAATATAGACAATGGGCCCTTCGTGCTCTAGTGGTGCACATACATTTTGTTCCGCGCGGAGTCGGGGGTTCCAACCTCCGCGGAAGTTTATAACAACCAAATATCAAACTACCAATAACAAAACCAACCGGTGGCTAGTTACGGTTAGCTATGTGTTCGCGGGTGCAACGGTTGCCGGCTGTTTTGGGGAAGTGGTGGTCACGGGTTCAAAACCCGTCCATAGTTTTAGCGGTCCGCTCAACAAACACACAGGCCAAAGACTTCACACGTGTCTCGATGCCATTCGACGACTTCCGCTGACGAGGGCGCTGACGAGGATAACCGTACTGCCGAGTCGGTGCCACGTGTCAAATCCCTATTCGATGAACTTGCTGACTCAGCCGTCCACGTGTCGTGCTCTAAGTCGTCGGAGATGTTGACTAGACTGCCACGTGGGATGCTGACTGGGTGCCACGTCCGAGTACGGACAGACACGTGTCAGCCAATGATTGGTTCGTACAGATGATTCATATGCCACGTGTCACGCTTGAATTCGACCATGTGGAATCCGTACAGTACGGACAATCTGCTGACGTCATCATCCGTACAATCAGCTAGAAAGTCAACTCAAAACTTTGACTGCTTGTATCTTGAGCATGCGACGTCGGATTTCGACAAAACGAACGCCGTCGGAATCGTTTCGACGAGCTCTTCGTGATGACGCCGATTTTGTCGATTTTCGAGATGATTATTTTTTTCACCTTCTGGACGCCCTTGAAGCCAGTTTGACTAGAAGTTTGATTGGCCGTAACTTGCACAAACGGAGTCCTTTTCGCGCCGTTCAAGTTGCGTTGGAACCAGGACGTCGTTCTCTTTCTGATGAAGCTAAAATCTGGAGTATTGGGAACACTTCAATTTTCACTGAAAAATTGTCCCCCGGATCAGGCCTCCCCACTTAGAGCTTTAGGACCTCCGAAAGCTTGATTACTTGGAAAGTAAGTGAGGGTAAAGTTCCCTCACTTTACCAATCTCCATCCATCTTGCTTTGCTTGGATGCATCCCCTTCAGGCCCACTCTGAGGTACTCAACATCTCCTCTTCGTGAAGTTCTGACATTCCTGTCGAGAATAACATCTTCTGGCAACTCTGACATGTACTCTGGAGAAAGGTCATCAAGTGATGGAACTTGAATGTCTGTGAGTTCATCTAGGATCATTGGAGGCTCATACAGTTTCAAATTCTCAACATTGACAACCGAGTAAATATGCATGTATGGAGGAAGATTGAGGCGGAAGGCATTGGTACCAATCTTCTCAAGGATCTCAAAAGGACCATACCTAATTGGCTTAAGCTTTTTACCTTCACCTTGCATCCTTTCCTTGCTGATATGTAACCAAAATCTGTCTCCAACCTGAAAATGATGATCAGTGCGATGCTTGTCATGGCGAACCTTGTATTTTGCTTGGCTCTATTCCAACGTGCTTCCACTGCCTGATGAATTGCTTGGACTTTATGGATGAACTTCAAAGCCTTCTCGCATCATGGCGTCCATCTTCAACATCATCTTTCCCAAAAGCAAAATCCATGATTGTCTTGGGCACATAACCAAAGCATGTCTCAAAAGGAGACCTTTTAGTAGAAGAGTGTGCTGCATGGTTGTAGGCATGCTGCACATAATGAAGACTCTCATCCCACAACTTAGGATGCTTACTGCAATACCCTCTGAGTAGATGCACAACTGTCCTGTTTACAACCTCTGTCTGTCCAGGTCGGTTTGCGGTTGGAAGGTTTACTCTTCTTGGTTTGGTGTCCATAAGTCCCACAAAGTTGACCAAAATTCCCCAAGAATCGAGAATCTCGATCCGATACAATAGAAGTAGGTAACCCAAAATGAACCCATACAAATTGAAAGTACAAATGAGCTGTCAGTTCAGCAGTGACTTCTTTTTACATGGCATTAAGATACACATTTTGTTGAACCGATCAACTACTACATACAAATAATCATGTCCTTCCTAGACATAGGTAATCCCCCAACAAAGTCAGTGACGCACTTTCCCATGGACGAGAGGATGCAGTAGAGGTGTACAAACCAACTTCCTGTTACTAGGCTTACTAGTTACACACATAACACAACCTCTAATATACTTAGTTACAGTTTCTTGCATACGAGGCCAATAACAATATTTTGCAGCTGAGTCAATGTTTTGTTTACCCCAAAGTGTCCTGCAATCAATGAGGTATGTGCTTCTCTAATCACCTGTGCTTGTTCATATTTTGGAACACATAATTTGCCCAAGTGATATAACAGTTTATCCTGCACATGTAATCTTTCTCTTCTACATTTTTACCATTCATTAAAGCAGTATAGATATCTTAAAGTTCTCATCATTAGCATATTGTTCTGAAAACTTTCATGAACCATAGAATATTCTGAAGGATTATCAAAGCATTCATCATAGGAGGTTAGAAGCATGTCTGCTACTTTGTTATAGGTACCTTTCTTATGCTTAATAACCAAATGAAGCAGGTTGTGAAAACCCATCCGCAGAAGTGCCTACTTTGTTGCGGTTTAGTTTGTGAGTGCAAATCTTGAAGTGGTGGTGTCGATTATTGGATTAAAGTTACAAAAATTGTACATTAGGAGGATTGAATAACAAAGATTCACTATTTTCTACGTTTTCCTACATTGAATTTTGCTGCTACAACAACTTGTACATTTTGGTACCTCTTGGGAGTACTCATTTTTTTATTACAATTGATGGAGGAGTGAACTACCTTTCATTTACATCTTGTCTCATTTTATTTCATTAGGATTTGAGTGAGTTATAGTGTTTTGATAGCCTGTTTTGCATTAATATAACTAGCATATAGTCTAACTTATTATAAAAACTTAATTTATTAAAATAAATCAACCTAATGATTATATATCAATATCAATATAGCATACAGTCTATTGAAATAAACACTTGTAATGATATTTACTCAAATATTAAAATTTATTGCTTCCCTCAAACATTTGTAATTCAAACAATGCAATCCCTTAACAGTCCAAATTGCAAAGGGAAACAATCTTTGACGGCCTGTTACCTGAACATCGTGTTAGTTACGGGCATTCTGTCTGAGGCATTGAGATTGCATAGGGTACCTCTACAATAACCTCTCTTTTTTTTTGTTATCTCAGAGTCATTTTTTCGTGGTGTCCAATTTTGACTTGATAGAAAAAGTGTCAATTGCAAGCAATGTAAAGTTGCAAAGTGGTGCAACTTTCGTTCTACAACTCGTGTGACCAAACGGACTGTTCCAACGCATCCAAATGGTATGTTTATGCTAGGCATGGTCCTCTTTCATACCCAAACATACATAATCGCTCTGAGCTACATTTGACCAGATCGATCCCTTAAGAGTCCAAAGTGCAAAAGGGCAACAATCTTTGACGGGCTATTACTCAAAAATTGTGATGCTTAAGAACTCTTCGTCTGAGCCTATGAGATCGCGTTGGGCCCCTCTACAATAATATATCTCGGTTTTTGTTATCTCAGAGTCATTTTTCCGTGGTGTCCAGTTTTCACTTGATGGAAAAGTGTCAAATGCAAGCAGTGTAAAGTTTCAAAGTGGTGCAACTTTCGTTCTGCAACTCGTGTAACCAAACAAACTATTCTAATGCATCCAGATGGGTACATTTATGCTAGGCATGGTCCTCTTTCGCACCCAAACACACAAAATCGCTCCAAGATACTTTCAACCGGCTTGATCCCTTAAGGGTCCAAAGTGCAAAATAGCAGCAATCTTTGACGGGCTATTACTCAAAAATTGTGGCACTTACAAAATCTCCATCTGAGCCTATGGGATCATGTTTGGGCCCTCTACAATAACCTCTCTCAATTTTTGTTATCTCATAGTGGTTTTCCCGTGGTGTCCAGTTTTCAATTGATGGAAAAAGTGTCAAATGCAAGCAGTGCAAAGTTGCAAAGTGGTGCAACTTTTGTTTTGCAAATCTTGTGACTAAACGAACTATTCCAACACATCCGTATGGGTGGATTTACGCTAGGCATGGTCCTTTTTCGCACCCAAACACACAGAATCACTCTGAGCTACATTCAATCGACAAAATCCCTTAAGAGTCCAAAGTGCAAAATGACTGCAAACTTCAGCATGTTGTTATTTAGATACCGTGATGCTTAGAAACTTCTTGTCTGAGCATATAGGATCATATTGGGCCCCTCTACAATAATATCTCTCATTTTTTTTCTATCTTGGAGACATTTTCCCATGGTGGCAAATTTTCACTTGGGGAAAAAGGTTGTCAAATGCAAGTAGTTGAAAGTTGCAAAGTGGTGTAACTTTCGTTCTGCAACTCATGTGACCAAACGGTCTGTTCCAACACGTCGAATAGGTATGTTTATGCTAGGAATGGTCC
Organism: Sequoia sempervirens; assembly: GCA_007258455.2. Taxonomy (NCBI): domain Eukaryota; kingdom Viridiplantae; phylum Streptophyta; class Pinopsida; order Cupressales; family Cupressaceae; genus Sequoia; species Sequoia sempervirens. Next base: position 122,769,378 of record VDFB02026320.1, read on the forward strand.
ACTTTTGCACCCAAACATGCAAAATCGCTCTGAGCTACGTTCAACCGGATCAATCCCTTAAGAGTCCAAAGTGCAAAATTACTGCAAACTTCAACATGTTACTCGGATACTGTGATGCTTAGAAAATTATCATCTAATCCTATGGTATTGTGTTGGGCCCCTCTACAATAACCTCTCTCATTTTTTTCTATTTCAGAGGCATTTTTTTGTGGTGGCAAATTTTTACTTGGAGAAAAGTTTGTCAAATGCAAGTAGTTGAAAGTTGCAAAGTAGCACAAATTTCGTTTTGTAACTCATGTGACCAAATGAACTATTCCAATGCATCTGAATAGGTATTTTTACACTATGAATGGTCCTTTTTCACACCCAAACGCGCGGAATCGCTTTGAGCTACGTGCAACCGGATTGATCCCTTAAGAGTCCAAAGTGCAAAATGATTGCAAACTTTAGCATGTTGTTACTCGGATATCATGATGCTTATAAAATTCTCGTCTGAGCGTATGGGATCACATTGGGCCCCTCTATAATAACCTCTCTCAGTTTTCACTATCTCAAAGGCATTTTCCCGTGGAGACGAATTTTCACTTGGGGAAAAATTATCAAATGCAAGTAGTTGAAAGTTGCAAAGTGGTGCAACTTTTATTTTGCAACTCGTGTGACCAAACAAAATGTTCCAATGAGTCTGAATAGGTATTTTTACACTAGGCATGGTCCTCTTTCACACCCAAACACGTAGAATCACTTTGAGCTACGTTCAACAGATTGATCCCTTAAGAGTCCAAAGTGCAAAATGGCTGCAAACTTCAGCATGTTGTTACTCAAATGCCGTGATGCTTAGAAATTTTTTGTCTAAACCTATGGGATCGTGTTGGGCCCCTCTACAATAACCTCTCTTAGTTTTCACTATCTTAGAGGCATTTTCCCTTGGTGGCGAATTTTCACTTGGGGAAAAAGTTGTCAAATGCAAGTAGTTGAAAGTTGCAAAGTGGTGCAACTTTCGTTCTGCAACTCGTGTGACCAAATAGACTATTCCAAAGCATCTGGATGGGTACGTTTACACTAGGAATGGTCTTCTTTCACACCAAAACATGTGGAATTTCTCTGAGCTATGTTCAATTGGCTCGATCCCTTAAGGGTTCAAAGTGCAAAAGGGCAGTACTCTTTGACAGGCTATTACTTGAAAACTGTGGTGCTTACGAACTCTCTGTCCAAGCCTATGTGATTGCGTTGGGCCCCTCTACAATAACCTCTCTCAATTTTTTTTTATCTTAGAGTCATTTTCCTGTGGTGTCCAGTTTTCACTTGATGAAAAAAGTGTCAAATGCAAGCAATGTAAAGTTGCAAAGTGGTGCAACTTTCATTTTGCAATTCGTGTGACGAAAAAAACTATTCCAATGTATCCCAATAGGTATGTTTACACTAGGAATGGCCCTCTTTCACACCCAAACACGCGGAATCGCTCCGAGCTATGTTCAACCGACTTGATGCCTTATGATGGCATGTAAAATAATTGAAAAGAGAAACATACACACGATGGTTGAGAAGTCTGAGTTTTCCACACAAAAAATATATGATCATCCTCAAGTCTATCAAGTGCAAGACATTTTTCAATGATACTCCTTTCCCTTACAACAATATACAACCAATTGTAAATGCGTACAATGGTGGAACTTCGAAACATTTTATTTTTCCTCAATTAACAACTTTGGTTGTGAAGCATTTTGTCATTTTCATTTAAAATGATTTGCTATGCTTGAAAATTGGAGTCTAAGATAAACAAGTGATGCTCTCACATACATTTATTATTTGGTGTCATAAATAAAGTTTCCACCGTTGAGTCCATTTCTTATTTGTATTATAAATTATAACTTGCTTTCTCCTGAGTCCATTTCCTATACAAAAAAAAATATTGCAAAAAGTTGACATATAAATCTTTTGACGTGTTTATATGGCGATGGATCAAGAACATACCAATTCATTCTGTAGTATGAAGATAATGTTGTGAAATTTTTTAAAGACTATTCAAGATAAATGTTTGTATGATAATGTATCATGAAGTTAACTACTTCATCTACTATGAATATTATGTATCATTTTCTTAATTGAGTTGTTCCAATCAAATGATTAAATATATTGGAATATTTTTATGAAACATTTCATGGAATACCAATTGAAAACGTGTTTTTTGCTTTTAGATAAAGCATTTCATGAAACTCTTTGGAATAAACTGAATTGAGATATGTAAGAACAAGGGAGCATTAGAAAATACATTGCTCAAGGATCTTAAATAAACTTTCTCTCCCATTGCAATTTTGGGTGGATTATTACTTTCAAAGTATTGGGAATGCTTTGCCTATTTTCTAGTTGGTAGTTGTAATTCTAGAAGGCTTATGTCTTGATATATTTTATACTCATTCTTAATCAATTATCAAGTTAATAATCAGTGCATTTATTTACAATTAATCTTTTCTTTTCAATTTGTGCAATTTTGAAATTTGTAACTCTACTAGTATTCCTAGAAATATTGAAGTTGTTTAGCATCGACTAATAAAGTTGTTTATCATCAATAAATTAATATTCAAGACAAATCATGAAGGACAACAATGATCAATGTTAGGGCTAACCAATTAATAAGTATAGATGTGAATAAGTCAAGCATGTACATGTGAATAAGGGAAACACAAGTACTCAAAAATACGTAAGCTTTGAAGTATACACACAAATACATAGTATACTCAAATTAATACAAAGTATATGCATGAATACAAGGTATACGCATGAAAACACGTAAGTCGCAAAGTATACATTGGATTACACGTAAGTTGTGAAGTATACACTTGAATACACGTAACTCATATCTATTGAACCATGGATTTATAATGCAAATATGGACACCATCGATAAAAAAAATTGTATTAACAAAATAGCCATGTTGGAATACATCAATATATGTCGATATAAGTATAAAATATAGGTACAAAATAACCATATAGGCTTACGAGAATGCCATATAGGCATACAATGTCAAATATATCCAATACAAAATATGTACAAAAATGTCATATAGGCATACAACAAAGGGATTTGGAATCAAAAGTCATCGCTCTCCATGCTCTCGAAATAAATTTTTTCCCTTTTCTTGTCGATCAGATGGCGATACGTCTATCACTCATTTATGTTGCGATCAAGGAGTGCTCCTAGTGCTCCTCCTAGGGTTTAGTTCTTGGTCAAGTCTTATCTGTTACAATAAGAAGTAAAGACATTAATATATAGAAATTACATTAAAAAAAATGATATATTTAACAAAAAATCACTTACCGCCATCTGATGATCACTCTCCATGAGGGAAATATTCAAATGTCCATGTTGAGTAATGTTGAAGCCCTATATAAATCATCCAAATGGAAATTAAACTACGTATCAATAATGGTTTGATTTTTCACTAACTAACATCTATAACAACGAATGTAAATTGAAATTTAGTAATTTGCCTCATACCTCCCCTTTCAGAGCCACCGGAAATTCTATAGCAGATGAAACATCAATCTCCATTTCCCTCATAACATTAGGAGGTGTTTTCGCTTGCAACATATAAAAATAAAACAACAAATTATTCAATCACAAAAACTACAATAGCGATCCACATCATGACTTATAATGTATGAGATAATGAACAAAATTTTGAGTACTAATTAAACTATATATTTCTGACTATCATGCTTACTATTTTCCCTATCCATATCTTTTTTGAAATCATGTTTTTAGGATTTTACCCATAGCAACAAGTCAGTGAACCATTTGATAAGATGCTTTCGTACACATGTATGATAACTGTGGTGGCATAGAGAAGGTAGTGAACTCTTTGAAAAAACGCCTCAAAGAAATGGGGTCTCATGGTGATGAAATGCCATTACAAACAAATGCACGTCATGGCATTCCATCACCATAAGACCGCATTTATTTCAAGCATTTTTTCAAATAGTTCATTGCCTTCTCTATGGTATTATGTTGGGATGGGGTGGATGGTATAGTGTGGCCTTGGTTATGAGATGAAGGGTGATCATGACATGGAGAGGAAGGAGTGGGGACATGAACAAGTGGAATAAAGGGTGGAAGGTTCCATGGATTGGTAAATTAAGGATGAAGACCTTGAAAAGAATTTGGAGAGGAATTTTGGCTAATGGGTTGGTTTCTATTCTTCAAGTAGTGAGTAGTATGAAAAAATGCCTCAGAGAAATGTGGTCTTGTGGTGATGGAATGGCATTCCATCACCATGAGACCACATTTCTTCAAGGAATTTTTTCATACTACTCACTGCTTTGACTATGATATTGCTTACTATTATGCTTTGATAGAAATTTTTCCAAGCATCCATAGTTTGTTAAAAATCACCTATTTTAGGCTTTTAGCCATAGCAGCAAGGACATGAGTAGTTTGATAAAATGATTTGGTACACATGTATGGAAAACGTGGTATCATAGAAAAGGTGGTGAGTTGTTTGAAGAAATTCCTTGAAGAAATGTGGTCTCATGGTGATGGAATGGCATTCCATCACCATGAGACTGCATTTCTTTGAGGCATTTTTTCAAACTACTCACTGCCTTGTGTATGCTATTGCTTATTATTATACATTGATATATTTTTTCCAAGCATCCATAGTTTTTTGGAAGCACCTTTTTAAGATTTTAGCCATAGTAGAAGAGAATTAATTTGATAAAATGCTTTGGTAGAAATGTATGAAAATGTGGTATTAGAAAGTGATTGAATTTGTTTGAAAAAGTGCCTCAAATTGGGTATCATGGTGATGGACATCACCATGAGACCGTATTTTTTTTAGGCATTTTTTCAAACAACTCATTGCCTTGTCTATGTTATTGCTTACTATTATTCTTTCATAGATTCCTTCCGAACATCCATAGCATAGACAAGGAAGTGAATTGTTTAAAAAGATGTCTCAATAAAGAGTGGTCTCATGGAATGCCATGACAAGCAAATGCAATTGGAAGCTGCTCCTACTTATTACTTATGCTATGTGAAGTAATTGCATCACTGCTTATGTTGACTTTCTAAACAACTATATTGTAGTTAAAATTTTGTCATCTATCAACATCTAGTTATTAGTTATGGAATGTGAAGTAATGCTTTGAGTTTGAATGATGTGCAATGCAACGTAATCAACGATATGAATATAAACTACACAAATCTATTAAGTACAATTCATTAGTTAAACTCTTTATTCTATTACATGTAGATTTGAGTAAATCCATTTGTGGGAGGTGTTCCCTCAAAACCTCCAATATTAGCCTATTCAACATCCAAAATCACATATTAAAATACCATTCATAAAACAATGCTATTAACATGTAATAAATTTATAATTGTTTACTAGTTACATACCTCAATGGTAGATGTCATGGAGAAATAAGCAGGTGTAGAGCTGGTGTATCTAGTATCAACACTGTGACCCTACAATTTTATTAAAATCATAAAACTAAATTAGTTAATCTTGCATTTCAAAATTGAAATTTAATAAATTAAATTCAATGAACGTGCTAACTTTTACCTGAGTATCAATGTCATAGGCCTCATTCAAAATGTTAGCTACCCTCGCCATCTCCATAGTTGCAGACGGATCCTACATAGCAACCTCCTAAGTGTTGGTGGGGTCATATGAACAAGTCGCCCCGCAAGACTGACACAAATGGGATTGAATTCCACCACTCAAAGACTCCCCTGGATGGTGTTGTAGAATAGGGATGGCATGATGGATGACACTCTGGGTCAAAGAGTTGATGGCCTGCAAAGTTTCTACGTCGGTACTCTCCTTCGCGATGGAAGGGATAACGATGTGCTCATGAGGCGGCCTAGCAAGAGGTCATCTCCCTTGCCGCATAGGATCCTGTTGTGCACCAGGTCTATCTTGAGCCGACCCCCCACCTCTCCCCTGGAAGTTCCTCATATCAAAATAATTCAGAATTTTGTTCAATATGAACTCACAGTATAGTTTTCTAAGGAAATACTGCAGGACTTCACAATTGTTGCATGGTGGGTAATCAAAAACCATGTACCACCTATCCCAAAAAAAAGTTTCTAATTTGTTGATGGTGGCACCAATGAATAGGAAACCTCTTCACATTGAGGGTAAGATTTGCATTCGTGTGTGGGTCAGTGAATAATGAGCACAAGTAAAATTTTGTAATTTTTAGATCTTTTACATCTTTATATGATAATTTATCCTGGTAATAAGCCTAAGCCACCTACCTCCTATCTTTCCAACTAGTTAATTGTTTGCTAATTGAATCTACATGTTTTAGCATTTCTTTGAGTGAAGTTTCCAGGATCATTCTTTCCACAGTTGAACCGTTTGGATCATTCAACCTCCTGATTAAATCCTCAATTTTTTTTTATTGTTCTCAATTTCACTCATTAAGTTTTGTTGAGTGTCAGGAGGATGTTGAGGGATTGGTGGAAGATATTGTTGTTGTGGTTGATTAACTTGAGGATTTTGTTGTTATTGTTCTTGTTGTGCTTGTTGGAGGTTTTGCTCCTCTTGTTGCTACTGTGCTTGTTGAGGATTTTGAGGAGGGTTTGCAGGTTGATTAAAATATCCTACAAATTCAAAAAATAAATATAAAAAATAACCTAAAACTAACAAATTCAAAACAAAAAATAATCCTTACCTCTCACACCTCCTCGTCAACGTGGCGGCATCCTGGTGATGAAACAATAACAGTTTGATGAAGAATCTTGCAAAATGGCTCCTCCTAGAACATGAGCACGAAAATGAGGGGTTTTGGCCACAGGAAAAAAAAAACACAGTCACAAATGAGAATGATTTCATTTTATTTTTTTGCTTTTAATAGCTCATAATGCAAGCACATTATAATGCACTCGCATTATGGGATCATTGTGGCTGAGCCTCAGGATCAGCACACCAAGCCATAACACGAGTTCGTTATAACACACTTGCGTTATGAGCTTTCAAAAAAAATAAAAAAAATCCACAAATTGGCTACCCATGTTTTTGCACCCACCCTTTGGTGAATGTTGCAAATGCACTGAAAAAACTAGTGAGCAAGAAGAAGTTCAGATGGTGTTTTGATTCCATGGGCCTTGGAGCCTTGAGTAGATGATTCTATATGACTCTCGGCAGGTCTTCGACAAGTGGGATAATGTTGGGATTAAGGTGTCTCAACATTAGAGTCCTAATATTGTTTTAAATTGATGTATTATTGTACTAATTTGTATTATTTAATTTCCTATGGTGTCATGTCATAAATTGGGACCCACCGACTGGGTGGCACCCCATTGGAAGTGACTAGATGACACATCATCATCCCAAGTGGACATAGGCGTCCCACTTTGGAATCTTTGACCTATGACAGATTTTGTGACGTGTCATAAGGCATCTTCATGCATGGGTGAAAGTTGGCGCCCAAGTTGGGCTATGACAGACTGTAAGAGAATAAGGTATTCTTGGTCAGTTATGACAGATTCTCTTACAGTTGTAAGTGTTGTTAGTTGTGACAGATGTAAGATGTGTAAAGCATTTTTCATAAGCTATTTTTAGTATATTCTAGGTGCCCAAGCTTAAGGAATATTTGCATGTTTAACCATTGTAAGGAGTGTAAGGGAATATGTTACATGTGTCCAAATGCATGTCTATGGTGTGGGATATTGTGCCATGTAGATTTGGATTCCCCTCTCCTTCTAGATGCTTCTTGAAGCTTGTATCACTCTATATATTGAGTGCTTTGCGTTGTAGAATGCATAGTTTATTTGCAAGTAACGAAGTGTTGTTGATATCACTCCAGAATAGGTATTTGTTTATGAAGCACTTGTGTTGAAACTTTGTACTTGGAGATATATTGTAACTCTTATTTGATATAATAGAGAAGTACTGTGCTTTTGGAGGGTGGGGTTTTTCACCCAAAAGGGTTTTCCACATGCATATTTGGTGTCACTGTTTTATGCATTCTTACTGTTCTATTTGTTATTCTATGAATGTGTTTTCTCTTATTTTAACAGAATAAGGTGTTAAAGAATTTTTTTGTAACTCTCCCCTAGTTAGATTAGTGTAGGAATTTATTTTTCATCCACCTGGCTTCCTTTCACTAAGAGCCTTTCATTTTCATGATTTAGTTAAAACACACTTCATTTTGAGGCCTAAAATAATTCACACTTCAATTTGGATTAACAATGAATAATCTATCTTGCATTTTCAAATTGGATTAAAATTGAACCAAACATCCTCATTGTCCCTTGGGTTTAAAATTGAACAAGACAATTTCGCACTCAGTTTTGGTGTTATTAAAATGAACATAACATTTACTTTTAGTGCACTAAAATAAACCATTGTCTACTTTTTTTCTCATGATTGGTAAACTTTTAGTGTGTGTATAAGAGTGAATTTGCACCCCTTATGCAAATTCCCCTTTTGCCCTTCTCCACTTTAGAAAACCAAGTTTGGAGGATTAATTACACCTAAGCCCGCTGCTTTCATTCCACTTGGTCCCTGTTTTTAGTGTCGGTGGGGGAATTTCTGTTTGGGATGCCCGTGTGGCACGTAGATGTCCTTGGTAGATTCTTGCGGCTGGAGTTGCAGAGGTGTTACACTTCTCATTGGTAGTCAAATTTTAACACCCCTTTCGGCCGACCAACCTAAATATGGTCATTTCCTTCACCTCCTCTTCAAATTCTCTTCTTCAACAAGCATTTCATCTTCTACAATCTCTACACAAACTAACCTTCACACTCTTGTACTCACTTCTAAGCATTCCAAGCATTTCTAGCAACACTCTCACACTCCATTGCAGCAACAACTTCACTCCACCACTTCAGTAGAGCAAGTTTGGGACAACACCACTACAACAAAGGCTCGAGTACTCTCATTCACTCCCCCATTATCCTTGAGTGCTTTTGGTGGAGGTGGTAAGCTTCCCATTCCTCTCCTCTATTACTTGGTTGAGTAAGCACATTTATTGTTTTGTAGTGTTTTAGTGTTCTTCATTACATTACTTTCTTTATCATACTTGCTTTTTTGGCTATCCATGGAGGTGGAAACACCTAAATGGGGGTCTGACTAAGGTAGGCCCCTATACAACCACCCAACATTTTTTCTCCTCTTTATGTGTAGGTGGAAGTGCTTTTGGAAGCTAGCTGATGAACGAATTCCTTTGTGAGATCATTCTTGCCACCCTAACTCTTGCATTTTTACTTTATCACATTAGAGAATATTTTTTCTACTTAATATTGTTGTTTTGTCCCTTTAGTGGTAGTTAGCTAGGTCGTTAGCTTGTTTTCCTAGGTTTAACCTTGTCTCCTTAGTTGTTTGGTCGTACAGACGCCAGCGCATTTGAGAGGCGCCAACGCACTACACTGTCATCCTAGGAACACGCTTCCCTCCTCGGGCAGAGAGCTTCCTGAGGCATAGTGTTAAACCTAAAATTCGGCTTGCCTAGCCCCATCTTGTACTTCGGGTTTGTAGGGTGATTGGATGACTTCATAGTCCTCATCATTCTCATCCCGCATTTCCTAACATCACATTAAGCTAAGGTAAGTTAGGGCAGCCTTCTGCATCTTGGCCCTCCGTGACCAAGGGCCTTGCACGTGGTGGTCCCCCTCTCTTACATTTTTGGTGAACCCGACGTGAACCAACGTCTATTCATCCATTGGTGTTGAGGCTTCTCTTGTGTGCTTCGTGACTATTCTATTCCTGAGTGTTGTGAAGGTTTATGAGCATCACAACTTCCAGGTATATCATCAGGAGAAGCATACAACACCTTCTGATGGAAAGGAGGAAGGTTTCTACTGGTTTCTCTACAGGCCTTTTCCCTGGTCTTGTTGTTGGTCTAGCTGCGCAGGAGCAATTGTTAAGGGGCAAATTAGGATTCTCTAACGAGATCAATCACGTCCCCACTCCTCTTGCATCTCCTACACCATCATCGGAAGATGAGCATGAGGCTATTCAAATCCCTTCAAAATATGTCTTCGCCCTTAGTAAAGGGTTGGGTGCCTTAGAAAATCACTTGGAAAGAAACCCGAAGATGGCGAGGGCCGCTCAGGTCATTAGTGAACTAAAATACATGATTGGAAAAGATCGAATAGGCTTGGAACTCCTGGCTAGTCTTACTAGTCTGACATAAGCACGTGCTTCTTCAAAGACTCTTAGTGTTATGCGAAGAGCTACTTTTGAAGATTATGAAGGAGAATTAGGAGTATTGATGCCTCCCACGTCAGTCTACATGGCCAATGCGGTCCCTTCTATCAACATCCCTTCTGCCTCTAAAAAACTTGAAACTATCAAAGTAAAAAAGGTCCCCTTGGGCTTTAGCTTCACCCCTCATGTCACCTCTAGTGGTGGAGGCTTTGGCAGGATGAGTGGTCGAGGCTTTGGTAGTGGTGGTGGATTCGGTAGCGGAGGTGATGCTGATGGAGGCAGTTTTGGTGGAGGTCATGGTGGTGACTCCAACGGAGGCCCTACTTGCGGTTGTGGCTTTGGTAGTGGTTCTGGCAGAGGTCACACCAGTGGCAGTTCTGGAGGTGGCTTTGGCGGTGGTTCTGGAGGAGGTTCCTCTAGCCCTCTATCTTCTAATGACTCTATTCTGAATACCCTTCTTCAAAATATGGGTAAGATGTAGAGCCATTTGGTGAGTCTTTCCCAAGCCTTTGCCCAACCTATCTTCCAACCCTTCTTTTGGCATAGCATGTTGTATTGCAATCCTGAACACTCCCTTCCCCCAAGGAATGGAGATCCGTAAATTCAAAAAGTATGGTGGTAAAGGGGACCCAGAAATACATGTGTCTGCCTTTAATGCCTTGTGCACAGACTTCTTCCATCATTATGCCTTAATGGCAAAACAGTTTCCCCGATCACTCAAGGATACAACACTGGAATGGTATTGTTCCTTGCCTGAAAATTCTATTTTATCATTTAACCAACTTGTAAATCAATTCCTTAGACAATTTCAAGCAAAAATTGGGCCGAAGATGACCTTTTCAGATCTCGTCCAGTGTAAACAAGGAGACAACAAAAAAATCATTGATTTAATAGCGTGCTATCAAGCGCTCCTTTCACAAATATCATATCAACTGCTCGATTCTGACATGTAGAAGGTATTCATAGGGAACTTACAAAGGCCTTGGCAAGAGAATTTTTCCCTTATGAAGTACCCTTCTTTTGCGCATTTGTGTGCAACTTACGAGAGTACCAACATACGATTGTTCAGTTTGGGGGATCCTCCTTGCACTCCTGTTCTGAGGGAAATTCCATCGTATCAATCTTTGGGAAAGGTAAGGCCGTTTCGAATGTAGTAGCCGCTATTGATGAAAATGGCCTCAGATGTAACCAAAAGTTCACAAAGTTGTCATAATCTTATTCTTCTATCTTACAGAAGTTGTTGAAGGATAAAATCATAACCTTGTCGAGTCCTAAGCCTCTTAAGGAGCCTACCCTAATTGGTATGATGGGAACACTTATTGTCAGTACCATCAGGTTAATGGACATGATACCGAACATTGTATGCAGCTGCGTCATGAGATACATGACCGCATCGAGGACGATACCATTCGTCTCAATGGGAGTAAACAAAATGCTAACAAATCAGTGGCAAAAGCTAATAGTGAATTGTAGATATACACGAACCTGTTTCTGTCACATTCTGCTAACATGATTATCGATCTCACTGATTCTGTTACTCAACCCAAGTCCTATGTCAATATGGTCATGGTGACGTCTACTACTCTACCTACACCCGGTTCACCGAACATAACGTTCACATCACAAGATTTGCCCTTAAACAATAAACACTCGCCTCTTTACATTCCCACTTGCCTCAATGGTAACATTGTGACAAGAGTCTTGGTAGACCCCGCGAGCCGTGTGAATGTTATCATAGAGGAGACATTGGTATTAAATTCATTACAGAGGGAAGAGTATGAAGAAACAAAAACTACCATCCGTATGCACGATGGTATGTGTCTTAAACTGTACGAATCAATAACTTTGTCCATCCTAGTTAGACCTAGGGTTGTTGACACAATTTTTGATGTTATTCTGGAGTCATATTTATTCAGGATGAAGCTAGGCATACCTTGGCTAGCTTCCATGAATGGAGTCACCTCCGTTGTACACAAATGTTTAAAATTTTCCCATGAAGGTGTCGTGCATGACACTGGATACTAGCCTTTGGTGTCCCATGGTGGATATCCATTGGATCACTTTTGGTCCGACCCAATCAGTCTGCTTCCTCTAAGAATGAACCTACTTTACAAGAGTTATGTAAAGTACAAGACTGGGGGCAAGGGACAGCTGAAACTGACCCAACCTATGATACAACAATCAATCGCTTCCTCTTCCCAAGAGGAGAAGGACAAGTCCATGCCGACTCCCTCTCCTTCTCGTAAAGGCAAAGAGAAGGTTGCCTTTCCCCGGACTGCCTCGTCCTCTCCCCTTTCTTGGGAGGAGTATTGGATGAATCAGCCTAGTGGCTATCTGCTAAGTCTGATGATACCTCCTTGGTGTAGCCCAAGCTCGGGATCTCGAATCTACCTAATGAATATCCTAGACCGTGGTATTACTTATATGACAGAAAGAAAGGTTCCTCAAGGGAATTTGATCCATGGCCTCCTACCGCTCCTTCTCCTAAAGCAGTGAACGGGAAGAGGCCCGCTATCGAGGCTCTTGAGCTAACTCCCCCATTGTTCCTCAACTTGTTCCTCCTGCTCCTATTCAGGAACCTGTTCCTCTACCGGAGATAGCCATAGTGGACATTCCCATGGTTGAGTAGGAGCCTTCCATTCCTTCGCAGCCTCCTGTCTCCAACTTGAAGAGTTGTAGAAATCGCCTTGCATGTGAGCGCAAGCACCGACAAAAGGCTCTGCTAGCTGAGTAGGCCGCCTCGCAAAGGAAGGAGGAAGAGACGACTACCCCTGCTTCAGGGCCTCCTGTAGTGTCTTCCTCTCCCCTTCCTTCTACTTCTCTTCAGTCTAGTTTTGCGTTGCTCCCAAATTCCATTGTGAGTGTGAATGCACCTAACTCGAAGGGGGTACAGGTGTTCATTGCTCCTTCGGTGGAGCCTCCTTTGTTGATGTCCATTCTGGATATCCATCCTTTCCCGAAACCCATGGTTATGATTAATACGTCAGTTGTATCTACTGCGGTCCTTTCCTCCTCTTCCTCCACATCTCTAGCCTCGTTTGTGGGTAGTTCGTCTCCCCCGACGAAGAAAAAGGTGGAGTGTGGTCCTTATAGTAGTGAAGGATGTAAGAGGAGCCCACCTTCTTCACAAGGTGGTCCTATGCTGACTTGTTTTGTCCTAGTAATGGAACCAGTCATGGCTTCCCCTGAGTTCATCATCGCTCCCGAGTCATTTAGCGAGCCTAGAGGTGAATCTCAGGTGCAACCTGCCCCATCCACTGAAGTTAAACACAACGCTCCTGTGGGGTGCATGTTTAACTCTGTGGATGAAGTTTTGGCCTTGTCAGTGATATTCCTGAAATTGTTGACCTTAGCTCCACAAGAGCTCAGAAAAGAAGACCTCGCGGGGCCTTCCTCCTTGGCCCTTGTTGCAAGAGGGATGGATGCTCCTCCTCTTAACATCCCGCCACTGTATGCTCATCCTCCTTACCCCTATGATGATCTAGAGTGGGAAGCAGATGACCTCTTGGTCGGTCAGTGTTAGGAGTCTTCTTCTTGATCTTGTGTGTGTGTTTCATGATGTGTTCCCCCGTGATCGTACTATGTGTGCCTGGATGACCCTTTTCACCCCTGTTGGTGCTTGGATACAGGCATGGTTTTTGTGTCGTAAACCTTCCTCTATTTGTATCATCATTCTTCCATGTTTGTGCTTGATTTTTGATAAATTGGGGACAATGCAAAGCATTGGGGGCATTTAGGCTTCCCTTCCATGTTGACCTAATTTTTTTATTTTTACTTTGTTTTCCATGCATTCTTCTTGACCTAGTTGGGGATTGATGATCTTTCGCCTTGCACCGCAGTTACCTATTATTTATATGAGCATGGACATATCTGACCCCACTAAACCAGATCCCTCTATTCTGTTTGTTTGTGTTTTCTCCTTTGCTATCTCTTTATCTTTCTCTCTTCTTTGCTTGATTTGTCCCTCTCATGTGTCACAACGCCTTCCTTAAACACTTAGATTTTTAGAAAATGCATGTCACCAATGAATCTTTTCTAAAAAATCTTTGCAAATCTTTCTTTAAAATCACATTCTCAACTTTGAACCCTAATAGAACATGTTTCCTTCATCATGGGTTCATAAATAAAGGACTTGAAAACCTTCCTCTGAAGTGGGAACAACTTTGACCTTCCCCTTGCGTGGGGGCATATTCTTCCTTTCAAATTCATTGATGAAGTGAACATATTTCAAAAGGATCCCTTGATGATGGATCGATTCGAGAAAGAAAACATCTGATTTCAAACTGTGTGTCCCTTGAGTGGACCCCCTCTTCACGATGGGTTTGCAAGGGATCCCTTTGAAATTTTTCCAAATTGTAGACGGTTTGTGCGACTGTCCGCTTACTTTCCTACATGGCCGCTTCCTGACTCTGCAGAGTTCGCTTTCCTAGGTTTCCTCCATCTAAGAGATCTTGGGGGATACCTCCTTGTAGGTCTGAGATCCTGTAGGGAACTTCCTTTGAGCTTCTTCCATGTGTGAGATCTTGGGGGTGGTTCCCCTACAGGTTTGTGGGTTTGTAGGGTGCTTTCTTGGGTTTCCTCCATGGGAGAGATCTTGGGGGTTACCTTACCTACAAGTTTGTGGGTCTGTAGGGTGCTTCCTTGGGTATTCTTCATGTGAGAGATCTTGGAGAATACCTTCCCTATAGGTCAGCAGGTCTATAGGGCACTTTCCTGGCTTCCTCCATGTGAGAGATCTTGGGAGACACTTCCCGAGTATCCTCCATGTGAGAGTTCTTGGGGGACACCTTCCTTGCAGGTCTATGGACCTGTGAGGCACTCAATTCATGGGGCTTCCTTCATGCGAGAGATCTTGGGGGTTGCCTCCTTGCAGGTCCGCGGGCCTGTAAGATGCTTTCTTTCTTCAACTTCATAGTTCTGAGAAGCTATGAAGCCCTTCATTTTCCCTGCATCTTTAGGTTTGTTAGATCATGGTCTGCTTCCTCGACGGTTCAGGTATACATTTCTAACTTTACTCTTCTTCAATCTACTTACCCAACACTCATCAGTATTTGTGCTCGCTAAAGTAGGGGAAAAATGTATAAGAGTGAATTTTCACCCCCTTATGCAAATTCCCCCTTTTCCCTTCTCCACTTTATAAAACCAAGTTCGAAGACTTAATTACACCTAAGCCAACTGCTTTCATTCTACTTGGCATTTTTTTTGAGCATCAGCGGGGGAATTTTTGTTGGGGATGCCTGCACGACATGTAGACGTCCACATGGCATACTTACATCCCTAGTAGATTCCTGCGACTGGAGTTGTAGAGGTGTTAGACTTCTCATTGGTAGTCAACTTGTAACGCCCCTTTTGGTCGACTGACTCGAATATGGCCATTTTCTTCATCTCCTCTTCAAATTCTCTCCTTCAACAAGCATTTCATCTTCTACAATCTCTACACAAGCTAACCTTCACACTCTTGTACTCACTTCTAAGCATTCCAAGCATTTATAGCAACACTCTCACACTCCATTGCAGCAACAACTTCACTCCACCACTTCAGTAGAGCAAGTTTGGTACAACACCACTATAGTAGAGGCTCAATTACTCTCATTCACTCCCCCATTAGTCTTGAGTGCTTTTGGTGGAGGTGGTAAGCTTCCCATTCCTCTCCTCTATTACTTGGTTGAGTAAGCACATTTACTATTTTGTAGTGTTTTAGTGTTCTTCATTACATTACTTTCTTTATCATACTTACTTTCTTGGTTGTCCGTGGAGGTAGAAACACCTAAACATGGGTATGACTGAGGCAGACCCCTATACAACCACCCAACATTTTTCCTCCTCTTTGTGTGTAGGTGGATGTGCTTTTGGGAGCTAGCTAGCAAACAAATTCCTTTATGAGATCATTCTTTCCACCCTAACTCTTGCATTTTTACTTTATCACATTAGAGAATATTTTGTCTACTTAATATTGTTGTTTTGTCCCTTTAGTGGTAGTTAGCTGGGTCGTTAGCTTGTTTTCCTAGGTTTGACCTTGTCTTCTTAGTCATCTGGTTGTACGGATGCCAACGCACTTGAGAGACGCCAGTGCATCACGTTGTCGTCCCAAGACCATGCTTCCATCCTTGAGCAGAGAGCTTCCTAAGGCGTAGTGTTAAACCTGAAAATTGGCTCACCTAGCCCCATCCTGTACTTCAGGTTTATAGGGTGATTAAAGGACTTCATAGTCCTCATCATTCTCGTCCCACATTTCCTAACACCGTATTAAGCTTATGTAAGTTAGGGAAACCTTCCCCATCTTGGCCTTCTGTGACCTGGGGCCTTGCACATGGTGGTCCCCCTCTCTTACAGTGTGTATCCTCTCCCCTTGCGCTTCATGTGATCTTTGATGAAGAGAAACACTCTTAGTTTATACAAAAAAATTGAGTCACCCAAAGGCTTGTTATGTATGATCTCCCCTTGTGCTTTGTGTGATATTGGGTAAAGAGAAATGACATTAATTTCTTTCTTTAATTAGAGAGGGTCTCCCTTGAGATACATCTCACAATGGAGAACTCAAGGTGACCTTCAAGCATGTTTACTGACGGGTTATATAAAGTATGTGAAAATGAAAGTAAGTAGCATAAATCTATTGATGGCTACCTTGTGAGCCTACTCTCATGTGAATGAATGGGTCGCTTAGGGGAAGCTAGAGAATTTAGTGTTTCCCATCTAAAGTATACATAGTGGTGTTCACGGTGTCACTAAAAACCTTTGTATCTAGAGGCCAACCAATTTTTTTTAAATGATTTTTCAAAGTAGTGCACAGTATTAGCACCGTTCCTAGAAGTTACTTACCACATCTGATTTATGGTTGGGGCATAAGGCTTAAGAGTTCAATCTCTTTTACAAAGCCAAGAGTATCAAGGTGGTACATGACCTTGGTATGTCCTATTTGACCCCTCCATGAATTCAGACTACATCACTCTTTTGGGGGTGAGGTAAGCCTACTGTGAAGAAACATACCTTTATTCCTCTAGGATGTTATTGATTGATTTTGTTCAGCTAAACTAGTAATTCTTGTGGAAGAAGGATTTCAAAATATCCCCCTCACCCATTGAGTCGGTAAATACATTTCTTGACATTTAAACTTAAAAAGAAACATCAACATCGTTAGAAAAGTTTAAACCCTTTGAATATAATGGAGTACACTTGGAGAATATTATACCACTGCATGACCCTAAGTATATCTTATTTTTATTAGAACAATATCTTAGTGACATCCTAGTATTTGGGTTCATATCTCTACTCATTATTTCAAAGTCAACCTAGGGGACTATGATTTTAGCATCTTGATTTTCACAAATTGTGAGCTTTGTGGAAAACATTTTGCTTAATTATAGACATTTTAGTTTCAAACATAATCAAGATCTCCATGTGGTAAAAACAATTTTAAATTAATAAAATTTTAAGAATTGAATCACAAAGCGGTTATCCATTGGTCCTATATTAAAAAAAAAATTGGTTACAATAACAAAGGAAAACAAGGAAATTCATGCTTAAAGTTATTTTTATTAAAACAATGTTGGGTATATCACACCCTCAAACATCATACCGAAATTCCTTCATTAAAAAATCATTGGTCTCTTAGGTTTAAACACTCAATGGGAAATTCATGTCTTTCAACACCTTGATCTTGTCACAAGTTACTTTTAGATTTAAAATATTAGGATCAAACATCAAACCATCTCACCAACAACTTTAAATTTTGGACTAACAAATCTCCTAGAGCAATTTTTTTCATCAAGAATCATTTAACCTAGCTACATGTTTGGAAATGGATCCTTTTTCATACATTTAGTTGGATTAGCACACATCCTTTTGAAAAAAATTATCCTAAAGTCACAAATCTACTTCTAGGATTTACAAGTTCATTAGCATCCTCATCAAACAAACATCAAAACTTAAGTCTAGTCTTGTCAAAAATTGAGAGTTCTTTGTCATCCATCACACATCCCTTCATCATTCACAACATCAATGGTCCTAAACACCTTAGAGGTTCACTTTTACAAAAAAATGAGTCAACTCAAGAGTTTCAACAATACAAATCCCATCATAACACTCCAAAAGTTGGTCTAAGTTTTATGGTAACAAAAAAGTCAAAACACAATAGAGACATGGAGCAAAACCAAAATTTATCTACTATGAGTGATGTAAACCAACAAAACTTACAATGCAAGAATTCAATCCTAGATGTTTCACAACTCCATTACAAAATCCACCTCAAACCACACAAGAAATGGGGTACCAAGTAGAGGATGTTACCAAAAATCCCAATGAACTCACCGCAGATGAACTACTTGAGTTGCAACAAGATCCTAAGACTCGCCATCTTATCAACACCATGATGAAATTGAATCCAACCCAATACATGTTAGCCTTGGAAAAAGAAGGGGCTAAACTTCCTTCCACATTTTATTTGAACACACTTAGGGAACAACCTTTGGGAAATGTTGCATCTATTACTCAAACGTCTATCACACAACCCTTGGTCCAAAATGTTGTTTAATCCATCACACAACCATCCTCATCACATGTACCAAGTAAACCTTTAACTTCTATGGTGGTTTCATCTAGTCTTGCAACTCAACAAGGAACCCAACTTGGTCTCACTCAAAGTCTAGGGAACAACATGAATTTGGGCACAAAACACAAGCATCCCCAAAAAAATCTCCATTCCACAACACCCTCAACATCCAAATATTCCACTTACATCACATATCCACAACACAAGCGTGGAACCAACATTTTGTTCCCAACCATATTATTCAATGACAACAAATAC
The DNA here is from genome assembly GCA_007258455.2 of Sequoia sempervirens. Classification (NCBI taxonomy): domain Eukaryota; kingdom Viridiplantae; phylum Streptophyta; class Pinopsida; order Cupressales; family Cupressaceae; genus Sequoia; species Sequoia sempervirens. The sequence goes on from VDFB02026320.1 coordinate 122,788,343, forward strand.
CCAAAATGTGCAAATAAATGTTCATAATGTTCAACAAAACCAAGTGAGTCAACCACCCCAAGTCAATATCCAAGGACAAGTGAAAACAATATTGTAAGGTCAATCATCAACATTGCAAGATCAATCATCACAAAACCATCCAATTGATCCCCAAAATCAAATTGTTCTGTAACAAGTGCCTCAACATCAAGGAAATACATCAAATCAATTAGTCCCAAATCAAATTAATCAAGGTAATCCTCCAAATCAATTGATCCCAAATAAAGTTTTCTGCTAACATCACAACACCAAGTGGCATCATATCAAGTATCCCAACCTTTGATTCAACATCAAGGTGTCCCTCAAACAACACAAAATCAAATGGGTCCTCAAACTTACATTCCTCCATCACAATCCAAAATTTTGTAAGGATTGATAGCACAACAAAATCAAGGAAAAAATTCACAACAAATTCAACATGTACCAAATCAAAATAAACATCCCAACAATCAAAATTTTGTCTCACATCAATACCAAAATCAACTCAATCCTCCATCACAAGCTACTCACAACATGATTTCAAAAAATCAAAACATCCCATCAAGCCAATATGTCCCAAATCAAAACACCATTCCATCACCTCAAGGATGAAATGCTTTGGCTCATCAACAATCTATTGTGTATCAACAACAACAAGAAGCTCAATTGCGAGCACAAAAACAAGCCCAATTGAAAGCACAACAACAAGCCCAATTGCAAGCACAACAACAAGCCCAATTGCAAGCACAAAAACAAGCCCAATTGCAATTGCAACAACAAGCTCAATTATGTAAGGAAAGCAGAGGTGCATAAGCAACTTTCCTAATGTCAAAACCACAGGGAAGAATGCATATAGTACTTTTAATTTTCTAATTACAATCCAATTAAGACACACATGAAAGATTTACAGAAACAGAACAAATACACAAAGACAAATGAACACCAGATTTACGTGGGAAAACCCTATCAGGAAAAAACCCACCACACCAAGCTGAATCTCTTTGTATTTCAGTAATCAACAAATTACATATAATGCAGAGACACAACTCTCTGGTATTATTTTTACAGTTTCTTGACTCACTGTTCTTCCTGTTACAGAAATGCTCTCAACAAAACCTATTTTTCAAACTCATAATAGATCTCCTTTTATCTTATCACATTCTAATTTTTATCTTCTGTTCATCCTTATCCACCATTGCCCCAACGTAGAAAGTTTCCTCTTGAGCGTTGATTTTTCCCTGCATACAGTTCAGCTCCAGCGTCACAACTGTTGCAAAAATCTAACTGCCATCCATTTGAAATTTGCTTCCTCTGATTGGTCCACGAGGCTCCACATAGGATGGTCAATTTGGTCAGAGGCGTTCAAACTTTGTTGGCATATCGGTGAGACACTAACAGTGTCTCCCCGATGCCACAAAGTCTTCACTATCGATATCGTCATAGGTTCCAATAGTCGGCAAGACGAAATAGCGAACGCCTTGAGTCATACCGAATCCATCGACATCCAATGCATTCCTATCGGCAAGAGATTTCTCATCGGAAAGACTCATACCGATGCTCACAAGTCACATCGATTTCAACTTTTCCATCAGCAAGACTTTTCTGTTCGCCAAGAGGTTTCACCGAGTCTCCTCAAGTTTCACCGAAGTACCTGATAGTCGGCAAGACATTTGTCTTTCGCCAAGACTTCACTCCGAGCAAACATGTCTTACCGAGTCGGCAAGAATTTTGTCTTTCACCGAGACCTCACATCAAGCAACCAAGTCTTACCGAGTCGGCAAGACTTTTGTCTTTCGCCAAGACCTCACACCGAGCACTCATGTCTTACCAAGTTGGCAAGACATTTGACCTTCACCAATACCTTTCACCGAGTGAACATGTCATACTAAAGACTATCGGCGAGACTCTCCATCAGTTTCCAAGACTTCATACCGAAGTCTTTGAGTCACCGCGAAGACCCCAAGTGTATCCTCATCGGTGAGACCTTCCATTCATCGCCAAGACTTCTCCTCGAGACCCTTGTGTTACCTCGATAGCCATTTTCTATCGGTGAGACTTTCACCAGTCGCTGGGACTTCTCCCCGAGACCCTTGTGTTTCCTTGACGCTCGATAAGAGCATTCTGTTGGCCAGAGGTCTCTACTCAACAAAAGGTCACACCGAACACAAAAGGTCACAGCGATAGACTTGTCGGCAAGACATCAACTCTGTCTCAGTGACATTAACATTTTAAAAGGATTCAGAATAGTTAGTCGGCCAGACATCAATAATGTCACAACGACTTTTCCCTTAAGGAGTTACATGTCAGTATGGATTGAGGAAAATATTCCAACAATTTCCCACTTGACGAAGACCTTATTGACAAGTCCAGAGCATAATAAAACTATTGAAATTCATGGGCCAAGAGGCCCATCGAACTAGCACACCACCTGTATTTTTCTGTGCTCACAGGCTTCGTCAATGCATCTGCAACATTTTGTAGAGTATCCACTTTCTCCAAAGAGACCTTCCCATCCTCCACCATATCTCGTACAAAGTGATACTGTACATCTATATGTTTCATCCTGGCATGGAAAGTGGGATTCTTTGCCAAACATATAGCACTCTGACTGTCATAGTAAATAGTAATTTTTCCTGCATCAAAACCAATGTTAGAACACAAACGTTTTAACCAGATTGCTTCTTTACAGGCATGTGTTGCTGCCATGTATTCTGCCTCTATAGTGGACAAAGTGACTATAACCTGTTGCTTGCTCATCCAACTCACTGTACCACCATTCATCATGAAAACATATCCACTGGTGGATCTACTACTGTCAATGTCCCCTGCCCAATCAGAATCCACATAACCTCAAATATTGAGAGTCCTCTGTGATTCAACCAAGTTACCATGGTAACACAAAGCATAGTCTAAAGTGCCCTTCAGATATCTAAACACTCTCTTCACAGCATCCCAATGTGTCCTTCCAGGATTAGCCATAAACCGACTAAGTACTCCCACTGCTTGGGCAATGTTTGGCCTTGTACAGACCATTGCATACATAAGGCTGCCAACCGCACTAGCATATGGTACACTGGTCATGTCCTCCATCTCAGTAGGAGATTTTGGACAGTCTTCAACAGATAGCTTCGTTCCCTGCAAATCTGGAACAACTAGCTGCTTGCAATCAGTCATACAAAATCTCTCTAGAACAGTCATGATATACTTACCTGGACTGAGCCAAAGTTTTCTATTCTTCTTGTCCTTGGTTATTTCCATTCCCATAATATACCTTGCTGCACCAAGATCTTTCATTTTAAACTTTGGACAACAAGACTTAAGATGATCGGGAATCATTAGCTACAATTGCCTATGAACAAACATATATACAATAAGAACTTTTGATCACTTCTAGCTTTGTGGTCATACACACATTCTAGATTTTGATCTTACAAACTTCTAATGACAAAAAAAGTGTCAAACTTTGGTACTACATTCTAGGAGACTGCTTTTAACCCATATAGAGATTTCTTCAACTTGTAAAACTGTAGCTTTTCTTTTACCTTTTTCCACAAAGTGCTCCTCGCTGGGACATATAAATTTCTTCTCTTGAAGATCACCATGAAGGAAACACCATCTTCTACATCCATCTCGTCAATCTCTAAATCATATGTTATCAAGTAAGTGATAAAAGAAATTTTAATAGATGTCACTTTAGCTACAAGAGAAAAGGATTTCTCCACAAATCACCTTCCACCTGAATAACCTTTGCAACCAAAATTTCATACTTTATATTTTTCTACATTGCCTTCCACCAATTTTCTTTTAAATACCCATTGTATTCCACAGCTTTTCTGCCTTTAGCAATGGCACCAAAATCCGGTATCATTCTTTCTAATGATGCCATCTCTTCATTCATGGCTTCCAACCAAGAGTTTGAATAAGACATTTTAAATGCCTCTTTCACAGTCCTAGGTTCATCAGTGCTAGAAATTAAAGCATAGGCACAAGTAGACTCAATCAAAGAAAACCCATACCTATCAGGTTGCTTTCTTTCATGAGTTGACCTCCTCACAGGCTGAGGCTGAGGTGGTTCTTCATCTTCTTCAAAACTTTTAGAGCTACTTGAGCTCTCCTCAGTATCAGGCACATTTTGATTTTTCAATTCCTCTTTATCTGGTGTTGGAGGAATTTCTGCTACATCCTTTTCATTTTCTGATTTCTTCTCTGACTGCAGATCCAATGTAGAAGGCTTCAGCTCACGAGAGATAATGCTTCTGATGTACAAAACCTTCTCAATCTCAGGATTCCAAAGCTTGTATCCTTTTATGCCAGCACTATAGCCAATAAAAATACATTTTACAGCTTTATTTTCCAACTTAGATCTTTTTTCAAACGACACATATGCATATGTCTCACAGCCAAAGACACGAATATGTCTCAAAGAGGGCTTCTTTTCAGAACATGCTTCCAAAGGTGTCTTCTCAACAAGAGCAAAGTTAGGAGAACGATTTACTAAGTAACATGCTGTAGAGACTGCTTCAGCCCATAACTTCTCCTCCAAGCCAACACTGCTCAACATACTTTGTGGTCTTTCCATTACTGCCCTGTTGAACCTTTCAGCAACTCCATTTTTCTGTGGAGTGTAAGGTGTAGTCTTCTGTCTTTTAATCCCATGATCCTTATAGTACCTTTCAAATTCATCTGAACAAAACTCACCGCCATTGTCACTCCTTAAACATTTTATTTTCCTACCAGTCTAATTTTCAACAAGGTTTTTAAATTCCTTAAACTAACAGAACACTTCTGATTTACTTTTCAAAAAATATACAAATGCTCTTCTTGAATAATCATCAATAAACGACACATAGTATCTTGATTTAGATAGAGAAAGAACATTCACTGGACCAAAAACATCATAATGAATATAATCAAGCAAACCAGAAGATTTGTGAGGACTGGAATAAAATGAAACACGGTGTTGTTTACCATATATGCAATGTTCACAAAATTCAAACTCAAGGTTACAATCTTCAATCCCTTCTACCAGGTTTTTATTTTTCAAGGTTTTTAAACCTTTCTCACCAATGTGGCCTAGCTTATGATGCTAGAGCATAGTCTTTTCTGCTCAAAGTTTAACCTCCATGGAGTTTACACCATCAAGAATGTTTTCCCTTCTTTTCCCCATGAGTAGCTTTCGCTGACTTTGCAGATACCTGCTGCATTGAACAAATGTGCATCTAGCTTGTACAAGGTACCAAATTCGAGCACTCCAGCAGCACACAGCCCTTCTAGTCATCTTGCAACCATTTCCAAAAAATGTGACGCATCCAATATCATTTCTACTTACAGTAGCAAATTACGAGCCAAACTGTATATGCATCACATCATTGATTCCCTTCACTCTTCCATCGAGAATTGAATTTTGACTCTTCCACTGGCCAACAATTTCCAAAGATGAATCGCTTGCTAAGTACACCTTTCCACCATTGTATTCTTCATACTTCGTGAAGCAGTCTTTATGAGATGTCATGTGGAAAGATGCTCCAGAATCAATCAGCCAGACATCATCAGATGCTCGCGTAGCCAAGGCTGCAATGAAGGCATCTGCATCACTCTAAGAAGAATCATTTCTAGAAGAGTTCTTCTTTTTCTCCTCCTTGTAATCTTTTCAGACATGACCAAGTTGCCCACAATTCCAGCACTTCACCTTGGAATTCTTGCCAGGAGAATTTGATCTCCCTTCTGATTTTGATCTGGATTTCTTGTCCTTCTTCTTGCCTTTTTCCTTTGATCTGCCTCTAACAGCCAGAGCCTCCTTTGCCATCTCAGAAGATTTTCTTCTCATATCTTCCAACAACAAAAAAGCAACATCTTCCATCTTAAAAGTGGATGTTGTACTCCCAATAGCCATCACCAGATGATCCCAAGAATCTGGCAATGAACATAGCAGCAGCATGCAACGATCTTCATCTTCAATCTTCACACCAACAGATGTTAACTGAGCAATCAACATGTTGAATGCATTCAAATGATCAACAACATCCTCCCCCTCGAGATTCTCAAAGAGTACAACTTCTTCCTCAAGAACAATTTGTTCACCAAGGACTTGCTTTGATTAATAGATGCCAGATTTTCCACAAGGAAGATGCAGTCTTTTCTTTCATGCATGTTCAAGAACAAAGTTGCCAAACAGAGCCTTATCAGCCCCTTAGACTTTCTATCTGCAAGTCCCAGATCCTCTTGCTTCATGCCTTGAGGTACCAGACACATCAAGCCACAAATCACGATCCACTAACAGATCTTCCATTTTGAGTTTCCACAACTCAAAATTGCTACCATTGAATTTCTCTATTTCCATCTTCCTGGATGTGCTCGCCATCTTAATTTGTAACTAAATTATCAGACCTCTCTCTGAAAAAGAATTGACACAAAAAACCCAACCCACTCACAAGGATAACACAACTGGCCAGGCTCTGATACCACTTGTAAGGAAAGCAGAGGTGCGGAAGCAACTTTCCTAACGTCAAAACCACAAGGAAGAATGCAGACAGTACTTTTAATTTTCTAATTACAATCCAATTAAGACACACATGAAAGATTTACAGAAACAAAATAAATACACAAAGACAAATGAACACCAGATTTACGTGGGAAAACCCTATCGAGAAAAAACCCACCACACCAAGTTGAATCTCTTTGTATTTCAGTAATCAACAAATTATATACAATGCAGAGACACAACTCTCTGGTATTAGTTTTACAGTTTCTTCATTCACTGTTCTTCCTGTTACAGAAATGCTCTCAACAAAACCTGTTTTCCAAACTCAGAATCGATCTCCTTTTATCTTATCACATTCTAATTTTTATCTTCTGTTCATCCTTATCTGCCATTTACCCAACATAGAAAGTTTCCTCTTGAGTGTTGATTTTTCCCTGCATGTAGTTCAGCTCCAGCGTCGCAACTGTTGCAAAAATATAACTGCCATCCATTTGAAATTCGCTTCCTCTGATTGGTCCACGAGGCTCCACATAGGATGGTCAATTTGGTCAGAGGCATTCAAACTTTTTTGGCATATCGGTGAGACACTAACAGTGTCTCCCCGATGCCACAAAGTCTTCACTATCGATATCATCATAGGTTCCAATAGTCGGCAAGACAAAATAGCGAACGCCTTGAGTCATACCAAATCCATCGACATCCAATGCATTCCTATCGGCAAGATATTTCTCATCGGCAAGACTCATACCGATGCTCACAAGTCACATTGATTTCAACTTTTCCATCAACAAGACTTTTTTGTTCGCCAAGAGGTTTCACTGAGTCTCCTCAAGTTTCACCAAAGCACTTGACAGTCGGCAAGACATTCGTCTTTCGCCAAGACTTCACTCTGAGCAAACATGTCTTACTGAGTCAGAAAGACTTTTTTCTTTCATCGAGACCTCACATCGAGCAACCAAGTCTTACCGAGTCGGCAAGACTTTTGTCTTTCGCCGAGACCTCACACCAAGCACTCATGTCTTACTGAGTCAGAAAGACATTTGACCTTCGCTAAGACCTTTCACCAAGCGAACATGTCATACCGAAGACTATTGGCGAGACTCTCCATCAGTCGCCAAGACTTCATACCAAAGTCTTTGAGTCACCGCGAAGACCCCAAGTGTATCCCCATCAGTGAGACCTTCCATTCATCGCTGAGACTTCTCCCTGAGACCCTTGTGTTACCCCGATAGCCATTTGCTATCGGTGAGACTTTCACCAGTCACTAGGACTTCTCCCCGAGACCCTTGTGTTTCCCTGACGCCCAATAAGAGCATTCTATTGGCCAGAGGTCTCTACTCGACAAAAGGTCACAGCGATAGACTTGTCGGTAAGACATCAACTCTGTCTCGGTGACATGAACATTTCAAAAGGATTCAGAACAGTTAGTCGGCCAGACATCAATAATGTCATAGTGACTTTTCCCTTCAAGAGTTACATGTCAGTATGGATTGAGGCAAATATTCCAACAAATTACAAGTACAACAATATGCTCAATAAAAACAACAACACCAACAAGGCTTGTATTACAACCAACAACAACCATATGCAAATTCGTAACAAAATATCCTCAACCAAAATTCACAAGGAGCATACAACATACCACCACCAATATCACCATTCAATCTACAATATCAAAACAATTCTCCCTACATACCATACAATATATTCAACACGAACACACCCCCTTACCAAAATACTGCATACAATTCATCTACCATTCCTCAATACAACACGTACGCTCCACCACCAAATAATCCTCAAGACAATTTTTCTTTGCAAATCAAAACACTCATGCAATGGATTCAAGATATCCAAGTTGGGAAAATAAAGAAATTGTAAGTCATAAGAGACTTGTGTCCATATCCTTTTGATCATAACATTGCAATGATACCATTCCCACTAGGATTTGAAATCCCCAAATTTGACAAATAAAAAAGGCATGGAAATCCAGAAGATCACATTAAGGAATTTTATGTGGCATGTATGGAAGTAGCATACAATTAATCCTATTTGATGCATCTTTTCCCACATAGTTTGGGAGGCCAAGCCATAGAATGGTTCTCACACCTACTTCCTAGAATGCGAACTTTTCAAGAAATAATAGATCCGTTTGTAGAAAACTTTTCCTACAACCATGATATGAACATAAGTTTGGAGAAATTTATACCCTTAAATAGAATAAGGGTGAATCATTTTCAATTTTTTTGTAATCATGAAGGCATAGAGCTAGTAAATGTAAATGGCCAATTCCTAAAAAGAAACAAATAGAGATCATTATTGCAAACATGGAAATAGACTTATCCTTATAGCTAAAAATTTAATGTGTTTCGACATACGAAGAACTCATCCCTAGGGGTCTTAACATTGAAAGAGCCCTCATTGCAAATGGAGCAACACAAAATCAAAACCAACCATCTAATCTCAATGATAAACCTCAATATTGGGCTAACAATAAGAACATTACTAATGATAGTGTGGTAGATGCAAAGGTTGTAATTAAGGCACCACCGAACACACAAACCATACAATAGAGCACTTGACAAAACACACAACAAAACAACAACAAAAAATTAAACAATGTCAATCTTCCAAAGGACCACAACCAAAATAGAACAACTACATACCACAAATACTAAACAATGCTCCTAAATGATAATTCACTCTCTTAGGGGAACCTATGGAAAACACATTGAAGAAGTTGATACAATTGAACCTCATCACACTCCCAAAGTTCAAAAAATGCCAATAACCACAAGTCAAACCTATTGGGATAGAGATGAAAATTATTGTGAATTTCACCAATACAAGGGTCATAACACACATTTAACTGTTTCAGACTCAAACACCCAATCTATGATCTTATAGAACAAGGAGAAATCAATGTTGATAAAAAATTAGGGAACCAAAATTTATAGATCTATAAAACTCCAATGCTTGATCATGGAAAGGAAAAATATTCAGGAGAGGCATTGGGCTCAAATAGTGTAAACCATACCTATGATAACATGGTAGGAAACATTCATGTTACTCATCCATCGCAACATGAGGAATCAATGATGCATCAAGATACTATTTCAAAATAAAGTTCAAGTCAATCAACAGTGTCTAGCAATGTTTCATATCGTAATGGCATCAAATATGTATCAAATTGTAATATCCCTCCCTCATATGTGTTCATGATTGGACATATTGAAGAAGTTATGAAGAAACGAGAAATATCCCTTATTTCACCCATACCTACTAAAGGTTGCAAAGAGTCTTTCACTGAGGCCATACCATACACCCAAGGATCATGTCAAGAGGAGGCTCCTGGGTATAATGAAAGTAGCTCCGAATCAAGTCAGGATCAAGAGCCCATATCCCCACAAAATTTCCATGATTTGCATAATATCTTCTAATTTGTAAGTAATAATTGTTCTATCCTAAGTCAAGATGAATAGCTCACTTCCCCAAAGTATTATCATGAGTTGATTAAAATCTTCCAATCCATTCAAAGCTTCAAAGATATCCCTCATATTACCCATGATATGTTTCCTTATAAGGGACATATAGACATTCTTCCTCCAAAACAAGGGTCTCCCACTCTTGACACTATCGCACAAGGGGAAGCAATGGTAGATATTCTTGATTCTTCCAGTGATTGTGCATCATCAACGTCTCTTGAAGCGGCATCAACAAATAACACATCCCAAGTTCTAGTTGAGAACATTGAGTATGAAGGTATCTAGCATTATCCAATAAAAGGACTATGTTTACATCAACAAGATATCTCAGAATCATAGCAGAAAGTTAACATTCTTGAACAACAGGAACCAATGACAATATCATGTGTCCATGAGAAGTCATATTCAATGGACATTGATCAGAGGATACATTACCAAAGCAAAGGATTTGGTCTAGTTAAGCAACTAGCGAAATCAAAGCATGATAGTAATACCTCCACAACATTGGGGGCAACTTTGTCTATTGTAAACACCAACATAAGGGGCATGAAGGGACCTTATGATGAAAATGTTGCCAATTCTACAACTAGCCATGTCTTGAATTACCATCCACCCATCATCCCATCCACAAATTGGGACCAACACAGAAAGAAGGATTCCTATCAAAGAAAGGAGAAGATCATCCAAGCAAAAGAAGCAGTGAAACAACGTGGACTAAGAAAATACAAATGGATACCAAAGAATACAAAAGAAAATCATCCCTATCATACTCCATTAGTCAAAGAAACTATGGGGAAAAATAAAAAAGGGAAATGTATCCATCAAATGTGTCTGTAAATACAAAATCAAGCTTCTCAAGTGACATACAAGGTATATCAAGCATTTGGTCCCATTTTCATGCAAACTACCCATCATTGCTCATCTACCTAATTTTGGAGAGTCAAAGGTTCCAATCTATTGATTAATCCATCACATATCCCTTCATGCATGTCATCATCCACTTCATTCATGATATCCAATTCTCATATCGACCATGTGTTGGAAACTTCTCTTCATCATAATGATTCTGAAGGCACTCTATCACAATGTGCACACCTAGACAAGGTAGATCAAAATTCTCAAAAGTTGCATTTAAGCGCCCATATCTTAGTAAAGAAACTTCTTCAGGAAAGATATCGTTGGCACGTTATGACAGTTTCCTCTACATCAATACCACCAAGTGGTTCAAATTGAGGGTAAAATTTTCAAAAAATAAAAATAAAATAAAAATAAAGAAAATAGTAAAGATAAAAATCATCCTTTAGTGAAAACCACGTTGGTGGCACTTTGGGAAAGTACTATGATGAAAACCTAGAAAAAAAAAGTAATGAGTAGAATCAATCATCTATATGATCCTTTTCAGATGGAAGTATCTAATCCCCTCCATGGTAAATCCAACACTCCATCCATCCAATCTGTCTTTATCTGGATCTTTTAGTATATCTTGATCTTCATAAAGGTTCAACGTATACTTCAACTCTACTTATGGAAAAGTCTTGACATTGTCTTTTCAATTCCATTTTATCCCATGAAATCTCATTGCCTATCTATAGCATTGATCCTAGTGTGCACTAAAACTCTATTGAACTCTTCGCATATACATTACCTATCTTGATTTGTCCGTGAAATCTAAAACATTGCTAGACACTCGGGGCAGGTTATTGCACTCTTGTTTTCGAATAATTCTTGATCAATGTATTATATCTCATAACATGACACCGACACCATGATCAAGGTATTGTTTATCCTCAAAATAATCCAAAAACAATTATAAAATCTCAAAATCCAAAAAAAATCATTTATCCCCAAAAATCCAAAAATAGTCGCAAAATCTAAAAATCCCAAAAACATTTGCAAAATCATCAAAATCCAAAAACATCCAAAATCTTGTAAAGTCAAAATCCTAAAAACATCCAAAACATTTGTACAGCTCGAAAAATCTAAAAAACATCCAAAATCCTATAAAGTCAAAATAGAAAAAACATACAAAACTTGTAAAGTTTAAAAGCTAAAAACGTCCAAATCACATCAAAACCCCTAAATAGGTCTAAAAGTCAAAAATTCAAAAACACTTGTCAAACTATATTGTCTTTGAGCATGAACATAGGCAAGGCCATTATTGATGAGCCCTCGAGGCATTAGGTTAGTCTTTAGGAGTCCACCACAATAAACTGACAATTCCATCAATGTGCATAGGTCATCAATAAACAGGTTACATGTCAGAGTTAGTCGAACTACTCCATCTCTATGTTTACGTAGGCAAGGCCATCATTGATGATCCCCAGAGGCATTAGGTCAGTTTACCTTAGGTCTTGGTCTAATCTTGAAAAATACAAAACATTTGGAAAAGTTGGAAAACTCAACATTTTTAAACGTTAAAAAAACCCTAAACAACCTCAAATAACTTGAAAACCTAAACATTCGCATACACCCAAAAAGATCAAAAATAACCTCAAAACATTGAAATAGTCCAAAAAATTCCAAAACACTCATCTCATTTCGCTTTCACCTGTAATAAAATTTCATCCATAATAAACCAATCATCATTTTCAACCTTTGGTAACACAAACATAAACATGTACAACAATAATTGTTGGTGTGAATAAGTCTTGTACTTAGTTTATTCCTTTACTAGGGACTTAGGGGACTTAATTCACATGTTAAGTTTACGTAGGATATTAGTTGTATCTTCTAGAAGTCTTAGTTGTCTTATCTAGACCTTACACTTTCCTAGGTAGTTATGAGTTAGTTGTCTCATGTGATAAGATTAAGACACTTGTTATGATCTTGTCTTATCCTATCTCTCATCCCTGCCTTTATAAGCAAGGCATCTCTAGCATATTTTGCATTGTATTGTATTGTATTGCATTGATCATATTGTATCATATTAAAATCCTTGTTTGGTGGAATAGCATCTTCCATTGTTGCTTCTCTCTATCTCTTGTGGAGGTTATTTGGTGTTGCAGATTGAAGATCTTGGGTTGATAACTTCAACATGGTATCAAAGTTTTGAATCTGGCAAGCCCCTTCCATTTCTTTATTAGAGAGTTTCCATCAAGTTTTCTATTGTGATTTGAGTTTCTTGTATCCTATATTGCATGTATGCTATTTGGTGAGATCTTGCAACACTTTTGGCTATAGTGGCAGTATTTTAGGCTGTCCCATTGCATCCAGGAGGCTCGAGAAAGTCATATTTGGCTTTTGTTTCAGTCAATTTCGTCGCCATTTGCAACTTTGGCAAAGAAGGGTTTGGAGCTCAGATCTGGTGAACAACTTTTTACAGGAGCATTTTGGCAAAAAATAAGTTTTCCATTGCGTCCGGGTGGTCGTTTTTGAGTTTTTTGATATATAACTTGGCCATATTCGGTGAAAGTTGTTTTCAAGGAAAAAAAAATTTACCCGAAGGGTCGTACGACCTCTAGGTCGAAAGTACGTGCCGTCATAATTTTTTTATTAAAATATTCCTCTATTGGCTTAAATCGGCGGTATTTTTTTGTTTAAAAAAAATAAAAAAAATCAAAAGAATATATATTAAAGTGCTTTAAAAACTGCATAGCACTTTAATTAAGTGTCGTCAACTTTTATTAAGCTGCAAACTTCACTAATTCTGTGAGTTGCATTTATTTTAGTCGTGGCCTTTGGAGTAAGCCGCTAAGCGGATTTGAAGGAAATCGCCAGCGACGACGATTAAACCATCGATGCTATACAAACTGTTGGAAATATGTGCCTAAATCATCACAGGCTGTAACCTCTATTGGAGCCAAGTCGGTGTGATATTGTTAATGTCTGGCCGACTAGCAACTTTGACACATTGTGATTTGTATAGGTCGCTGTGACCTTGCTTTTGTCTCACCGAAGGAGCCTATCGCTGTGACAAGATGCATTTGGTGTGACCTCTCACCGCCCGTGGAGATCTCTGGCCAACAGGCCACTCATATCGTATATCGGGATAACCTACGGTGGCTCAGTGAGAAGTCTTATCAAGATATTTTGTCTCGCCGACAGTATGTTACATCTTGTGGTCTTCGGTGTATCTTATATTCTATCCGTAAGAAGTCTTACCGATGTGAGAATGTCTCACCGATAGCATATGGCTATCAGGGTAACCCAATGGTCTTGGGAAGAAGTCTTAGCGGCCGATGGAGAGTCTCGCCAATGATGAGGGGTCTTCAGTATAACTCTTGGCGAACGGTGGTCTCGGGGTAGCTTGGAGAACTTCGACAAGAACTCTTAGCGATGGACATAGGTCTTGCTGACCGTTCGGTGCTCGATGTAACCAAAGGGGTCTTGGTGTGAAGTCTCAGTGATGAACGAAAGTCTTGCCGACTGCTGATCACTTCGAAGAAAGTCTTAAGAGCTCGGTGTGATGTCTTGGCGAAAGACGATAGTCTCGCCGATGTAAATTCTACTGTCTATGTGACTTAGTGAACTTCGGTGTGAAGTCTTGGCGAAAGCGATAAGTCTCATCGACTATTGGGTGCTTCAGAGTAATTTAAGAAGTCTCGATGAAACCTCTTGGCTAGCAGTAAGTCTTGCTGATAGCAATGTTGAGTTCAGTGTGACTTGTGAATAGCGATATCAGTCTTTCCGATGAGGAAACTCTTGGCGATATCGGATGCTAAGTTGTGTGTGGCATCAGGGAGACACGGTCAGTGTCTCACCGACATGCCAACACAGCTAGATTACTTTTTGACTGTTTGACCATCCTATGTGGCTCGTTGTCGACCAATAGGAGAAGCTTAATGGGAACCGTTGGAAGATAGTTTGTTGTGGCAATTCTGTGAGGAAGTTCGACAGACAAGGAATGACATGAATATAGTTTGAAGTTGCAGATGCTCGATGTTCGGTTGGTTCGAAGCACAGTTGTGTGAACAGTTTGAATTGTATCAGAGTGATTTCTATTCTGTAAAGATTGTAACTTGAAGGTTCCTATACAAGTTTGATCATTGTGAAAGCTGCTAAAATATAACATCAGAAAGATAAGTCTGATATTTGTATGTAATCTCCATTACTGTAATACAAAGTGATTTCTCTTAGTGTGGTGGGTTTTTCTCCCGTAAGGGTTTTCCCACGTATATCTGGTGTTCATATGTGTTTGTCTAATTCTTTGTTTCTGCTATTTATTTCAAAGTGCATCTTAATTGGACTGTAATTGAAAAAATTAAAAGTATATCTACATTCTTCCCTGAGTCTTTAACTTTAGGAGAGTTGTTTCCACATCTAATTTTCCTTACAAGTGGTATCAGAGCCAGGCCAGTTGTGTTATCCTTGTGGGTACGTTGGGTTTTTTGTGTCAATTTTTGTTCAGTGGGAGTCTTATAGAAGTTTGTCAATTTCTAATAACAAATTGAGATGGATAGCACGTCAGGAAAGATTGAAATAGAGAAGTTCAATGGCAACAATTTTGAGTTGTGGAAACCTAAGATGGAAGATCTATTGGTTGATCGTGATCTTTGAATTGTTGTGTCTGGACGAAGCCTACAAGCATGAAGCAAGAAGACTGGGACCTTGCAGATAGAAAGTCTAAGGGGTTGATGAGGCTCTATTTGGCGGACTCCATTCTTCTCAATGTGCATGAAGAGAAGACTGCATCTTCCTTGTGGAAGAGAGATATCGGGGGAAGTCCTTGGTGAATAAACTGTTCCTGAGGAAGAAGCTGTATAGTTTGAGAATGCAGAAGGAGGGTCTTAGCTGATCATTTGGGGCACAGTGAAATCAATGTCTGTAGCTGATCATTTGAACACATTCAACATGCTGATTGCATAGTTAACATCTGTTGGTGTGAATACTAAAAAAGAGGATTGCTATATGCTTCTATTGTGTTCTTTTCCAGACTCTTGGGATCATCTGGTGATGGCTATTGGGAGTACAACATCCAGTTTCAAGATGGAAGATGTTGCATCTTTGCTATCAGAAGAGATGAGAAGGAAATCTTCTGAGATGGCGAAGGAGGCCCTTGTTGTTAGAGGAAGGTCGAAAGAGAAAGGAAAGAAGAAGGATAAGAAGTCCAAGGTGAAGTGTTGGAACTGCGGGCAACCTGGTCATGTCCGAAAGGATTGTAAAGAGGAGAAGAAGAAGAAGAAGAAGTATTCTTCCGATAATGATTCTTCTCACAGTGATGGAGAAACCTTCATTGTAGCCTTGGCTACACAGGTATCAGATGATGTCTGGCTGATTGATTTTGGAGCATCTTTCCACATGACATCTCATAGAGACTGGTTCACGAAGTATGAAGAATACGATGGTGGAAAGGTGTACTTGGCAAGTGATTCAACTTTGGAGATAGTTGGCTATGGAAGAGTCAGAATCCAATTTCCTGATGGAAGAGTAAAGGGAATCAATAATGTAATGCATATACCGTGATTCGGCTCGAACTTACTTTCTCAGAAGTATGCTAAATGATATTGGAGTGCAAGTCACCGCTCGGTAATGGCCGCAAGATGACTAGAGGCTCTATGCGGCGCTGGCTAGAGGTGCCTCGAATTGGTACCCTGCATTAAAGTTGATGCAATACGTTGTTCAATGTAACAATGTCTCAGAAAATGCAAAGCTACTCATGGAGGTAAAGAGGAAAGTATCCCTAGTTATGTAAACTCTATGGAAGTAAAACTTCCAGCAGAGAAGACTATGCTTTGGCATCATAGGCTAGGCCACATAGGAGAGAAAGGTTTAAAAAACTTGAAGAACAAAAACCTGGTTGAGGGGCCCGGAAGACCGGGTAACCTAACTCCGAACTCCTTGTGAGCATTGTATATATGGAAAACAACACTGGTTTCATTTTATTCCAAATTCCTCATAAATCTTCCCCGGGTTTGTTAGATTATATTCATTCTAATGTATTTATCCAAGAATGTTCCTTATTTGTCTAATTCAAGGTACTATGTATTGTTCATTGATGATTATTTGAGAACATTTGTCTATTTTCTAAAAAGTAAATTAGAAGTGTTTAGTCAATTTAAGGAATTTAAGAACCTTGTGGTGAAAAATCAGATCCGAAGAAAAAATTAAATGCTTAAGGAAATGATAATGGCGGTGAATTTTGTTCCTGATGATTTCAGAGGTATTGTAAAACCGCGGGATTAAAAGACATAAGACTACACCTTATACCCACGTAAAAATGGAGTTGCAGAAAGGTTCACCAGACGTTGATGGAGAGCACGGCGGCGCTAAGTAGTGCCGCTTGGAGGAGAAGTTTTGGGTTAAGGTTGTTCCTACTGCATGCTACTTGATTAATTGTTCTCCAAATTCTGCTCTTGTTGAGAAAACACCTTTGGAAGCGTGGTCTGGTAAGAAGCCCTCCTTAAGACATATTCGAGTCTTTGGCTCTGAAGCATATGCATATGTGCCAAATGAGAAAATAACTAAGTTGGAGAACAAGGCTGTCAAATGTATTTTTATTGGCTATAGAGCTGGCATGGGCAAAGGATACAAGCTTTGGAACTCGACACGAAGGTTGTGGTGACAAGAGAAGTGTAATCTTCATGAGCTGAAGCCTTCACCTTGGATCTGCAAAGAGACAAAGTCAAAAACAACAGGATGTAGTTGGAATTCCTCCCACACCGCATAAAGAGGAATTGAAATTCAAAATGTACCAAACCGAGGAGAGCCTTCCGCTAGTTTTGAAAGTTCTCAAGAAGAAGAAGAACCTCAAAGAAGTGAGGGAGGTCAACCCATGAAAGAAAACAACCCGATAGGTATTGGGTTCTCTTTGATAGATTCTACTTGTGCCTATGCTTTAATTTCTAGCATTGATGAGCCTAGGACTGTAAAAGAGGCATTTAAAATGTCTAATTCAGACTCTTGGTTGGAAGCCATGAACGAAGAAATGGCATCATTAGAAAAGAATGATACCTGGAGTTTGGTGCCATTTCCTAAAGGCAGAAAAGTTGTGGGTTGCAAATAGGTATTTAAAAAGAGGATTGGTCTGGATGGTAGTGTGGAAAAGTACAAGGAAAGATTGGTTGCGAAGGATTATTCCCAGGTAGAGGGAATTGATTATGGGGAGATTTTCTCTCATGTAGCTAAGCTGACGTCTATCAGATTTCTTTTGTCACTTGCAGCAGCGTATGACTTAGAGGTCGAACAAATGGATGTGAAGACAACATTTCTTCATGGTGATCTTGAAGAAGAAATCTATATGTCCCAGCCTGAGCATTTTGTGGAGAAAGGTAAAGAGAAATTGGTTTGCAAGTTAAAGAAGTCTCTGTATGGGTTAAAGCAGTCACCTAGAATGTGGTACCAAAAATTTGATACTTTTTTATTGTCTATGAGATGTGTGAGATCAAAATCTGATCATTGTGTCTATTATAAAGCTGAAAGTGATCAAGTTCTTATTATTGCTCTCTATGTTGATGATATGTTGTTCATAGGCAATAGTAAGCTAATGATTTATGATCTTAAGTCTTAGTTGTCTGCTAAGTTCGAAATGAAAGATCTTGGTGCAGCAAGGTATATTCTAGGGATGGAGATAACTAGGGATAGAAATAGTAGAAAACTTTGGCTCAGTCAGAGTAAGTATATCAAGACTGTTCTAGAGAGATTTTGCAAGAATGATTGCAAGCAACTAGTTGTTCCAAATTCTAGGAACTAAGCTATGTGTTGAAGATTTTCCAAAATTCCCACCCAGGATGGAGGAAATGACCAAGGTACCTTATGCTAGTGCCAAGCCATACCATGTATGCAATTTGTCCTGCATAAGGCCTATCGCTGCCTGCCAAAGGGGAGTTCTTAGTCGATTTATGGCTAATCCCGAAGGACACATTGGGATGTCAGAAAGAAAGCTTTCAACATTTGAAGGGCACTTCAAATTCCCTTTGCTTTGTGTTACCATGGGAACCTAGTTGAATCACAAAGGACTCTCAGTATTCGAGGCTATGTGGATTCTGATTGGGCAGGGGACATTGACAGCTAGGAGGTCCACTAATGGATATACTTTCATGTTGAATGGTGGTGCAGTGAGTTGGATGAGTAAGTGGTGGTTGTAGTCAGCTTTGTCCACTACGAGGTGAATACATGGCAGCAACACATGCTTGTAAAGAAGCTAGCTTTGGTTAAAACGCTTGTGTTCTAACATTGGTTTTGATGCGGGAAAATAACTATTTTTGTGACAGCCGAGTGCAATTTGTCCTAAAAAGAATCCTACTTTCCATGCCGATGAAACATATAGATGTACAAGACTACTTTGTAAGATATGGTGGAGGATGGAAAGGTCAGTTTGGAAAAGGTTGATACTCTAGAGAATGTTGCAGATGCATTGACGGCTAGTGAGCACAAACAAGTTCGTGGTGTGCCAATTCAATGGGCCTTAGTGCCCATGATTTTCAATAAGTTTTGTTGTGCTTTGGAGGTGCCTGTGTGATCTTCGTCAAGTGGGAGATTGTTGGAAATATGTGCCTAAATCATCACAGGCTGTAACCTCTATTGGAGCCAAGTCGGTGTGATATTGTTAATGTCTGGCCGACTAGCAGTTTTGACACATTGTGATTTGTACAGGTCGATGTGACCTTGCTTTTGTCTCATCGAAGGAGCCTATTGTTGTGACAAGAAGCATTCAGTGTGACCTCTCACTACCTGTGGAGATCTCTGGCCGACAAGCCACTCATATCGTATATCGGGATAACCTACGGTGGCTCGGTGAGAAGTCTTATCGAGATATTTTATCTCACCGACAGTATGTTACATCTTGTGGTCTTTGACGTATCTTATATTCTATCAGTAAGAAGTCTTACCTATGTGCGAATGTCTCAGTGACGGAGGTTCAAGTGTTGGTCATCGGAGTAACACAAAGGATCTCAGGGAGATCTCTCAGCGACTGTAGAATGTCTTACTGATAGCATATGGCTATCGAGGTAACCCAATGGTCTCAGGAAGAAGTCTCAGCAACTGATGGAGAGTCTCGCCGATGATAAGGGGTCTTCAGTATAACTCTTGGCGAACGGTGGTCTCAGGGTAGCTTGGAGAACTTCAACAAGAACTCTTAGCAATGGACATAGGTCTTGCCGACCGTTCGGTGCTCGATGTAACCAAAGGGGTCTCAGTGTGAAGTCTCAGCGATGAATGAAAGTCTTGCCGACTGCTGATCACTTTGGAGAAAGTGTTAAGAGCTCGCTGTGATGTCTTGGCGAAAGATGATAGTCTCGCCGATGTAAATTCTACTGTCTATGTGACTTAGTGAACTTTGGTGTGAAGTCCTGGAAAAAGTGATAAGTCTCATCAACTATTGGGTGCTTCAGAGTAACTTAAGAAGTCTCGATGAAACCTCTTGGCGAGCAGTAAGTCTTGCCGATAACAATGTTGAGTTCGGTGTGACTTGTGAATAGCGATATGTGTATTTCTGATGAGGAAACTCTTGGCGATATCGGATACTAAGTTGTGTGTGGCATCGGGGAGACACGGTCAGTGTCTCACCAACATGCCAACACAGCTTGATTGCTTTTTGACTATTTGACCATCCTATGTGGCTCGTTGTCGACCAATAGGAGAAGCCGAATGGGAACCGTTGGAAGACAATCCATTGTGGTAGTTCTGTGAGGAAGTTCGATAGATAGGGAACGACATGAATATAGTTTGAAGTTGCAGATGCTCAATGGTTCGGTTGGTTCGAAGAACAGTTGTGTGAACAGTTCGAATTGTATCAGAGTGATTTCTATTCTATAAAGATTGTAACTTGAAGGTTCCTATACAAGTTTGATCATTGTGAAAGTTGCTGAAATATGACATCAGAAAGATAAGTCTGATATTTGTATGTAATCTCCATTACTGTAATACAAAGTGATTTCTCTTGGTGTGGTGGGTTTTTCTCCCGTAAGGGTTTTCCCACGTATATCTGGTGTTCATATGTGTTTGTATAATTCTCTGTTTCTGCTATTTATTTCAAAGTGCATCTTAATTGGACTGTAATTGAAAAAATTAAAAGTATATCTGCATTCTTCCCTAAGTCTTTGACGTTAGGAGAGTTGTTTCCGCATATAATTTTCCTTACACAAACCCCAGGTGGCAGTTAAACCTCCACTACTAGCTGTCACCACTAGCCACCAGGCGGGTGGCTCCATTAACTGCCAGTTACGTCCTAACCGCCAGAGGGCGGTTACATAAAACTGTCACCGTCAGCTTTATATGTTAGCCCCTTGCTAGTCGAAGCCGCTAGAGGATATACACGTCACCACTAGATCAGACTGCTAGCGGTTTCCACAAATTGCTAGAGTTTTTCGCAGTCAGTCAGCCTGTGGTTGTGTGGAGAACTAGGGGCCAACCCCTAGGGGCTTATTTTTTGTGCCCAGTTAGTCCTTTTTTTGCTCCTGGTTAGCCTTCAAGGTGCCTTTTTCAAGCCTTTTTTTCAATTTTACATAACTTCTCACCACGATGTCGGATTTTCGAAAATGAGATATTGTCGGAAAGCTGGTTCGATGAAATTTGTAGTGGTACAAGTGATTTTTCTAGTTTTTGACTCTTTTTGCCAATTTTTTCAGCCAGAAGGTACAGATGCATTTATTACTTGTCATTGGCACAACTTTTGCAAACGAAGTAAAAATTTAACAAGTTTTTTTTTGAAATTGCTCATAAAATTGCAAGGAATCTATTTGTAACCTCTATTTTCAGTTTTGGCAAGCTCTTTTTTCTGAAAATTGTAAAAATCATTGTGTTATAAACGGTTGATTTGAGCTTGTCACTTTTACAAATTGCAAAATTTCTTCATTGTAATTTGTTGGGGGGTTGCAAATTTAGTTTTAATACATTCTGGGGGGTGAAAGGCACAATTTAAGTGCCACATTGTCGTCTTGCTTTTGATGTTCATGGAGGATCTAAGGCAAATTGAGCCACTCACTACACACAATTATCATACATGGAAGCTAAAAATGACTCAATTGTTACAATCTAAGGGTCTATGGCCAATGTTAGATGCAAAACAACCTAAATTCAGAAGGTATTATGAAAATTTTGTTCATAGATGTAAAATGGATGAAGAAAAAGGGCTCATTGGCTTACACATATGTATCTGATAACATGTTTCATATTTTAGATTGCAAAACACCTAAGAATGTTTGGGATAAACTTGAAGAATTGTATGGTAAAACAAATCATTCAGATCCTTGCAACTTCAAGCAGATCTACAATCACTCTCTCTAGATGCATTTCCTTCAATTCAGGATTTCCTTGCACAATTCAAGATGATTTTATCGCAGTTGAAAGGATGTGGGCATGATATATCTAGTGATGAATGTATCTTCTTGATTTTTTCTAAGTTAAAAGGCCCTTATCAAGTGTTTTCTTCTACTTTCTATTCAACTATGGATGCCATGGGGAAAGATTACAAAATGCCCTCTTTTGAGTTTTTTGTGAGCGTCTTACTAGGGAGGAGGCCAAGTTGATTCAGTTGGATGCCTTACCTAATTCTAAGAATCATGCTCTAATGGCTCAATCATCCAAGGGTAAAGGAAAGAACAAGAAGAAGCCCAAAGAAGAATCATCTTTAGGTAGTGAGAATCCCTCCAAACCGAAGCCAAAGAACAAGCAGAAGTCCACTTCATCTCCTTCTTCTTCTACCTCTGGAGATTCTTCTTCCAAGTCCAAGAAAAAGAAAGGAGATCCTTGTTCATTTTGTGGTAAAACTGGGCATGATGCAACTCGTTGTTTTAAGAGATTGGAAGCCTTGGAGGAAGCCATGAAGAAGCACAACATTTCAGTGGCTAAGCCTTCTTCCATGGGAAAAGGGAAAGCTCTTTCAAGATGATCCATTCATTCATCTTCAGACAGTTGGATTCTTGATTCAGGTGCTTCACATCACATGACCAATTCACGTGATCTTCTTGATTCCATTGTTCATACTTCTACTTCTTAGATTGTAGTTGGGAACTCTTCACATATTCCATTTTTGGGGACAGGCTTCGTTCAGATGCTAGATGGGTGCATTGAGGATGTTCTTCTTGTTCCTAATATTTTAGTGAATCTACTTTCCATATATCATATTTGTCATTCTGGAGATGGGAAGTTAGTTGAGTTTATTCCACAGAATGTGACTATTAGATAGTTGCAGGATCCTGAGAAGGTTGTTGCTACAGGGATAGTTGATCATGAGAACCATTTGTATCTATTTAATGGCTTTGAGTCTTCATCGGGTTCATGTTTTGTTGCTCATGTTGATTCAATGAGCAAGCTTTTGCATGAGAGATTTGGGCACTTGAACTACAAATATCTTCAGCAGATGCAAGCACATAACTTAGTGGTTGGTCTTCCTAAGATCACTTGCATAGATGGTGTTTTTCAAGGTTGTGCTCTTGGAAAGCAACATCAAGATCCTTTTCCTAAGGGTCAAGCTACACGTGCAACCACACCCCTTGAGTTGGTCCATAGTGATCTCATGTCATTCCCAACTCCTTTTCAAGGGCTAAGTATGTGCTCACATTCATTGATGATTTTTCCTGGTGGACATGGATCTATTTTATAAAGCTCAAGAGTGAAGTTCTCACCAACTTCAAGACCTTCAAAAAATTTGTGGAGAAGCAGTCAAGTTTTTCTCTTTGACAGATATGCACAGATAATGGGGGGAGTATGTCAACAAGGCATTTCAGGATTTTTGTAGTGAGCATGGTATTCTTCATCAGCACACAGTTCCTTACACTCCTCAACAGAATGGTGTGGCAGAGAGAAAGAATAGGACTCTCAGGGAAATGACCAATTGTATGATTTAGTTTAGGTCCATTTCTCCAACATTTTGGGCTGAAGCTTTAAATTGTGCCAACTATATTCAGAACCGTATGCCCCACAAGGCAGTGCAGAATATGACCCCTAAGGAGACTTGGTCTCATCACAAGCCTAATGTATCCTTCTTCAGAGTATTTGGTAGTGAGGCTTGGGAATTCATTCTGAATGGTTGGTGTAAATCCATGGAGAAGAAGAGTCAGCGGTACATCCTTGTTGGCTATTGTGAGGATGTGAAGGCATACATATTATTTGATCCTAACACACGAGAGGTTCATTTCCGACATGATGTTCAGTTTGTTGAGACCTTCACCCACTCAGATCCTCTCAGATCCTCCTTCAACTTCTTCTTCATCACAACCTACTCAGTCTTCTTCAGTTGATGATGCTTTGCTACTTGAGGAAGATTTTGATGATGGTCTTGATGCACCTCCTCCTTAGTTAGCCACTAGGCCACAATGGGCTCGAGTTACTCTTGAGGAGGTTGGTCCTCTTGTTGGTGATCCCACAGACACTCGACGCACTTGTTCTCAGACTTCAAGAATCAGTCTTTTGAGTCATGCAGTTTTAGATGATCCTCATAAGTTTTCGAAAGCTTCAGGTATTCTAGAGTGGGATAGTGGTATGGCTGATGAGTATTCTTCTTTGATGAAGAATCATACTTGGGATCTTGTGCCTCTTCCTAGGGGAAGAAATTTGGTTCGATGCAATTGGGTGTATCATACCAAGTATGCAGTAGATGGTTCCATTGACAAGTACAAGGCTCATCTTGTTGCAAAGGGATTCTCTCAGGTTGAAGGGATTGACTATTCTGAGACCTTTGCTCTTGTTTCCAAGATGGATTCTATTCGCCTTGTTTTTGCTATAGCTGCATCATAGGGATGGTCAATGTTTCAGATGGATGTGAAGAGTGCTTTCTTGCATGGGTATCTTCATGAGGAGATCTATATGGAGCAGCCACCAGGTTTTGTGTAGGACCCTTCACTTGTTTGCAGGCTTCGACGTTCATTGTATGGTCTCAAACAGGCCCCTTGAGCTTGGTATGAGAAGATGAATAGTTTCTTGCTTGCTTTCGACTACACTAGTTGCCATTCCAATCCCACTATTTATACTCAATGACATGGAGAGGATCTACTCATACTTGTGCTCTACATGGATGATTTGATTCTCATAGGGAGTTCTACTTCCATGATTCAGAGTACACAACGAGCATTGATGGAGCAATTTGATATGACCGACCTTGGTCTTTTGCACTACTTCCTTGGTCTTCAAGTTCATTAGACTTCTGAGGGGATCTTCATTTTCCAGTAGAAGTATGCTCTTTATTTGCTTCAAATTTTTGGCATGGTTGATTGCAAGCCTGCCCCTACTCCATTCTAGTCAGGTGTTGTATTGTCTACCAGTTGCACTACTCCTACAGTTGATCCTACCTTATATTGACAGTTGGTTGGAAGTCTTTTCTACTTAACACATAGTCATCCTGATATTTCCTTTGCGGTTGGACTTGTCTCTTGCTTCTCACAGGAGCCTCATGAGAGTCATTAGAAGGCTGCCAAGTGTATCTTGAGATACATTCAAGGCACTACTTATTTTGGCATTCACTATACTTCAGGTGCATCTCAGATTGTGGGCTTCACTAACTCAGATTGGGTTGGTGATGTCAATGATCGAAAGTCTACTTCTAGCTTAATTTTTTTCCTTGGTTCTGGTCTGATTGCATGGTCATCCAAGAAGCAGATTGCTATTGCATTATCATCGACAAAGGCTGAGTATCGAGGTGCAATGTTGGCTAGTCAAGAGGTTTTGTGGCTTCGTCAATTGATGACTGAGTTTGGATTCCCATCCACTCAGCCCACTACTCTTTGGTGCGACAATTAGAGTGCCATTCATATCTCTCACAACCCAGTGGAGCATCAACGTGCTAAGAATATTGAGATCCACATGCACTTCATTAGGTAGCTCATCCAAGATGGTGTTCTCAACTTGGAGTATTTGCCTACAGATCAACAGGTTGTAGACATCTTCACTAAACCTTTGGCATCGCCTCATTATCTTTAGTTGCGATCGATGCTTGGGGTGAAGGAAGTTTTCCTTGGGGGGTCTTGAGGAGTCCTCCTTCCTTCTTTAGTTTTTAGTTTTCTTTGCCATTTTTTCTCTCTTTTGGAGAAGAGTTTTCTCCCACAGGGTTTTTCTCCTTTTCTCCACTTGTGAGAGTTTTTTGTTTTGTACATGGGTACCTCATCAGGCCTTGTTGTCGGGACCCATATTTTTCATTTTGCATTGGTTTTTTCCTCCCTAAGTTGCACTTAAGGGGGGTGTTGGTGTGAATAAGTCTTGTACCTAGTTTATTCCTTTACTAGGGACTTAGGGGACTTAATTCACATGTTAAGTTTACTTGGGATATTAGTTGTATCTTCTAGAAGTCTTAGTTGTCTTATCTAGACTTTAAACTTTCCTAGGTAGTTATGAGTTAGTTGTCTCATGTGATAGGATTAAGACACTTGTCATGATCTTGTCTTATCCTATCTCTCATCCTTGCCTTTATAAGCAAGTCATCTCTAGCATATTTTGCATTGTATTGTATTGTATTGCATTGATCATATTGTATCATATTGCAATCCTTGTTTGGTGGAATAGCATCTTCCATTGTTTCTTCTCTCTATCTCTTGTGGAGGTTATTTGGTGTTGCAGATTGAAGATCTTGGGTTGATAACTTCAATAATAACTAGAAAGCAAACCTTAAACATAAAAAATAAAACTCTTGATCATTATCAAAAATTTCAATTGAACCTTATATCAATGGCCTTTCAAACAACTGATCAATTAATAGCCAACATCCACTAACATGTCCTAGGATACATCTTTCCTACAATGGGTATCATCATTGCCAATCATTTTGGATGTTTATCCTCAAAACACATCCTTTGGCAAGAGATATGAATAACATTGACTGAACTTGTTCATTTTAATATTTTTTGATGATTTATCCTAGTGGTCCATTTGAATGACCTCTCGATGATTCCTATCAAAATGATTTAGAGAGAAAGGAATGGGGTATTGATCATTATCTTTTGTTTGTTGTGCTTGTTGGATGTTCTTCTAATACAACCTCGACAAATACTTATCTTGCGTGTGTGGGGTAGTCTCAAGTAAAACAATGGCGAGGACATATCAGGTTCTTCATACCTTTTATGTGTTAGTATCATTACTTCGACGACTTATTCTTTCACGTGGTCAAACAAGGTTTTTGTATGTCAAGTATAAACAAGGATACTCCTATCTGTTTGCAGAGTCAAAGTCCATTGCATTAGATACAACACCATCTTGGTTATCAATACCTTGATGCATCATGTCTATTTTCTATATCAAAAAAAGGAAAGATATGATGAAGTTATCCCAATCCTAGAAACAAGCAAATCATCTTTCTCCTAACCATATTTAATAAAGCTTTGAATAATCATAGGCTTGTTGGACTTCTAAATAAATCTCAAAAATAATGGTTAATCAACATTTAGTCTCATTCTATCTTATTATTTAGTCTTTACTAACATTTATATCTAGGTATCAAATCTATGTGATATATCAAAATATACATGAGGTTAGCCATGGCTGATGACTGTCTATACATCATAAAATTTGTCTCCATCAAATATATGATCTTTTTAAAGAAGTATCTTTCATCTTGT
Organism: Sequoia sempervirens; assembly: GCA_007258455.2. Classification (NCBI taxonomy): domain Eukaryota; kingdom Viridiplantae; phylum Streptophyta; class Pinopsida; order Cupressales; family Cupressaceae; genus Sequoia; species Sequoia sempervirens. The sequence continues at coordinate 122,815,750 of VDFB02026320.1, forward strand.
GATCAGCTGAATTGATCTTGAATCCTTGTCGCAATCTCGACAAAAAAATCAAAATTTTTGCTTGATCTCTTGAGGGGGCATAGTGGGGCATCTAAAAAATCATGATTTTTATTTATTTATATCTGAGCAACAACGTTGATTTGAAAAGTGTCAGTCTTTGATCCAATGTAACAGGTACCTCACTTCAAAGAGGGGCAAAATGTAGACACTTAGAATTGTCCAAATCGATATTATGCATCTGAAATCGATTACTAACACCATTTTCATCTTGATTCGACCCCTTTCTTGACTATTTAATTAAATAATCTTAATTGTTTAATTAAATTCATCATTTTCTTCTATTAATTGAATAATTAACATTGTTAGGTTAATTCTCCCTTTTCATATTAATTTTCATCTCATTTGGTTAAATAATGTGAATTATTTAATTAAATTCCCTAAGTCCTCTCATTTCTTTAAATAATATAAATAATTTAATTAAATGTCATTAACTCCCTTTTTAATTAAATGAGCTAATTGTTTAACTAAGTCTTTCAATTCCTCCACCTTGCACAATTAAATAATATTCTAATTATTTAATTGACTAATTTCTTTAATCCCTCCAATTTATCCCACTTGCAAAGGAATATTCTCATGGAATATTCCTCCAATTCAAATTCAAACAATTTATCTCTTAAATGGAAATATCTTGTACAATCCTCCTAAATTTTAGGATTTGTGTTCAAGTTTGAATCAATTTCAACCCTTGATTAATTGCATCAATCCATGTGATTATTCAATCTCCTCCATGGATTGAATCCTTGATCGATGCCAATTCTCATTAATTTGCATCCATTGATTAATTAAATTGATCTTGACCATTGTTTCACTCAAAATTCCTATAAATAACCTCCATTTATTGAGAAATTCATCCACATTCATTGAGATCATCTACATTATAGTCATTTTTTAGAGCAATCCTTATGAGCATTTAATCCATTTGTATCCATTTTAGCTAAATTTGCATCAATTTTCATCAATTCTCCATTAGAGCATCCATCAAGAGCTTGTTTCAACTATGGGGTTGGGAAAGGGCTGATATTCCACATCAATTCAACACCAATCCCCAATGGGATGAGGTTTTATGTATTCATTAGGTTTCCTCTGCAAGCATTTCATTTCATTGATATTTGATGTTTTAATGGCTTCCTAGCTTAATATTTCAAGAATTTCCTTGGCAGCATCACTTAATTAGCTTAATACTTGGTTTAATTATGTAGTTAAATCATGTTTATCTTAGTTCATGATCATGTCCACAATAATATAATAAAAAAATATTATTTATATATATAGCTTAATTATTAAATAATTATATAAATAGTTTATTATTAAAAAGAAAATGAAATTGCCAATAGTGGCATGGTGTGATGATTAAGTTGTGTTGTTATTCTTGCCATCAAGGTTCAAACCCCATTGAGATGTTATTCAACAAAATTTCCTTAGTTATAGGAAGGTAAAGGTTTCTATATAAAAATCTCAAATAATGTTTTGTTATAAGAGTTTTTTATAGGGAAAAGTGTTTGGAATTTCTTTTAAATAAGAAATGGAGACAATACTACATGGTAGGCCATAATTTTATCAATCATTTTAATGTGGATCTTATTTTCTAGATTCATAAATTTTATAGTGTATATCAAATATTTAGCATAGCCCTCCATTACAACCCATGTCCAAAATTTATTAGATTTTCATAGTGCAAGTAATTCATTAATTTCTTTGGTGATTTTTTAAATTTTTAGTTTATTATTATTATTATTACGATTAGTGTACTTATGTATTAAAATATAAAATTATAATACACAATTCACATAAAAATACATGCGGAATGAAATCTCATACCCAAGAGTCTATGCTAGAAACCAAAAGAAGGTGAAATAGAAAATTCTAGGTGAGGAAACTTGTCACTATCATTCCAACTAAGGAGGAAATGGTTATGCTTAGAGGTAGAGGACTAACCACTTTGCAAGGGGGTGAGCCATGATGTTAGTGTTGAGGGTATCCATGAGACTCATGATGGCCATGTGTTGAATAAATAATATGGTTACAACAATGATGAAAGCCACATGAAGAGGTATACTTTTTGGTAGGATAAATCATCACATGAGCAATAATACAAGGGACATTGATCTAGTTAGCAATAAGCATCTACAAATGGGAAACCTTTAGAGAAATTTTATTGGCCTACAACTAGATCTATAACATAACATTAGAGTATGTAATGAATTTAATATACAAAGAGAAATGAACATCCACTATAGAACCTAAAAAATAAAGTATTATTTTTATATTTCTATGTGTTGAGTAGAATTTCCACTCTAAAAGCATGTCAAATTTGGGAAAATATCATATACATATTTGGCTAATCACCTAAAAGAATCATGTGCTAGGAAAAGAGATATTGTAAAAAAGGCTTAAATAAATCATGTACTCAGTTCCAAGCCACTAGGGTCTAGAGATGAGACCAAAAGTGGTGCTTGAGAGTTTTAAAATTTCCACACAAAGGAGAGAGTGGGTTGGAAACACTCAAATGCATAAGGTGAGATTTGACAAGAAGACCTTGATGTAGGAGGCATCACACAAAGAGAGGTAGTTGGGCCTCCAAAATGGTAAGCCAAACTTTTTGAAACCTATGATGCCATTAAGTGGTTATGGATTGGAAGTTCCACTCAATATTAAGTTTCTAAGCTAATAAAAAGTCAGGAGAAAGGAAATAATACCCATGGAAGGGTTTATAGTTCCTAAAGGGAGTATCTAGATACCACTTGAATCCAAAATTTATACACCATTTAGGGAGGCATCAACTCCATAGTGGTATGAAAGGATTCAAAATCCTAGTTATCATTTATATATTTGGGTTTAAATTTTGACCAATATAGCTAATTATTAGTGGCTCAGAGAAGAGGTCTAAAATGAAGCAAATCTCACACTTAAAGAACTTAATCATGTGGACCTAAGGAACTTTGGTAAGATTCCAACCCTAGCAAGTAATCATAAGAGACCACCAAAGCAATTATTAGTTGAAGGAAATCCCAGTCCAAAAATCATTCCCTTTCTTGATAAGCCACCACTTAGTGGCTTTCCAAAGCCTTCTAAATACTTTCATCAACAAAGGTGCCTTGAATTTACATTAGTTCCTTCATGAATAGAATGAATTAACAACCTAAACCTTCCTAGGCATGCTTTCCATGAGAAATACTAGAAGAAATATAAATCTTGAGGAATATTTTCCAATACTTTTGGCCTTTCAAGGCATAAATTAGTTATTTGGAACATAAGTCCAACCCTCATATATGATTATTAGTAAAGCCCATACTACTAGAGTCATGTGGGAGGTAACATAATTTTAAGGCATCTCAACAAAAAAATTTACCTTGCTTTGAGGAGGCCCAAATAAAGTTCTCAAGGATTCTCTCCAACTTTGGAAAGGAGGCTTTCAAGGGAACCCAACAAGGAGAATTATACACATGAGTGGCCATAAGAACTTCAAAACAAATCTAAAATTTCTTAGCTAGAGAAAATGCATAGCAATATAAAATTTAATTTATTTAATGAAAATAAGAATGAATTTCCAAAGACCTGCATAAGAGTATTGGAAATCAAAGGGGATTCCCAATAATCTAAAAAATCTCTATGGTCAAATTCATTTCCAACCAAAATTGTGTAGCTAAGAGGGTTTGGGCACGAAGGATTAACAATAATATTGATTCTTCTACCATTAAGTACTAGAGTTGAATGCAAGAAAAAAAGTGTTTAGATAGTGCAAGGCATGATTAACACTATTTTGGTCTTCTAGAGGAGTAAGGAAGGTTTTGGTGCTCAAAGTTATAGGTCTCGAATTCCCAAAGTTAGATAATTATTTGAATGTGAAGGATGTCAAACTCAAAGCAACTAACCTCTAACTTATGAACTCATGTAGAGAAACACTAGAGTAATTTTCTAAAGCAAGTAAGACCTTTTAATTTTTTGAAATGAACAAGACAACTGAGAGGGGGGGTGAATCAGTTGTAACAAATTAAACCTTCAAAACCCTCAACAGTAATCAGATCCACAAGCATTCATTAAACCCTTATTTTGTTAGTTTGATTAAACATGAAATGCAGATAACAGGAACTGAACTCGCAACACCATGCACAAGAGTACACCAGATTTACGTGGAAAACCCAATGAGGGAAAAACCACAGTGAGGATTAGCTCACAATATATAAGTAATAACAAAATTGGTACGAAGGGGCTCATTGCTAGAATAGGACACAATGTCCAAAAAAGCTCAAAACTAGGGCTCACTGCCATAGACAGAATACAAGAAGATAGAAGAAGAATGTTACACAGAGAAAAAAATTCTCAATGCAACAAAGAGTTCACCACAATTGCTCGCACACTTTCACAATCTCACATGAAAGATTTCAGATGCCTTCAGCTCACTACCTTCAGGAACCCTAACATGAAGTTTGCACTTCTCTGCTCAATTTCGCATCACGCACATCACTTGCATAAATATTGCATCTATCTTAATTCTTACTCTTTCTCTCCCCCTCTTGCATCAACACCATACATATTTATATCAATTTCTACCTCAAAGACTTTCTCCAATGTCGGCCACTAGTCATTATATGTACAAATTCAAAATAGGTCGGCACCTAAACATTCCCGTAGTGGATAGGAATGAAAGAAGACCTACATAAATCCTTAATTAGGACCCAAATAGATCCAAACACACTTCAACATTGATGAAAAGCAAAGAAAGAAAACAATTACCTCATTCTATTTTTTTGCCAAAACTCAAACATTCATAGTTTGCTCATTCACCTTTTCCTTCTTAATCAATCGGTTCAAACACACTTTGCATTTAGAGTTCCAAATATCTATAGAACCTTCAAAATACCTTTACCATATTTAATTTGACAAATTCAAGCCAAATATGCTGCCTCACAACTATCTTTTATTAGATTTATACATTCTTGCATCCAAGACTCAAACCTTAGCATCATGGCTAAATCGGGTGTAACTTTCAAACCAAATTGAATCTACAAAACCTAAATACATTTTTGAGTACCCATTTTGGTCATTAAAAACATATATAATTTTTAGGTACACTTGTTTTGGAACACATGCTTGCTGTCCTGACTTCTTTGCTACTAATTAGGCCTAAATAGGCAGATATGCATGTAAACAGTCACCTATAACTTTCACAAATAAATTAATTAATCCAATCACTCTGGTGATACTTTATAGGACCTTATTTCAGAAATTTCCTCCAATTTTTAGAAAAATCCAACGGTTAAATTTTGAGAAACACAATTTTTACTACAAACTGTTACCCTAGATCAGGATTTGGACTGTATTTAAAAAATTTAGCATAACTTCTTTAAAAATGAACCAATCTGCATGAAACTTGAACTAAATGGAAGGTGGTTGGATGATTTACCATTTACAATCATTTAGGCTCACTTTTATGTCCGTAAAGATCCGTACAAGGGTCTGAAACACATAATTTTGTAGAAAATGCACAAAAATAGTGACATTCTTTATTCAAACTTTAAATCTCCATCACCCACACCCAATACAAATGTACAATGGAATTTTATAGGAATTATAAGATTTTTATTCAGTTTCTATCCAAATTCTGACTCCTTGTGACTCAAATGAATCTTCAACTACCTTTACATAATTATGTAACTTTGTTAACAATTGTCGACAACTTTATACCTTGTTTACATTTTTGCACTTTTTGGACTTTAGTGATCTTTATAATAGCCTAAAGAGATACAAATGACTCCTTTCCATCCTATTACAAATCAAAGATGCCATATTAAGCAAATTGGAGAAATAATGTTGCAAGGGTGCCCCTGCACCAAACATGCTTCCACAAGCCTCGCATGTAGTGCTAAACACAAGGTCATCCAACACTCGTGCAAAACACCGTAATCATTAAGTACACACTTCCCCAAACCAAGCAAAAAGTTTTGGACAACATAATTCACTTGAAATCAATCCAGAATAATCCATGAACTACTTAAGATTCATCAAACACTTCATCCAAGCTCGCATCAACAAATACTTCAACTTAGAACAACTAGTAACCCTTAATTACATACTGATAAATGAAACTCACATTGTGCAACACCAAATCAAGTAAAAACTTGAATAAAAAAAGATAAAAGCATTATAAGAAACTTTCCAAATCTGCACAACCTGAAGCCAAATAGGAGAGAAATGTGAAGCAAATACGTTTCTCCCAGACCACATAAAACATCACTAAACAACTAGTTCACACACTGGTGAAAATATCTCCCACTGTACAAAAATCCAGAAACCTAAATTTTGAATATAGAAACCTTTGATACCCTTGAATAACCTATAAGATCCGCACAGTCATAGTATCAACACTGAAAGAACACATAACACAATATCATAGAACACTATTAACATTTACACAACACAATTTACTTTGTTTATTAAATTTTCTAAAAAGCACTTGGAAACCAAGTACCAAAGACATCATCTCAGCTTATTACTTCATTCCAACTCACCTTTAAACTCTACAACAAAATAATATCTCCATGTACTCACAACACTTCCTCGATGTCTCAACTTCACATGCACAACCTATTTTCCTCTTTTCCACAAGTTTATCAATATCCTCAACATCTTCATTCCATAGTTGAAATCAATTACAACACCAGTCAGTAGACTTCCTATTGACATCAATGACAAAACCATCATTCTTGCAACAAACTTCAACCTCAAATAGACCTAGGGGGATTCCATAGAGGTATCTTGAATAGGATTAAACACAACTAAATATGGACAATTTGATAAGTTGATGTAGTAGTACCTAATGTATGCCTAACCCCAAAAGTTGTCCCTAGTACAAGGACTAATCTACTACTATAAACTCTAATAAGGTGATAAGTACATAACTATATAACAATAGGATGTGGGTATGCATAACATGAATCTCTAGGATGATAAACATTTAAGGATAATTAAAGATGTTTTTCCTAGTTATAATGCTAAATCATGAGGTTCATATAATCTACTTCTACTCCTAACCTACTACTATAAGATGTTTTCAATTTAAGCATATAATAGAATATTTCTTTTTGGATTGTGCCTATACATTTGGTTATAGAGTCCAAGCATACCACGAGGAAGAAAAATTCAAAATCGTAAAGGAATATGAGCTATACCTACATATGCATCATAAACAACAATATCAAGCAACTGAATATTCTTAGTGAATAGTCCTAGATTACATAGAGATTCGTGTGGAATGAAAATAACCATAAAATATTTTAATACATTATAATGAGTCCCATTTATCAAATATTCATTATATTTATACCAAATAATTGGCTTGAGGAAACCCTACACAATAACTTCTCAAAAAATATACAAATGGAATCATGGAGACATTCAATTGTAACAATCATTTACAATCTCAACCTCCTTGATATTTAAAAATATGTGTTTATCTAATGGAAATTGGATTTATGGGAGTTGAAACCCTAAAATCCCCTTTGTCTTCCAGTCACATGGAAGAAAAAAATGGCAAACATTTGTTTGGAGAAAGAAATGGTATATATAACACTTTGTTTGGTCATTGAATCCTTAGCGAATTGACTGAGAATCAAATTTCATCAATGTTGTTTGTGGAAAAAGTTGAAATCCAATGAAGTACATTGAAATAACATATTGAAGCTTGCATGGAAATCATTCACATCTTAGACGCAACTATTACATTAATGATAACATAATCAATCTCACCTTCCATCATTTGAAATACATTTCAATATGTTCCCTTAATATATACAATAATTTATGGGTGGGAAAATCCCCTTTGAGTAGTTATAACATCAAATATGGAAATTAATGGTGACTTGGGACATGAAGGGAGGTAGGGAGGAGTGAAAAATGTAGAACATGTTAGTTTTAGAGTTTTGAGGATCAAGGGTTGGGGATATCTCATAACCAATACAAATTGTTGAGGATTGAGAGAACATCATGCCTCATGCCCAAAGAAATAAAATAAAGGTACCTCCATGTCACTAACTCCAAAAGGATGCATGAAGGAAATTATTGATATTTGAGGATCAAGGATATTGAGGAATTCATCCCTTAAGGCATGCAAGTAAGAATAGTTCTAAACTCATAATCCTGATAATGTAATATAGTGAAAAGTGTCAGGGATCAAGAATAAGTGATACTTCATACCTTGGACCATATTAAGATATTCTCACATCTCCAATTTTGATAAAACATATACAAGAAAACATCAAAAGTTGAGGACAAAGGATACTAAGAAAGTACCTAAGTTAAGGGATGGATGAAACTTTGGATCCAAAAGATAACTTGGTATAAAAGATCCAAGAGTCAAGGGTCAAAGAAAGACATGCCAATAAGAGAAATAATAAAACATCAATGAAGGGAAGGGAAAGAAAAGGTCGAACGAAAGGGATTCCTAGAAGGAAAACATTGAAATCTAGATAGGATAAGGATATGAAGATCGAGGTTAGAGAAAAGCTATGCTCGAGTGGGAAAGCCTGATATTATGATAGGGATAAAGGAAGAGGTGAAGTTAGGAGAAATACCATGAAGGGAAACTTTGAAACTCAAACATGGGCATAGTCCTTAAAAATTGAACATAAAACCTCCACACTTATATCTTTTGGGAGCTTTGAAACTTCCAATAAATCAATAGGCACATGGGAGATGAAAAGGGAGAACACCTATGCAAAATTTGATAAAAGGAGACCCATTAGGAGTTATAAAAATTGGTTACTTATGATGGATAAAATAAGGTAAAAATGCATAAAGTGGGATAGGATTTAAGCACAATTGGACACAATAAAACTGGGTGCCAACAAAAGGATTCATCGATGAAATGGTCATTAATTAGTTGAATATTAGATTTTGGTAGGGAAATACATTTAACCCTCTATTAGGTAGTTATGTTGGCTAGCAAATATTCAAATCCTTCAACTACAAGAATATACAACTCGGTTGGAGCAAGAGGGAAGCCTTGGAAAATGGAGTGAAAAATTAAAAAAAAAGAGTATTATTATTTACCATTAATGGTGAGACAAGCCAAGGCATCTATAAAGAGCATTTGAATTGACTAGAGAAAATGGGGGCCAAACTTGAGGGCTTGAAGCATGTCCAGAATAAATGAATTCATTGATGCCATGGGATTTAACAAAGTCTATTTTGATGAAAATAATTTTTTATTGATAATGGCAAACAAATTATATACCATTGTCAACATAAATAATATTTTCCAACATATATCTTCTTTTGATGAAGCCATTTTTTAAGGCTAGACAATAAATAGAAGTGATGAATGTAATGTGCAAGAGCTTTGACTATGATCTTGTAAGAAGTCTTTAAAAAAGTGACTAACTACCAAATACAAATTTTATCAAGATGACCCACCTTATTTATAAATTTAATCACATGTATTTATAATATCACTTAGGGAACCTATTGCAAAAGCTTCCAAGTAAACTTGGGAAAACATCATAGCTAGTGGCTTTATCATTACCCATGGAGAAATTTTCTTCATAAATATTTTCCAAAGTGATTTTCTAGTCACATAGATCCCATTGAGAAATGAATAGCTTACAAGGGACCACACTCATGCACCAGTGAAGAGCTTAATTAGATTCAAAATAAAGCACTTGAATTTGAATGTCTACTAATAATGGAAAACAAAAACTTGGATAATAACAAGAGATTCATATAGGAATTTTTGGCCTTCTCTAACGTTATTGATTTTATAAGGAATTCAAAAAACACTAAGGGATTGAAAAAATTCTTTAGAAACCTTATCCCTATTCAAGCCAATGCAAATGGGCTTTAATTTGATCTCATCAAGTTATATGATTAAGCAATGTGCAATAATAGAGTGGGATAAAATGGAAGCACCTCCAACTTGATGATGGTATGATAAAGCTCCAAGTTGGTGTCCTAAAATGAGTGATGATAGAACAAAGTCATCATGGTCCATTTAATGGTGTCATTCCACCACTAGACCTAGCCAATCCCACGAGGACATGTCTCAAGACTTGAAATGTATTAAGTATGGGCTAGCATGGGATTATGACTAAATAATGATGTGTTGAGGTGAATTTAAATTTTGAGATATTTGGGAATTGTAGCTTGCAACCTACTAAAAAATTGGAAAAAAATTTGATGTTAAATAACATTATCTAGTACTATCTCTGCCAATAATAAAAGCAACTAGAAAATGAAAAGATAGGCTAACCCGACAATATAATCTTGTTTAGGTTTTTAAGGATTATTTTTGTACTTGAATGCAAGGTTTTACATGTGTACCATGGAAAATCAAAATGGTGATAGCCAAGATTAGGATTGAAAAGGCAAAATTTATCACACATGTAATACCAATCCTCTATTTTGCTAGATGTCCATATTATAAGGAGGTGGCCACATTTATCAAATGTCATATTGAGCATATTGAAATATCCACACACAAGACAAGAGGCAATGGGAAGAGATTATGTAATAATCTAACACCAAAGAAAATATATTTCATCATTAGAAGTGTAAATATTAATAACCCCGCGAGATTTATTATTAATATTAAAGAGAACTCACAAGGAAAAAATAGTGAGGTCATGTATGTGAGTGATTGTGTTGCTACCACATGAGTGAAATGAAAGTGCAAATTCCTCCATTATTTGGCTCATAATCACTAAGAAAAAAGTAAACTTTTGGCCATGTGACATGATAAATAATAGAATTCATGAAACCCACACTTTTAAAGTCCTATAAACAAAAGACATCTAGATTGAGAAATCTTTATCTAACATCCCACATGATGTATTTTTGTAATGAAGTGAATTTGCACCCCTGGAAAATTCCCCATTTGCATCCCCTCACCTTAGAAAAATTAAATCCAACAATGCATTTCCACCTCACCCATTCACATTCTAGACCCACTTGGTGGTTGTCTATAGTGTTGGTGGGGGAATTTTTGTCAGGGACGCTAGCGCGGCGTGCAGACGTCTATGTAGCGCGCTGCCATCCTGGCACAATTCCTACCTCTAGAATCTATAGAGGCATTAGACTTCTCCATTGGAAATGAATAGTAATTCCCCTGTGCCCTTGACCAACCTCGAATGGCTCTTTTGGGTTGGTTTTCACTTCAAAACATCTCATTCTTCATGCAATTCAATCTCTACACACACACTTCTTGATTCTCACTTCACATTTTGAGACACTTTGGCTTGATCATACTTCACTTCTTATTGCACTTTTTCTACCATTTGAGGTGCGACTTGGTGTCTTGTGAGACTACTTCTTCATTGTTGCAGCGATGTTGACTTTACCAAGCTTTCATCTTCCTCTACGTGCTTGAGGGCATCTTGATTAGGAAGGTGATATTGTTTCATTTCTTCGTTTCCATAACATTGTCATTTTATTTGCATAGCATAGTGTTGTTGACATTGCTTGGTATTTCTTCCATTGTTTTCTTTATCATATTAAATCTATCTCATGGCTATTCTCGTTGTTCGTGGAAGTGGGAACACTGATACGGGGGTTTGACTACGGTAAGCCTCGAACAGCCCCAACATTTTTCTCTATTCTATTGTGTGTAGGTTTTGCATTCGTGTGGAGCTCGTGGGAGGCTGGACCATTCATAAGTAGAAGTTTTGTCACCTTTTTATCCTTGTTAAGTTCTAGCTAGAACCTTAAAGTATTTCTCTCGTTATTCAGTTATTCTTCCATTTTCTATTTTCATTATCGCATTAAACCACATTAGTTAAGTAGTTAGCTCAATTCCTGGGGTTTTGTACTACATTTCATACTTTTTGTCCATACAAACGTTAGTGCACCTGTGAGACGCTAGCGTGTCATGATGTCATCCTTGTTTTGCGCTACTATCCTCTAGCAAAGTGTTGTTTGAGGTGCAGTCTAAAATCTAGGAACTTGCTCTCTTAACCCCTAAAACTCTCGAGTTAGTAGAAAGATAGCAGTACTGAGAGTTCTCTTCTTTCTCTATCTTGAATGTGTTACATCTTGTCTAAACCTTTTGTCTAGCTTGAGGTAGATTAGGGCTGTTGATTGTTCTAGACCCTCCTATGACTCGGGGTCCTGAGCATTCAGTCCCCTTCCTCTACATTTTGGTGAACCTGACGTGAAACATTTTAGTTCTGATTGGTAGTGTTGAAATACCCTTCCCTCATATTCTAGGAGTGTTGTGGGTGTGAGTGTTGCAAGGCTCCTAGCCTTGCAACCCAACCTACAACCCTTAGTGGCATAGCCGAAAGGTTTCCTAAGCATTACAAAGTGAAACCTTGAGTGGGTCACTGTCTAATTATGAAACCCTTGGGGGCTCTTGCGAATGTTTTGTCTAGTGTACGTAAACATGGTCTCCTTACATCTACCCATCCCATCTACACAACCTATGAGTGGATCTCCTACTATGACATTCACCTCGTAGGATTTTCCAATGAACCCTAATAGAGAACCATCCCCTTTGTACATCCATGCTTATATCAATGGGAATACTGTAACTGGTGTACTCGTTGACCCTACATGTTGGATGAATGTCATTATAGAGGAAATCATATTGATAAATTTTTTGCATAAGGATGGATATGAGGAGTCTAGAAGTATTATATGTATAAATGATGGGATTTATGTCCCTCCCATCGGTTATATCACCTTGTTAGTCCTGGCTGGGCCCAGGACTGTGAATGTTCTCTTTGACATCATCCTGGGGTCTAAACTATTCAGAGTGAAACTAGGCATTCCCTAGCTAGTTTCCATGAATGCAATTCCCTCGATAATCCATAAGTGCTTGAAGTTTTCCCATGAGGGTTTTGTGCATGTAGTCCACAACACCAATTATAAATTGATGATTGTGCATGGGGGCTACTCACTTGATCACTTTTGGCCTACCCTGTTGGTCTGCTTCCTCCTAGGGTAGACCTATTGTATCAAACCTATGTGAAGTACAAGAGTGGGGGCATAACGCCAAAGGTGATATACCCTCCTTCTCCCTATGCCATTTTGCATAGAGCTTGCATGAAGGCAGAACAAGAGGTTGCCTTGTTCACTCAAAAAAGAGAAGAGAAGTCTGCCCAAGGCCTCTCTTCTTCTTCTTCTTGCCCTATTGTGACGCCATCAAATTTCGCTCCTATACATTTTCTAGGGAGTCTGATGGTGCCCGCTTGGAAAAATCCCAAGCATCTGATGTTTGAACTTCCTATCTTACCCATAGTGCCTTGGCCCATTTTGTATGGTAAGTGGAAGGGTCCCCTTGGAGTGTCTTTTATGTCTCAGCCTCTGTGGCCTTCTACTGCTCCTACCTCTAAGGTAGTGAACGGGAAGAGGCCCGCCACTGAGGTGCTCGAGCTTTCTCCCCTTGCTATTGTTGCATCTCCCTCTCCATCTCTTCCTCCTATTCCAATCTAGGAGTCCCTCCCTCCACCGAAAATGGTCGTGATGGATACTTCGATGGTTGAACAAGAGTCTTTCGTCCCTTCTCAGGTTGTAGCCTCCAGCTCCCAGAGTCATAGAAACTACCTTGCGCATGAGCACAAGCATCACATCAGAGGAAGGCTTTGGCTACTGAGCATGCCTCCTTGCGAAAGAAGGAAGGGAAACAACAACTCCCACTTCGACATCTTTTGTTGTGTCCTCCTCTTCCTCTCTTTCTGCTTCAATTCCCTCAACCTCAATCTTGCTTTTGGCTCCTCCCGCGAGCATGAATGATCCTCACCCAAAGAGGGTGTAGGTATTCATTGCTCCTTCAATTGAGCCTCCCCTTCTAATCTCCCTTTTGGACATCCCACCCTTTTCCAAACCTGTGGAAATGTCGAATACCTCAGTGGTGTCTGTCACAGTTTTCTCCTCTTCCTCCTTGTCCTCTGCTTCATTTGTGGGGATCTCGTATCCTCTGATGAAGCAAAAAATGGAGGATGACCCTGCTAGTAATGGGGGTCAAAAGAAGGGTTTTCTTTCTTCGAAGGGTGGTTCTGCATTGGCTTGTGTTGTCCTAGTGATGGAGGAAGCCCTAGTGTCCCCGAAGTTCATCACATGGCACTTTGATAAAGTGCATGTTCAACTCTATAGACGATGTCTCATCCCTATCAATGATTTTTATGAGATCAATGACGTTCACCTCACAAAAACTGAGTGGAGAAGACCTCGAGGGGCCTTCTTCCTTGCATCTTGTTGCAAGAGGGTAAGAGGGTACCCCCCTTGATATTCTGCCATTGCAGGTTCATCTGCCCTCCCCTTATAGTGATCTAGACTGGGAGAACGATGACCTCTTGGTTGATGAGGACTAGGGGGAACCTCTTCTTTATATGTAGATTAGATTTTGTGTGTGTGTATTGCATTCCCCAATGCTTGTTTTATGTGTTATTGGATGACCCTTGTCACCCTCATAGGTGCTTGGATACAAGAGTGCTTTTGTGTCGTAAAACTTCTTCTACTTGTCACTTCATTCTTCTCTTTGTTGTGCTTTGATTTTTCAACAATTGGGTATGATGCAAAGTGTTGGGGGCATGTAGGCCTCCCTTCCATGTTGAGCCGATTTTTTATTTTTATTTTATTTTCACGTACCTTCTTCAAATGGTCTAATATAGTATGAGATTGATGACAGTTCATTTATATATTATTATACTTATCTATCTATATTTATGAGTAGCTCTGACCCTGAAATATCAAATCCCCCTATCTCTCATTCATTATGTCATTGCTTGTCCTTTCTCTTTATCTTTTATTTGCTTCCTTTGTGATGTTGTGATGCTCATGTGTTGCCCCTTGTGTGTGTGAAAACATTACCACAGTTACATCTCGTTATGTTCCGCGGGCCACAACATTACTTTCATGCTTGATTTTCTCTCCTTAGGATGCCACATGCCTCTATTTTTAGCACACACCATCCTAAGGGGTGGCAATCATACCACTTCGATTTTCAAGAGATGCATTTTGTGGCCAACGAATATCTTCTTGAAAATCTCTACCTTTTTTTTCAAAATATTTTTCAAAAATTGCATTCTTCAACATGGATCCCTGGATGAATTTTTCTTTCATCTTGGATTCATAAGATAGAATCCAGACTTGCCCTTGTGAGGGAACATTCTTTATTTCGAGTTCCTTGATGAAATGAATCTTTTAGAAGGAATCCTTGATGCTAGAATCATTGGTGAAAAATTCTATTTCTTTTCAAAAACGTTATCACTTTCAAACTGAGCGTCCCTTGAGTGGACCCCCTTTTCTTTTGAAGGGTTCCCAAGGGACCCCTTTGAAAACTCTTCCTTAAATTGTTGAATTTCTATGTGACAGTCTTCCTGTCTTCATGCATGGCTTTTTTT
The DNA here is from genome assembly GCA_007258455.2 of Sequoia sempervirens. Classification (NCBI taxonomy): domain Eukaryota; kingdom Viridiplantae; phylum Streptophyta; class Pinopsida; order Cupressales; family Cupressaceae; genus Sequoia; species Sequoia sempervirens. The sequence goes on from VDFB02026320.1 coordinate 122,831,142, forward strand.
TGTCATCTAACATGTTTTTTCTGCGGATTAACATGTTGCTTTGTAGGTGCACTTTTGAAGCTGCTCTTCAATCAGATTTTGTGGAGCCTCTTACATCCGACTTCCTTCAGTACCGAGCACTTGGGGGGCACCTCCTTTGCAATTCCAAGGACCTATGAAGTGCGTACATCTTGTGAGATCTCTTTGTTCAACTTTGTAGCTCTGAGGACCTACAGAGCCTTTTGTTCACCATCCGTAGGTCTGCAGATCTACGATGCATGTTTCTTCAACTCTCCTTAGGTTCGAGGACACGTGGAGTGAGCTTTTCTTCCTATGCTTTTGGGAAATTTATATTTCGGTATACTTCCTTGAAAGTTCATGTATACATTTCTAAACTCTTTTTGATCTACTTTACCTCGCATCTGGTAGCACATATGCTCACTAATGTGGGGGGAAAATGTAATGGAGTGAATTTGCACCCTTCACAAATTCCCTGTTTGCATCCCCTCACCTTAGAAAAATTAAATTTGGCATGCATTTCCACCTCACCCATTCGCATTCCACCCACTTGGCGGCTGTCTATAGTGTCAGTGGGGGAATTTTTGTGGGGATGCTAGCATGGCATGCAGACATCTGTGCGGTGCACTATCATCCTGATAGGATTCCTGCCTCTGGAATCTATAAAGGTGTTACACTCCTCCATCGGCGATGAAGAGTAATGCCCCTGTGCCCTTGACCAACCTCAAACCGCTCTTTTGGGCTGGTTTTCACTTCAAAACATCCCATTCTTCATGCATTTCGATCTCTACACACACACTTCTTGATTATCACTTCACATTTTGAGACACTTTGGCTTGATCATACTTCACTTCTTGTTGCACTTTTTCCACCATTGGAGCTGTGACTTGGTGTCTTGCAAGACTGATTCTTCATTGTTGTGGTAACATCAACTTTACCAAGCTTGCATCTTCCTTTATGTGCTTGAGGGCATCTTGATTGGGAAGATGATATTGTTTCATTTCTTCATTTCCATAGCATTGTCATTTGATTTGTGTAGCATAGTGTTGTTTCCATTGCTTGGTATTTCTTCCATTGTTTTCTTTATTGTATTTTCTATTTCGTGGCTATTCTAGCTATCCGTGGAGGTGGGAAGAACACTGAAACGGGGGTTTGACTGCGACAAGCCCCAACATTTTTCCTCATTCTATCGTGTGTAGGTTTTGCGTTTGTGTGGAGCTTGCGGGAGGCTAGACCATTCATAAGTCAATTTTTTTTCACCTTTTTATCCTTGTTAAGTTCTAGTTAGAACCTTAAAGTATTTCTCTCATTATTCAGTTATTATGTCATTTTCTATTTTCATTATCATATTAAACCGCATTAGTTAATTAGTTAGCTCAATTCCTAGGGTTTTGTACTAAATTTTGTACTTTATGATGTAAAAATTCTCACACAATCAAATCCAAAAAACTTGTTGATGAACATTATGGATTGTGGAAAATTGATATCATTAATTCGTACTTTATGTCTGTACGAACTCCAGTGCACCTATGTGACGCTAGCGCGCAACGTTGTCATCCCTATTATGTGTTGTTGTCCTCTGGAAAAGAGTTGTCTGAGGTGCGGTCTAAAATCTGGGAACCTGCTCTCTTAACCCCTGAAACTCTCAGGTTATCAGAAAGATAGCAGTACTGAGAGTGCTCTTCTTTCTCTATCTTGAATGTCTTACAACTTCTCTAAACCTTTCATCCAACTTGAGGTAGATCAGGGTAGATAATCGTTCTAGACCCTTTTGTGACCCACGGTCCCAAGCGTTCGGTCCCCCTCCTCTACAATTTTGTTATATGAGCCTAACCCTATAGTGTGTATTAGGTTATGAGTAATCAACTTGTGGCTAAATAATCATTAATATAATCATATGTAGGTATTTAGGTCATCCTAGGAGTTATACTTAAGTATCTAAGTTAGATTGGGTAGTATCGAAGGTATCAATATGGTATATATAGGAGGTGAGGCTAGTTATTATTATCAAGATGAGTCTTGAGTTCTTATTAAATATTATTGTAGGTATCCATCTTGAAGTGGCATCTTATTATCAAGTATTTGCAACATATTTCCTATTATATTATTCTATTGTTCAAGTTATTTCATAACAAGTGACATAAGAGCATGATCTTGGCACCATGAAGGCAAGGCATTTTTTTCAATTTTGGAGGTCATTTTGGAAGTGAATATCTCTTAGATTTTGGTAAATATTTTCCTTATTTTGAGGGGGTTTCAAAGACATTGAATCTTCTATAGTCCAAATGGAAGAGAAATTTGAGTAGAATTAAGCAATTTATTATAGAATTAGGGTTTTCACTAAATTCATGTGAGAAGCACATATCTCTCTAATTTTGGAAAAAAAATATTTTGGAGGGTTTATTAAGGGCATATAGGAGTGTTTAAAGTCCAAATTTTAGAGAATTTGAAATAGCATTAAGTGATTTGTTGCCAAATTAGGGTTTCCAACAAATTTTCTCTCAAGATTGCAAATCAACTAATTTCTTGGAGATATTATTGGGAAGTGAGATCCAAGGCCTATTAAGCTATAGTAAAAGCTTTAGATTGATTGGATTTATTTTGTGGGATTTATTGTGAAATTAGGGTTTTCACTAAACTTATTCCCAAGGCTACAGATCAATGAAGTTTTTGAATATATATTTGGGAGGTTACTTCTTCATAACAAGAAGTAGCAAAAGAAAGAGAAGAATATGAATAAGAAAAAGAACAAGAAGAGAAATAAAAAGAACAAGAACAAAAAGCAATAGAAGAATAAGTAGTATTAGAAGCAAAAAAAGGAGATAAATAAGAAACAAAAAAAAAAGATGAAGATGAAGATTTTATGCAAATGCATGGACATAATTAATTAGCATTAAGGATAATGTTTTTTTAAAGAGGGGGTAAATATTATGCCGCTACCCCCATAATGTGTATTGTGTTATAAGTAATTGGCTTGTTGCTACCTTAACTCTTAAATAAGTTACATAATCATTATTACAATTATATATATGTATCTAGGTCATTCCAAGAGACATACTTAAGTATCTAAGTCAATTTGGATGGTATCCAAGGCATTAGTATGGTGTATATAAAAAGTATTTGTTAGTTAGTATCATCAAGATGCATATTAAGTTCTTATTAAAGACTATTGGAGGTATCCCCCTTCAAGTGGATTAGGAGGTTTCCCCCTCAAAGTGGCATATTATTATCAAATATTTGAAACATATTTCCTATTATGTTCTTCTATGGTGCAATTTAGTTCATTACATATTTCCTCTTAGGGTTAGTAAATCCTTGAACATTGCATAAAATAAAATTCATGAAAGAGGATAATTGAGGAGCATGTCATCTTATTGAGCTCATCAAGAGGTCCACAACTATTCTTTAAGAAATCATCCTCTACGAACATCACCATTTTTGGAGATTGAGACCCCACAAGTGCCTTATTATAATATCACCATCCTTTGTCCCATGATCCAAGCTATAGAAGAGAAGGTGGTTAAAAGGTTGGTTTTGATAAAAATGATATTAAGAAGTATTGTTGTATTAAAGTAAGGACCTTTCCACAACAACACAACATGCAATTAGCGCTGACTTTGGCACCAGATTTTAGTGTATTTTGAGCACATGAGTTGGACAATTTGGTTGGTGTTAAACTCAACGCAAACATGCATGGTCAGTTCAACATCCTATTTTGTGCCGACTTTTCCACTGTATTTAGTGCTGACTTTAGCACTAGAAAATCATGGCGCCTCAGTTAGTGCCGAGAAGTAACAATGGAAATGGCACCGAAATTGGTGCCCAATCTGGCTTCCGGTTTTGCTTCCATGTCTACTCCCATTTTTACATCTAGTTTTGCTTCCAATTTTGCATCCACTTTTGCTTCCAGTTTTGCCTCCAAGTTTGCTTCCAATTTTGCATCCACTTTTGCTTCCAATTCTTCCTCCAAGTTTGCTTCCAATTTTTCTTCCAATTTTCCTACCGGTTTTGCTTCCGATTTTCCTTCCACTTTTGCTTCCGGTTTTGCTTCCACTTTTGCTTCTAGTTTTGATTCCACGTTTGCTTCCGGTTTTGCTTCTAGATTTGCTTCTGGTTTTGCTTCCAAGTTTGCTTCTGGTTTTGCTTTCAATTTTGCTTCTAGTTTTGCCTCCAAGTTTGCTTCCATTTTTGCTTCCAGGTTTGCTTTCGATTTTGCTTCTAGTATTGCTTCCAATTTTGCTTCCAAGATTGCTTCTAGTTTGGCTTCCATTGTTGCTTCCTTTTTTGCTTCTAAAAATGCTTCTTGTTTTGCTTCCATTTATTAATTTAATATATTTTATTTTAATTTAATTAGTTAAATATGTCATGCCTCTTAAATAACTCATATGATTATAGAGTAAGTAATTTAATTATTTAACTCATATGATTAAATAACAATATAATTATTGTAACATGATCATCATCTATAATTAAAACAAGTGAATCAAATATCTATAATTTAATTGAATTTGACAACATCCATCCTGAGCAGTAAATTAAAATCATCATACTTAATAAATATCCATGCAAAAATCATCGACCACTTTTAATATATATAAATTGACAAGTCAATACTGATAAGATCATCATCATATATAACTAAAACAAGTGAAAGTCAAATATGCCAGTACATCAAAAACATGTCAAAATGATACATGTCCAACAGTTGACATAAGTGAAAATGATACATGTACAAATGATATAAATAAAATTGATAAATTATGTAACTCAAATTGATACAAGTCAAGATGATACATGTCCAAATGATATAGTGAAAATGATACATGTCAATATGATACAACTCAACAATATAGTACAATAGGCCGTGAAAATGATACATATGATAGTAATCATGAAAAGAGTCATCATAACAATATATCAGCAATGATCCATGATGTAGTCTATATGATCATGAATGTCACTGGTTACTATCACCAATTGTCTCATCATCATCATCACATCATCATCATCATCGTCGTCATCGTCATCATCATTGTCATCGGCCTCGATGTCTTCCATATCGTCATCATCATCCTCTGCCATGTGATATATACTGGAAAAACCAATATTTTGTGGATCTATATCATGTTGAGGATCATCTTGATCTTCTGGAAGACCCGTGTTCTACAAAAAAACATTTAAAATGAAATGTTATTATTTATTTCATGCAATAATTTATTTTTCTATTATATATCTAATATTACAACATATGAGATGAAACCATAATCATATTACATCATATCAAAGTGCACATACCATAATAAAATTTCAAAAAAGTTACAGCTAATACTAGGGAGTCAGGACAAACTTCAACTTTAAAAAACAAAGCCAATTAGGTTTGCAGACTTGTGGATCAAGCCAACATTTGGTGTAAGAGGAAGAAAGATGACTAGAACTCTAGAGGCCCGCCATAATGGATTTCAGTATTCAACCACGAGAGTAGAAGAGAGAGTTGATATCATGTATCAAAACATTAAGCAGGCATTCTTCCAGCTAGCAGAGAAGGAGATGATTACTTTGCTTCATTTTCATTTGCATAACCATATCACAGTGTGGGAACCAAGAAGACCAAGGATGTTCAATTTTATGTGGTGGTAATGGATGTGGTCCAAACTTTAGGAGGGGAAAGAAGGTAAATGTATGATCTTGATGAAATTGAGGAAGAACAACAAGAGAGGGACAGGAGAAATAAAATCAATACAGAGTTTCAAGGATTTGTCAAGCGAGTAAGAGATCTATGGAAGCAACCTCATCTAAAAGATTTTGAATTAGAGTTTGATATACCATTTAGAGAGCTTGTTTTTCATGGAGTTCCTTTCAAAGCCTCTACTTTTATTGTTCCTATGGTAAATTGTTTGGTAGAGTTGGTGGAATTACCTTTCTTAGTAATCACTATTAGTGAGATTGAGATTGTTAACCTTGAGAGAGTAGGACTTGGGAAAAATGAATTTGATATGGCTATTGTTTTCAAAGACTTCAAGCAGGATGTACTCCGCATTGACACCATTCCTCAATCTTCACTTGATGGCATCAAGGAATGGTTGAACTCCATGGATATAAAGTATTATGAAAGCAGAATAAACTTGAACTGGTAGCCAATTTTGAAGAGTATTACTGATGATCTAGATAAATTTATTGAAGATGGTGGTTGGGAATTTTTGAATATGGAAGCTAGTGATTCTGATTTGATAATTCAAAAGAGTCAAATCAAGGATATGAACCCTCTGATGTAGAAGAGGAATCAAAATCATATTTCATGTAGCCACCATCAAGAGTGTTACAAGCCAACAAGATGGAGGGAATTCTTATATAAGGATAATTTTCAATGTTGCAGGTACCGAATTTAATGCCAACTACAATGGCAACATTAAAATTCCCTAGAAGTATTTATGTTAATGGAATTTCCTTTAGATGCAAGGATTCAAAGCACATCAACCATGTGGTATAAATGATTAAATCCCAGAGATGATCTACATCAATGAAAGAGTCTAAAAAGGAAGAGAGAGCTACACTGGTGACTCAGGAGAAACTTCAGCTTTCAAAAACAAAGCCAATTAGGTTGGCAAACATGTGGATCAAGCCAACATTTGGTGGAAGAGGATGAACAATGACTAGAACTCTAGAGGCCCACCATAATGGATTTCGGTATTCAACCATGAGAGCAGAAGAGAGAGCTGATATCATGTATCAAAACATTAAGCATGGATTCTTCCAGCCAACGAGAAGGAGATGATTACTTTGCTTCATTTTCAATTGCATAACCATATCATGGCATGGGAACCAAGAAAACCAAGGATGTCCAGTTTTATGTGGAGGTAATGGATGTGGTCCAAACTTTAGGAGGGGAGATCTTGATGTCTGCCAAGAGGCATAAAGTTAGATGAATTAAGTTCACCTACATGTCTGTCAAAGTTTACTTCCAATTTTTATGACTGTTTTTCTTGACTGTAGAGAAGAAACTTCAGCTTTCAAAAACAAAGCCAATTAGGCTGGCAAACGTGTGGATCAGGCCAACATTTGGTGGAAGAGGATGAAAGATGACTGGAACTCTAGAGGCCCACCATAATGGATTTTGGTATTCAACCATGAGAGCAAAAGAGAGAGTTGGTATCATGTATCAAAACATTAAGCATGCATTCTTCCAGCCAGTGGAGAAGGAGATGATTACTTTGCTTCATTTTCATTTGCATAACCATATCATGGTGTGGCAACCAAGAAGACCAAGGATGTCCAATTTTATGAGGAGGTAATGGATGTGGTCCAAAATTTAGGAGGGGAGATCTTGATGTCTGCCAAGAGGAATAAAGTCAGATGAATTAAGTTCACCTACACGTTTGCCAAAGTTTACTTCCATTTTTTATGACTGTTTTTCTTGACTGCAGAGTTTACTTACAAATTTGAAATTTCTTTCTGGTCATTTTGATGAGGATATATTCATCCAATGTGTAAGCACCTTTTGTTTGTATCACAATCATCTGTGCATTGCAAGAATTTTGATTATCTATGGTCTACAACTATGTCGTCTCACTTATTGGATCTTCTATTTCAATGTTTTCTATGGCCTTCTCTGTTTGAGGTAGCACCTAACAATCCTACCTCCTTTCCTTAACTGAGAAGTGGATTTGAATTTGGAAATACTGCACTTTAAAACTAGCTATGGTTTAAGGAGAGCTATTCTAGCTTTGTTGTTGACACCCTCAATCTTCAACAAGGACTTAGATGCATGTATTGAAATGCAAGATTTCAAACTTAGATTTGAATGTGCATAATTTGATTGATTATGGTTTTCATAGGCAGTTGTCTTTATATGACTATTCTGTATTTTCAATACGTGTAATAGTGACTGCATCCATATCAAGTTTGGCTACCCTTATTTAGAATGCCTTGGCCTTTGGACTCGATACAAAGTTGTGCATTGTTATTCCATATTTGTAACATGTAGGACATTTAAGGGGTACAACATATAGAAATTCAATACTGTCATCCAAGGAAAACTTACAGATGGTGTATCAAGAACAAAAAAAAATGATTTTATTAGGGTTAATGCTTTCTTCCCCCACGCTGCTGATATTTTCCCCAAAACATGTTTTTTTTATTATTTCAACGCATCTTAAAATTCAATGTATTGATTAACATTTGTTACGCATTTCAACTGTTTATGCAAATGATGCATATATGTTAACTTGATTAGTGTTGTTACTTCGGTAGTTTGAATTCTATGACAACCAACCATTACACATTTCATCTACATCATTCTACTATTTATTCATGCACATAAATGGTCATCTTGTAATCATAAGATTTGAGCTCTATTTACTCATCCTACACATCAATAGACAACTCAACACAAGAGATGCAAATTGACATATTAACACAACAATATCCAACTAAGTTATTGAAACTTAATTATTGGTACCTCGTTCTCCATCCAGATTACAAAATCGTTCCACTTTTTGTTTTGTAACATATTCTTTTCAAATTGGTTTGGATGGCGGCCATATTTCTCCTCCTATCAAAACACGACACATGGACTACTTAAACTAATTAATATGCAATCATTTACTTTTTCCAAGGAAATAAAAAATATATCATTTAACATATTAAATATACTTGCAAATGTACATATCAAGGCCTATAAACCTTTCTGGCCACTGCGATGCATGGCACGAAGTTTCTCAAGCCTAGCCTTGGAGGCCTTGTCCTGAAACGTATAGTAATTCAATTTAACTATGCACAAATAAAATTTAAATATCATTTAATAAATTTTATATAATCTTATGAGCAAATTCAAATACCTGCGTACTCTCCTCACCAGACTTCCTCTATGCATCAGACTTCTCATATGCTTTTACAAGCTCTTTCCATACTTTCACACTTACATCAATTGGCCTTCTTTTCTGCCTTAGCTCAGGAGGGATTTTTTTATCTTCTTTGTTTGGTTGCACCGAAATCTCTTGCAGTTTTGAGACATTTGTAGCTTTATCTCCTTTACAGACCAACCTATGCCAAAATTAGTCTCCATGTCATGGATAACTACTTTTTTCAATTGCATGGGTATCTGTGAGAATCGAAAATGTAGATGGTCTTTAAACAGTTCAAGGCATGATTCCTTCAACCTATTCACAAACGTTTTCCCAGCATCCATCATTCGGACTTCCCCTAAAACAACCTCGTATTCTATCTTCGTATTGTAGCTACCAATGCAAGATTGATAACATGGTGTGGTGGAAGAAGTTTGTGTCCCAGGAGTGGCTGGGACATTGGAAGTCTTTGCTCCCTATTCCACATTCTTAGAGTTTACTATCACTGATTTCCTTCTGGATATTTTGTTCGATCCAGGAATGGTTGGGTAATCAATTGATTCCCTTTGACACAATTGATTTGTTTGCAATGTTTCAGGGGCGTTACCAGATTATTTTTCTATGTATCTGATAAGCGTTGTTCAGTCCACATTAACCAATTTGTTCACTACCTCTACCCCCAATATGGAAGTCAATTCCTCTTTATCTTTGTCAGTCTCATGTCCCTATATATATATATTTAAAAAAAAAAAATTCTTCTTTTAAATTTTGAAATAAAAAACTAAAAAGTAAAATTCAAAGAAACAATGGAAACATTTACAAATCTATAAATTGATAATGAATTACCTCATTGTGGCTAGAGTCTGCTAACAATGCTCGCTTCCTTCTATTGCTTGACATTTTGAGGCGACCTAGGGAAAATTATCTTCGTCCAGTCTGTGGAGGAAAATGAAGTACACACTGTCAGGTATGAAAGTTTTCGTCCAGTTTGTGGTATGAAAGTTTTTTGTTTTGTGGGAAAATATATTTGTTGGGTTTTCTTAGTGTTGATAACCTTATCATGAAAACTCTTTCATAATGCAATCTTGCACGAATTTGTCATGGCATCGGTGACTATGGAGCGACTGGGCAAAACCAAGCGGTTTCTGTGTTTATTTTCAGTAGTTGCTCAATAGTGACATGTTTGTTGGGTTTGCTTAGTGTTGATAACTTAGGGAAAATATGTTCATTGGGTTTGCTTAGTGTTGATAACCTTATCATGAAAACTCTTTCATAATGCAATCTTGCACGAATTTGTCATGGCATTGGTGACTATGTCTCGACTAAGAAAAACCAAGCGGTTTTTGCATTTATTTTCAGTAGTTGCTCAACAGTCACCAACCCAATTCCCAGATTTTCCAAACAGTTCACTATTTCCTTGATACCCAAGTCAGGGAAAGAATACGAAGGCATCCTGGCTTTGTGCTATAATATTTTGGGCCAAAGCTCAAATGGGTAGGGTAAATTTTTTTGTTGGTTTCTCAAAGGTTTTACAATTTATAATGATGGGACAATTTAGAGGTTGCTTGGACACGAACCAGTAAACAATCACGAATTCAAATGCAATACAAAGAGCAATAAACAATCATGAATTCAATGAAGAAAAAAAATGTAACCTTACCTATGGTGTCGCAAACTAAATCAAATTTCTCATCAGTTGCTAGTAGCGCCCTGCTCTCTTCCTTCGCGACATTTTTCCCTTTTTTGTCATATGATTTCTTCCTTCACGTGGGAAATTTTTAAATTTTTTATTTTGATTAAGTAGTCGACACTTTAGTCAACGTTAGTTAACACCAACTTTAGCTGAATTTTGGCCGTTAATGTAATCTGTTTGGGGCGCCTAAGGTAGCGCCAAGTGTGCCTAATTGAGCGCCTATCATTGTTGTATAGTGACTATTTTCATTGTTGTGTATCACAGGATCCAGAGTGGTGGAAATAATTCCAACTCCTAGCTTGTTTTTGTGACCATCGTTGTCCCATGGCTCCTTCATCAGCTCGGTGGGGTAGAGCGGTTTTTACCATGGTCCTGCAAGGTGCTTCATCCTTCTTGGAGGTAGTGTTGTGAAAGCTTATGTGGCGGCACACGAGTCTTCCTTCTATTCTTGGCGGTGTTGCGGTGACTCCCCCAAGTCTTCTACCATTGGTGTGTGGTAGTGCGGTGACCACCGCTGTCTTGCGGCTCCTTCATTAGCTCGGTGTGGTAGAGCAGTTTTTACTGTGGTCCCGCAAGTTGCTTCTTCCTTCTCAGTGGTAGTGTGGTGAAAGCTTTTGTGGCAAAAAAATTATTCATAGAGGAGGCCAAGGAGAGAGGACATGGACGACGTAGAAATACTAAATCGTTGAGAGGAAAGTGGGTGGAAATAGATGAGACAATGGAATCTGCAGATACAATAGAGGTAAGAAGAGAAAGCAACCTCAACCAAAGGAGAACGGTGTTTATGAATTCACAAATGCTACAACATAGAGGAGATATCAATATGTCAAATATATGACTAAAGTGAGGTTTTGTGTTGGATAGCATACTTGTTGAAATGATATAATTGGTGTACTAAACATTATTTACTATGTTGTGTATTATAGGGGCGAGACGAGGCCATGGAAACAAATCGTGTCATATCAAATGAGGACACAACGGATGAAGTGGGACACCAAGTACTCAAATTTTGACTTAACTTAAGAAAAAATGATTTGATGGCATTTTGTGATGCATCCATATTTTTTCACAGTATTATTGAAATTTATAATGTATTATCCAACCTTGACATAAATTAATGCATGTTGTTGATTATTTTAGATGGAGATTGGAGCAAATGCAGAGCCTGAGCGTTGAACTAGCAAAAGAAGAAGATATGTACGTGGACGTGGACCTAAAACTGTTAAATCACATAAATGACAGTGGGTGGAAGAGGATATGACAATGGATACTATAGACACAACAAATTATTGCACTGAAGAAGAGGTAGGTCAGGACTATAGTACATGGGATGAATACTTTTAGAAAATTGTTGTTTGTGGATGTTTTGTATGTCATGGAAATAAACAATTCAAACGAGCGATTGTAAAAAGACATTACATATGTGATGAGCTTCCAGTCGGTAGTATGCCTCCTACAATTGATTAAAACCAAAGAATATTAAATGAGTGTGGACTAATGTTTTATAAACTATGTTGTCAAAATTGTGTTTTATTTGAATTATTGTATAAAAAAGGTAGTCTATAAAATAATTTTCCATTATTCAATTGATGTAAATATGTTCATACAATTTATATTTTTATTTTTTAAGCCATATTTGATTATTTTTCTTTGAAATTGATACATTTATGATTTATCCAATTGTTTCCAAACATTAAATAATGCTTTTGTTTGTTGATACAAAGAAGATTTTGATGAAACACATACTAATACCCAAGATCCAACTGGGTTATTAAGATTTGGATGGGATGATCCAAACCATACTTTAAACCATACCAGGGCAAGAAGAGAAAGATTGAAGAGAACACCACCAGCTGAGAAATTTGAAGAGCTGATGAGAGTCACATACACTGATTACATGCCACCTATCCTTAATGATGATGATCATGATAGTGAAAATGCGGTGCATGAAGAAGGATTGAATGAAATGCTTATAGGTTTCTTTGGGGATGGAAACAATTATGAAAATAATGATGATATGGTTGACAATAACGATGATAGCAAGGGTAATTACCACCAACATAATGTTGATGATAACAACATCAAAGACTCCATCAAGCAAGCAACAAAGACACCCGTGTTCAAATCGGGTGCAAGTAGAACCTCAAAAATGGCATGCACATTAATATTATTAGAAATAAAGTCACTATTTTGGTTGGTCAGACAAAGGATTCACTACCCTACTGAAGTGAGTTGAAATCTATTTCTTACTTTGCATTGTCAATTGGTGTACATAATTCGTAAACATTCATCAACTTCATTTATATTTCTTTAAGGGGATTTTAAAACCATATATTGTATATAAATAGTCCTAGTATAGATTGACATATCAAACATGTTCATCATAAGTCAAACATTCAATTGATTTAATCTCTGGCAATCTTACAAGGCACTAAAAACTAAAATATTCCCTGAAGAGAATGTGTTGCCATCAACTTGCAGAGAGGCGCGTCTGTTGTTGGTTGAGTTGGGAATTGAGTATAAGAAAATTCATTCATGTAAAAATTATTGCATTTTATACAGAGATGAATATCAAAACAAGGTAGAATGTCATGTATGCAAAGAGAAGAAATATCATACAAATGTACAAGGTCCTACAGTTCCAAAGAAGGTTCTACATCACATGCCAATTATACCTAGACTTCAACGAATGTTTCATTGCAATTCACTAGCACAATTGATGGACTGGCATGCAAAGAATAGGAGTAAAGATGGATTCATGTGAATTTCGGCCGACTCCAAAGCAATGAAACACATAGAGGAAAAATGGACAACAAAATTCAAAGATGAACCCCGTAGTATCAGGTTTGGTCTTGCAATTGATGGAGTGTGCCCATTCTCTTTCCTGAGCTCAAATTATAGTGTTTGGCCAGTCAGATTGATAGTATACAATATTCCCCCATGGATGAGTGTTAGAAAGGAGCACCTTATGCTGACTCTCATTATTCCAGGAAAACATCAAGTTAAAAACATGGATGTTTATCTTGCGCCTTTTATTGATGAGATGTAACTGCTATGGAAAGGCATAAGAATGTATGACATATCACGTCCTCCATCAAATAGTTCCTTCATGTTGTATGGTGTGCTATGTTGGACTATTCATGATTTCCCAAGACTTGGTGTTTGTTCTGGTAATAATTCTCACTACTTGTAATAACTTCCATAGAGGTTGACATTCAACCACATCCTTCATCTTATTAAGATTTGAGACCAAAGGCTTAATAGTCAATAGTTAAGGACATTTAGCTCCATAATTATGATTATTTCTTCACCTCTAGGCTACTTGGGTTGAGGATTAGAGTTTTAGGTAATCGAATGATGATCTCATATTTTATGGTTTAAGGATTGATACCAATAATATATGTTTGCAAGTTGAGATACATGAAAATTTGGGTGAGACTTTTAATTCCTATTTGGACTTCTATTGAGTCCTTAAGGTCCTTATATAGGTAGGTCAATATCAACAAAAACCATTTTTAAGGTGGGTTGAGAAAATAATTTTATCTTAACATGGATAGTGTGCTCTAATGAGGTCATGGTGTGGTCTAAGAAGGGTTGGGGTAAAGGGAAACTAGGGATTTCAACCTAGGATAGAACTTAGAGAGAATGTTCCTCGTAAATAATAAAGTCATGAGTCCCTTGGGAAAATACTAACAAAGAGGAATGTACCAAGGGTCATGCTCATAATTTTCCTTAGCAAATTTTACTTTAGCAAAACAAAAAATAAAGACCCCCTTAGTGATGTTTTGGATAGCCTTCATGTGGACTCCATGAAGGACCTAAGTAGAGTTAACTAACTTTTTATCATGCTTTTATAGGGATTTCTATCCATAAAATACCTAACAAGGGTGTAGTTTTCAATCCATGCATATACATTTTCAAATATTGATCAAGAAAAATTAGGAATAGAAGAGTTACCTCATGGATCACTTTCAAAATTAACTTGCACATCTAAGCCAACAACCCTAACAACAAAAGTTGGCCCACTTTTGGTGGCAACAATATAAAAATAAAAAATTACCTAGAGTTGAAGGAAACTAAGAAAAAGTATATATGCAAAGATCTCCTACTCTAGATAGCAATCTCAAACAAGGATGAAAAGGATAAGAGGATGACACAAGTAGGAGCATGAAAATGAAGCCTAAACCATATCAAAGCCTTCATTAATTAATTATTTAAGCTTATAGAAATCAAAATAATTAATTTAGTGTTTTTGAATTGCTTCTAACCAACAAAATGTAATTGTATTTTTTTGTATGTTTTTTAATAATTTTATGGGGAATAAATTTTTGTGTATATTAACTATCATAACACTATGTGTTATGGACTATGCTACCTAGCCTAGCTTGACATCTAAAATTTATTGTTATATAATTCCCTATTATAATTCCTAATAAATATTTACATTTATTCATGTGCCTACATATGTTTAAGACTATGGAAGCAACAACTTTCCCTTCTTGTTGAATAAGTTGAACTACATTACCCTATTTAATATAGTATATTTCCTAATCACAACCTTTGTATGGTTTATTATTGTTTATCAATTTAGATAACTATGTTCCATCTATGGAATGTACTTGGTTTCACCATCCACATTAAGAATTTACATACCAAGACATGTACTTATATGCCTAGACTAATAGCCACATGGAAACTAGCGTTACTTGAAAATTTAGTTGTCTCCCTTACAACTCTAGATTGCACTTGGTCATACTATACACGCTATGAATACACATGGAAGAAAATTTTCTTGTATGCAAGAAAACACCCTTGTATAAGAGTGAATTTGCACCCTTTTTTCCCTTCTCAACTTTAGAAAACCAAGTTTAGAGGCTTAATTACACCTAAGCCCACTTCTTTCATTCCACTTGGTGCTTGTTTTGAGCGTCGGTGGGGGAATTTCTGTCAGGGATGCCCGCGCAGCGCGTAGACATCTGTGCGGTGCACTTACGTCCCTGGAAAATTCTTGTGGCTGAACCTACAGAGGCATTACACTTCTCATTGGCAGTCGAATTGTAACGCCCTCTTTGGATGATCGACCCGAATATGGCCGTTTTCTTCATCTCCCCTTCAAATTCTATCCTACTACTAGCATTTCATCTTCTTCGCAGCTTCAATCATTCAACTTCATCTCTTAACACACTCTTCAAGCATCCTAGCAACACGTTTGCACTCCATAGCAGCAACAAGTTCACTCCATCACTTCAGTACAGAAAGTTTGGGACAACACCATTGCAGTAGAGCCTCGAGTACTATCATTCTCTCCTCCATTAGCCTTGAGTACTTTTGGTGGAGGTGGTAAGCTTCCCTTTCCTCTCCTCTATTACTTGGTTGAGTAAGCACATTTACTGTTTTGTAGTGTTTTAGTGTTCTTCGTTACATTACTTTCTTTATCATACTCACTTTCTTGGTTGTCCATGGAGGTGGAAACACCTAAATGGGGGTCTGATTGAGGCAGGCCCCTATACAACCACCCAACATTTTTCCTCCTCTTTGTTTGTAGGTGGGCATGCTTTTGGGAGCTAGCTAGTGAACGAATTTCTTTGTGAAATCATTCTTGCCACCCTAACTCTTACATTTTTACTTTACCATATTAGAGAGTATTTTGTTTACTTAATAGCATATTTTTTGGCACTTTAGTAGTAGTTAGCTAGGTTGTTAGCTTGTTTTCCTAGGTTTGACCTTGTCTCTTTAGTTGTATGGTTGTACAGACACCAGCGCACTTGAGAGACACTAGTGTGTCACGTTTTCGTCCTAGGACCGCGCTTCCATCCTCGGGCAGAGAGCTTCCTGAGGCAAAGTGTTGAACCCAAAAACTAGCTCGCCTAGCCTCGTCCTATATTTCGGGTCTGCAGAGTGATTGAAGGACCTTATAGTCCTCATCATTCTCATCCCACATTTCCTAACACCCTATCAAGTTGAGGTAAGTTAGGGAAGCCTTCCACTCTTTACCCTCTGTGCCCTGGGGCCTTGAACATGGTTGGTCCCCCTCTCTTACATTTTTGGTGAACTTGATGTGAACCAATGTCTATTCATCTGTTGGTGTTAAGACCTCTCCTATGTACTTGATGACTATTGTATTCCTGAGTGTTGTGAAGGTTTATGCACATCACAACCCATTCTATAACTTTCGAGTATATTGTTAGGAGAAGTGTGCAACACCTCCTGATGGAAAGGATGAAGGTCACTATCGGTTTCTCTATAGGCCTTTTCTTTGGTCCCACCGTTAGTATGGCCACGCAGGAGTAGTTGTCGAGGGGTGAATTAGGATTCTCTAACAAGACCAATCATGTCCCCACTCCTCTTGCATCCCCCACACCATCATTAGTGGATGAGCATGAGGTTGTTCAAATCCCTTCAGAAAATGTCTCCGCCCTTAGCAAGGGGTTGGGTGACTTGGAAAATCATTTGGAAAGAAACCCGAAGATGGCTAGGGCCACTCGGGTCATTAGTGAATTAAAGTACATTATTGGAAAGGATCAAACAGGCTTGGAACTCCTAGCTAGTCTTACTAGTCTAATAGAAGTGTGTGCTCCTTCAAACACTCTTAGTGTTATGCGAGGAGCCACTTTTGAAGATTATGAAGGATAGTTAGGAGTATCAATGCCTCCGACATCAGTTTACATGGCCAATGTGGTCCCTTCTATCAACATCCCTTTTGTCTCTGAAAAACCTGAAACTGTCAAAGTAAACAAGGTCCCCTTGGGATTTAGCTTTGCCCCTCCTATCACCTCTAGTGGTGGACATTTTGGTGGGATGAGTGGTGGATGCTTTGGTAGCGGTGGTGGATTTGGTAGTGGAGGTGGTGCATATGGAACTAGTTCTAACGGAGGTCATGGTGGTGGCTTTGGAAGCGGTGGTGGTTCCCGTAGAGGCCCTACTGGTGGCGGTGGCTCTAGTGGTGGTTTTGGCAGAGCTCACACCGGTGGCGATTCTGGAGGAGGTTCCTCTGGCCCTCTATCTTCTAATGACCCCTCTTCAGAATATGAGTAAGATGCAGAGCCAGTTGGCGAGTCTTTCCCAAGCCTCTGCCTAGCTTATCTTTCAGCCCTTCTTCTGGCATAGCTCGTTGTCCATTGCAATCCTGAACACTCCCTTCCCACAAGGAATGGAGATCCCTAAATTTCAAAAATATGGCAATAAAGGGGATCCGCAGACACATGTGTCTACTTTTAATGCCTTGTGCATTGATTTCTTCCACCACAACGCCTTAATGGTGAAATTGTTTCCCTGATTGCTATGGACACAACACTAGAATGGTATTGTTCCTTGCCTAACAATTCTAATTTCTTGTTTGACCAACTTGTAAATCAATTCCTTAGACAATTTCAAGCTAATATCAGGCCGAAGATGACTTTCTTGAATCTCATCTAATGTAATCAAGGAGATAACGAAAAAATCATTGATTTTATAGCACGCTATCAAGCGCTCCTTTCGCAAATCTCGTATCAGCTGCCCAATTATGACATACAAAAGGTATTCATAGGGAACTTACAAAGGCCTTGGAAAGAGAATTTTTCCCTTATGAAGTACCCTTCTTTCGCACATTTGTGTGCAACCTTACGAGAATACCAATAGACGGTTGTTTAGTTTGGGGGATCCTCCTCGTGCTCCCGTTCTGAGGGAAATTCCATCGTATCAATTTCTGGGAAAGGTAAGTTTGTTACAAATGTAGTAGCCATTGTTGATGACAATGGCCTCAGATGTAACTAAAATTTCACAAAGTTATCAGAATCTTATTCTTCTATCTTACAAAAGTTGTTGAAGGATAAGATTGTAACCTTGCCAATTCCTAAGCCTCTTAAGGAGCCTTACCCTAATTGGTATGATGGAAGCACTTATTGTCAGTACCATTGAGTTAATGGACATGATACCGTACGTTATATGCGGCTGCTCCATGAGATATAGGACCACATCGAGGATGATACCATTCATCTGGATGGGAGTAAACAAAATACTAACAAATCAGTGACAAAAGTTAATAGTGAACTGTAGATATACATGAACCCATTTCTATCACATTCTGCTAACATTATTATTGATCCCATTGACTTTGTTACCGAACTTGAGGCCTATGTTAACATGGTGACAGTGACGTCTACTACTCTACCTGCACCAAGCTTTTCAGACATAACATTCACATCACAAGATTTTCCCTTAAACAACAAGCCCTCTCCCCTCTACATTCCTGCTCGCCTCAATGGTAACATTATGACAGGGGTCTTGATGGACCTCACGATCCATGTGAATGTCATCACGAAAGAAACATTGGTACTAAATTCATTACAGAGGGAAGAATATGAAGAAACCAAGTCTACAATCCGTATGCACGATGGTATGTGTCTCAAACCTTACAGCTCGATAACTTTGTTCATCCTAGTTGGACCTAGGGCTGTTGACATGGTTTTTAATGTTATTCTAGAGTTGGATTTATTCAAGCTGAAGCTAGGCATACCCTGGCTAGCTTCCATAAATGGAATCGCCTTTGTTATTCACAGATGTTTAAAATTTTCCCATGAAGGTGTCATGCATGTAGTGCATGACACTAGATACCCACCCCCGGTGTCTCGGAGTATATATCCGTTGGATCACTTTTGGCCTGCCCCATTCGGTCCGCTTCCTCTGAGAATGAACCTACTTTACAAGAATTATGTAAAGTATAAGATTGGAGTTAAGGAACAGCTGAAACTGACCCTTATGATACAACAGTTGGTCGCCTCCTCTTCCCGAGAGGAGAAGGAGAAGCTAGCACCGACTACTCCCCCTTCCTAGAAGGGAGAAAAGTCCACACCGGCTCCCTCTCCTTCTGGTGAAGGCAAAGAGAAGGTTGCCTTTCTCTAGACTGCCTTGTCCTCTTCCCTTTCTTGGGAGGAGTATTGGATGAGTCAGCCTGATGGCTATCTGCTGAGTCCGATGATACCTATTTGGTGCAGACCCAAGCTCAGGATCTCGGATCTCCCTAATGAATACCTCGAACCGTGGTATTATTTATACAAAAGAAAGAAAGGTTCTCAAAGGGAATTTCAATCCGCAGCCTCCTACTGCTCCTGTTCCTAAAGCAGTAAACAGGAAGAGGCCTGATGTCGAGGCTCTTGAGCCGACTCCCCCCGTTGCTCCTTGATCTACTCCTCCTGCTCCTGTTCAGGAATCCGTTCCTCCACTAGAGATGGCCTTAGTGGACATTCCCATGGTTGAGTAGGATCCTTATGTTCCTTCGCAGCCTCTAGCCTCCAACTCAAAGAGTCATAGAAACTACCTTGTGTGCGAGCACAAGTGCTGACGAAAGGATATCTTGGCTGAGTAGGTCACCTCACAAAGGAAGGAGGAAGAGACGACTGCCCCTGCTTCAGGTCCTCCTATAGTGTCTTCCTCTCCCCTTCCTTCTACTTCTCTTCAGTCTAGTCCTACATTGCTTTCGGCTTTCGTTGCGAGTATGAATGTTCCTAACCCCAAGGGGGTACAGGTGTTCATAGCTCCTTCGGTGGAGCCACCTTTGCTGATGTCCATTCCAGATATCCAACCTTTCCCGAAGCCCATGGATATGATTAATACCTCGGTTGTATCCACTGTAGTTCTTTCCTCCTCTTCCTCCGCACCTCTAGCCTCGTATGTTGGGAGTTTGTATCCTCTGACAAAGAAAAAGGTGGAGTATGATCCTCCTAGTAGTGAAGGACGTAAGAGGATCCCACCTTCTTCATGAGGTGGTCTTGTGCTGACTTTTTTTGTCCTAGTGATGGAACCAATATCGGCTTCCCCTAAGTTTTTCATTGCTACTGAGTCACTCGGCGAGCCTAGCGATGAATCTCAGGTGCAACTTTCCCCATCCGCTGAAGTTAGACACAACGCTCCTATAGGGTGCATGTTTAACTCTATGGATGAAATCCCATCCTTGTCAGCAATCTTCTCAAAATTTCTGACCTTAGCTCCACAAGAGTTCGGCGAAGAAGACCTTGCGTGGCCTTCTTCCTTGGCCCTTGTTGCGAGAGGGTCGGACGCTCCTCCTCTTAATATCCCACCACTACAAGATCATTCTCCTTCCCCCTACGATGATCTAGAGTGGGAAGCGGACGACCTCTTGGTCGATCAATATTAGGAGGATGCCTCTTCTTGATCTCATGTGTGTGTGTTTTGTGATGTGTTCCCCCGTAATCATGCTATGTGTGCCTGGATGACCCCTGTCAGCCCTATTGGTGCTTGGATACAAGCATGGTTTTTGTCTCATAAACCTTCCTCTATTTCTATCATCATTCTTCCATGTTTGTGTTTGATTTTCGATAAATTGGGGACGATGCAAAGCGTTGGAGGCATTTAGGATTCCCTTCCATGTTGACCCAATTTTTTTTATTTTTACTTTGTTTTCTCATGCATTCTTAACATGGTATTATATAGTAGGGGTTTGATGACAGTTCATTTATATACTATTACTATATATGTATATATATTTCTGACCCCGAAATATCAAGACACCCCTGTGTCCTTTGTTTGTGCTTTTCTCTTTTGATTTCCCTTTATCTTTCTCTCTTCTTTGCTTGAGTTGTCCCTCTCATGTCTGACAACGCCTTTCTTCAACATTTCAATTTTTAGAAAATGCATTTGTTGCTAATGAATCTTTTCTTGAAAATCTTCATAAATCTTTCTTTAGAATCGCATTCTCAACTTGGAACCTTAACAAAACATGTTTCCTTCATCATGGGTTCATAAAGAAAGGACTTGAAAACCCTCCTCCAAAGCGGGAACAACTTTGAATTTCCCCTCGCATGGGGGCATATGCTTCCTTTCAAATTCCTTGATGGAGTGAACATCTTTCAAAAGGAAAATATCTGCTTTCAAACTATGTATCCCTTGAGCGGACCCCTTCTTCACAATGGGTTCCTGAGGGACCCCTTTGAAAGTTTTCCAAATTACTGACGGTCTGTGCAACCGTCCGTGTACTTGCCTACATGGCCACATCCTGACTCTGCGGAGTCTACTTTCTTGGGTTTCCTCCATGCGAGAGATCTTGGGGGATACCTCCCTGTAGGAATGAGAGCCTGTAGGGCGCTTCCTCCATGCAAGAGATCTTGGGGGTGGCTCCCCTATAGGTCTATGGGTCTGTAAGGCGCTTTCTTGGGTTTCCTCCATGTGAGAGATCTTGGGGGTTACCTTCCCTACAGGTTTGCGGGTCTGTAGGGAACTTCCTTGGTTATTCTTCATTTGAGAGATCTTGGAGAATACCTTCCCTTTAGGTCTACGGGTCTGTAGAGCGCTTTCCTAGCTTCCTCCATGTGAGAGATCTTTGGGGATGCTTCCCGGGTATCCTTCATGTGAGAGTTCTCGGGGGACACCTTCCTTATAGGTTTGGGAGCTTGTAAGGCACTTACTTCACGAGGCCTCCTTCATGTGAGAGATCTTGGGGGTTGTCTCCTTGCAGGTTTGTGGGCCTGTAAGAAAATTTCTTTCTTTAGCTTCATAGTTCTGAGAAGCTATGAAGTGCTTCACTTGCCCTGCACCTTTAGGTTTGTCAGATTGTGGTTTGCTTCCTCGATGATTCAGGTATACATTTCTAACCCTACTCTTCTTCGATCTACTTTATTGAAGAACTCATCAGTATTTGTGCTTGCTAAAGTGGGGGCAAAATGTATAGGAGTGAATTTGCACCCCTTGTGCAAATTCCCCTTTTTCCCTTCTCCACTTTAGAAAACCAAGTTCGGAGGCTTAATTACATCTAAGCCCGTTGCTTTCATTCCACTTGGCACATTTTTTTAGCATCGGTGGGGGAATTTCTGTTGAGGACACCCATGCGGCGCGTAGATTTCTACGCAACGCGCTTGTGTCCCTAGCAGATTCCTGCGGATGAACCTGCAGAGGCGTTACACTTCTTATTGGCTATCGACTTGTAACGCCCTCTTCAGCCAACCGACCCGAATATGGTCATTTTCTTCATCTCCCCTTCAAATTCTCTCCTACTACTGGCATTTCATCTTCTTCACAGCTTCAACAATTCAACTTCATCTCTTAGCACACTCTTCAAGCATCCTAGCAACACTTTTACACTCCATAGCAGCAACAACTTCACTCCATCACTTCAATAGAGAAATTTTGGGACAACACCTTTGCAACAGAGCCTCAAGTACTATCATTCTCTCCTCCATTATCCTTGAGTACTTTTGGTGGAAGTAGTAAGCTTCCCTCTCCTCTCCTCTATTACTTGGTTGAGTAAGCACATTTACTATTTTGTAGTGTTTTAGTGTTCTTCGTTACATTAATTTATTTATCATACTCACTTTCTTGGTTGTCTGTGGAGGTAGAAACACCTAAATGGGGGTTTGACTGAGGCAGGACCCTATACAACCACCCAACATTTTTCATCCTCTTTGTGTGTAGGTGGACGTGCTTTTGGGAGCTAGCTAGTGAACAAATTTCTTTATGAGATCATTCTTTCCACCCTAACTCTTGCATTTTTACTTTACCATATTAGAGAGTATTTTATTTACTTAATAGCGTTATTTTGGCCCTTTAGTAGTAGTTAGTTGGGTTGTTAGCTTGTTTTCCTAAGTTCAACCTTTTCCCTTTAGTTGTCTAGTCATACGGACGCCAACACACTTGAGAGACACCAGCGCATCATGTTGTCGTCCTAGGACCGTGCTTTTGTCCTTGGGAAAAGAGTTTGCTGAGGCGAAGTGTTGAACCCAAAAACTAGCTCGCCTAGCCCCGTCCTATTTTTTGAGCCTGTAGAGTGATTGGAAGGACCTTATAGTCCTCATCATTCTCATCCCGGATTTCCTAACACTCCATCAAGCTGAGGTAAGTTAGGGCAGCCTTTCGCTCTTGGCCCTCCGTGACTTGGGGCCTTGAACGTGGTTGGTCCCCATCTCTTACACTGCTAGAAACAAAACTTGCCTAATCATTCATGGGAAAGTAAAAATCCTACCTAATCACTCACATGAAAACAAAAACTCAAAATATTGGTTTATTTTGAATGGTTATAGTTGTATGAAGATATTAAGTGTTGCTATCTAAAATAAAATCATATTATTCAATGAGATTTTTTGTATTGAGTCCTATTGTAGTGCTTCACCATATACATTTTCAAGGAAAATGTGGTACAATTATTCATGAGAGGGTAGAAACCATAATTCATGCTCTTTTCTCAATTTTTGTAAATAGATGAAGGTATTAAGTATTTTAAGAGTTTTGTATTATAACACCTACATATAATTTGAAGGTCCCTACCCCACTTCTATGAGAGAAAAACTAATGAATCTTGATCTCTCACCAATCATTACAAATTTATGAGGATACTTAGTAGTAGTAGTAGTAGTAGTATTCAAGTCAAAACATACTCTTACTCTCAATGAAAATATCAAGGATTGGAATTGTACAATATTATAGGTTCATCTACACTAGAGATTATAAGTCAAAATGTTGATGTAATCATTGATGTAGGGGAGAAACCACAAGTCTTGATCTCTTCCCATTGTGTGTAAATAGATTAATATATTAAGTATTTAAGGATTATATAGTCCTACGTCTGTAGGAAATTTTTTAAGTCCAAAAATCTAATAACACATGTTATGAATCTTAGTATTTTACCAATGGTTGTAACCTCATGAAGGTATTAAAAATTGTTATATTTAGAACATACCTTTTATTGTCTAACAAAAATGTTGAGGGTTGGTGTTCCACGAAATTAGAATGCTCTACCTTGGAATAAGTTAGGGAAAATGTGATGCATTAGTACACTAGAAGTAGATAAATTTGCAGAATTTGTATCGATAGAAGATTATTTAGAAAATGTTATCAAGGAAATTGTAGAGTGTAGAAAGAACCTAAACTAGAATGATAACCAAGGTATGGTATATCTTACCTATTATTAGTCATTCCAAATTATTTACACTCATGGTCATGGCCTTCATAAGATCCTTCAATTTTATACTTTGATGTGTGTTCTCATCCATCTAATTACACTTTGTGATTAACAAGTGAAGAAGGAATGTATGTAACATGCCAATCGTTCAATCAAGTAAAATTTCCTAAGTTTTCACTTTCAAGTAAATTAACTATGTAACTTAACCATTGCCATAAAAAAAATCTTTTATTAATAGAGAAAAAATGAACATAGATGTCATAACAATAATCGACATTGATTCCATTTCCAAAATAATATTTCACATATTACAATATTCCAAATAATTTGTACAAAGTACATACATGGCTCAACAGAGCTTCAAAGCAATATATATAGATGGTCCAGGAATCTCCTTTCAAATCTTGGTATTCTATCACCTGTTGAGGAGGAGAAGCATCACTCAAGTGCTTTTCTTCCAACCACAGACTCATATTTGATCCCCCACACATCTATCATACGATAGATGGACCTACCCTTCAACGAAGATATTGGTGGAGTAACCTCGTAATGACAACCATTCTAAGCTTAGTGTTGTGTCCTACATGAATAGAACTTGTAAACCCTATAATCCTAAACTAGCATGCATAATGGTGTAGAGAAGGGGGGTTCACTACTCATGAGTCTCTTTATTCTCAAGAGATTCCTAAGGGGTGAAATTCCCTAAACTACCTCAAGGAACAACGTGAGAGTTCTAGAATCAGAAAGAGCAGGCCATAGAGGTTTTTTGGACAGACTGACAAGCTCTCAGTCAGAGGATGACATCGCATAATAAGGATGATAGTGCGGTGCGTTGGCATCTCATATGGACCAGAGAACAAGAATTTCTTAGAAAACAACAAAGTGAATACAAGCGATTTGATTACTAAGAACTTACAAAGTGTGGGAAGATAATAGAATGTAATAAGACTGAAATGAAGCAAAGCACAAGTGATAAAGTTAAAAGAATGAGAGATAGAAGAGGCTCACATAAACCCAAGTAATGGAGCCTCCACAAATGAATGTCTTCAATACCTGCATACATAAGATTGGGGAAAATGTTGGGGTTGTATAGGGGTTTTTCTCAATCAAACCCCCATTTTGGTGTTCCCACCTCCATGGATAGCTAGATAGATAGAGAGAAGTAATAGATAGAAATGAAATGAATGTAAAAGTGACAAAATCAATCCCCACTCGAGGAGGAGAACCTGTATCACAAAATATAGGTGATAAAAGCAATCCCCGCTCAAGGAGGAGTACTTGTATCACAAAATATAAATGCAATAGGTAGGGGATGTGTGAAATACCAAGATGCTTGCAAGCATAAGATAAGGGAGATTTTGCATGCAAGGCTTAAGGAATCCAAGGAAAGAGACAAAGCTAGTTGTAAGATCCAAGAGTACTATTGCAAAGAGTGTTGCCAAAAGATCTTAAGAGTGTTGTTGTAACAAGTTGTAGGGAGTTGTGCACGCAAGATAGATAAATATGGGAGAATTTCCAATGTAGAATCTAATAAGGAGAAGAAGGCCAAATGAGTTGAAAAGATAGCTTTTAAAGAGGGAAAAGAAGCTTCCCAAGCCGTTACAAGGCATCCCCAGTCGTTACCACCGATAAAAATTGTTGACAAGTGGCAAACATGCTTGAAAATGATCATTTGAACATTGAAATGTCATAGGACACTAGCGCGGCACACAAACATCCGCGTGGTGTGCTAGTGTCCAAACACATCACGCTACAAAATGATAAGAATGGGAAAAGTGCAAGGTTTGACGGAAAGTTGATGCATGAGGGTAGTTGCTGAAAAGGAGTCCTAAGTATCCTAAGAAGGGAAAAAGGTTGATGCAGGGGCTAAAATGAGCCTACACAAGATGCTAAGGGAGTGGACATTAAATTGAATACAAGAATGTATGTGAAATTGCAAGGGGTTCAATTTTACATTACATTTTTCCCCCACTTTAGCGATCATATGAATCTACACTAATATGCACACTAAAGGAAATATACTAAACATAAATAACATCATGGTGCCAAAAGGATACTATAGAGGAAGTAGAAAACTCTTCGATCCAAGGAAGCTTTCCCCCAGGTTGAAGACCTACAAAACAAACACATTAGACAAGAAAGACCTGCACAATACAACAATATTAGAACAACCTAAAAAAGCCACTACATCACAGGGTTAGAACATATAAAAACACACACATAGGCACACAACAAACTAAAGGATTTGGGTCACAAAGTGAAAGAGACCTCAATGTAAAAGGTTGTCTCAGTACTATGTGTCATCCCCAAATTAAAAACAATAACACATAGAAGAATTCTTAAACAGAGAGAAGAATGTAAGGATCGATTGCTTCAAGATAAGAATGCACCCAAAAGTCAGGGAAGCAACCAATATCGAAGAGAGAAAGAGCATATACTCAGGATGAAGAAAATGTAGATCTTCGATCTGGTATACACAATTGAGAAGGAAGGGAATTTAAGAGAGAGAAAGGAATGAAAATTCAAGGTGAGATGGCTCTGTAGGTCCTCATACCCAAGGAGAGTTGAACAAATGTATCGCAAATCCACATACCTACGAAAGGTGAACAAAAGACTCTATAGGTACTCTCTCCTACCAAGTTGAACAAACTACATCGGAGGCCCGCAGACCAATGGTGAATAGATCTCGCAGGATGAAAGCGCTTTACAAGCCCTTAAACTTGCAAAGAAGGCACCCCAGGTACTCTCTCCTGAGGGAATCCTGATGTAGGGGACTCTACAAAGTCGAATTAGGTCCTCACAAGTGCTCGGTCCTGCAAGGTTGATTGAAAAGAAGCTTCATAAGCACACTTGCAAAGCAACATGTTAATCCGCAGGATAAACATGTTAGGTAAGCTTGATGCAAAGGAGCTCTACAGGTTCTTAGTCCTCCAGAGCAAGACTAATCAAAGAATCCTATGGCTACTGCAAGTTGCGCTGCAGGACAGTCACAGAAAATATAGGTCTAGTCAGGCTGCCCCTAAGCTAGACACCAACGAATTCATTTGAGAGAGAATATTTCAAAGGGGGTCCCTCAAGAACCCTTCAAAAGAAAAAGGGGTCCACTTAAGGGACACTTCAATTGAAAGATATAGAGAAGAGAGGGGGTCCTTAGAAGGACGCACATCTCTAGAATAATTTATCACTATCCCCAACATATAAGGAAGGAGAAGCATGCAAGATACTTAGAACATACAAGATAGAGGCAGACCTTGATATCACTTTTCATTTGAAGAAGAGGCAGGTGCATTAGAAAATAAATGAGTGATGGCACCTGAATCAAGAATTTGTTGTATTTTATCCTTCAAGGCCTTACATTCACTAGTGGAATGTCTTGGCACTCGATGGTATGCACATAAAGAATGTTTTGCTTCATCATGCTTATGAAATTTATTATGTGTAGGAGAAGGAATATTAATCAAGTGGGATTTAATAAGCCTCAACAAAATATGCTCTTGCTTAGATAAAGAATGAGGAGCAAGAAGGAACCCTTTCTCTTATGGACAAATACTTGACTACTCACAAGAAGAAGACATGAAGATGGAAGAAAATGGAGGACAAATCAATCCATGAGAACAAGGTTGAGCAGAAATCATGTCCACATTCAACCACGGTTTTCATTTAGACTATTCACTCAAGCAACCAAGCCCCAAATTACGCTTATGAGGTGCACATTCTAAAAGGAATTGAATGCCTTGTTCATTACGCCCACAACCTTTATGCCCATATCCATATTTAGCAACAAGCTTAAACCAAGGGCCATAATGTGTTTGCAAATCTCAAGGAGGAGGATCTTCATAAAGAGCATTATTCTAGTAATGGGGATTATACTCTTCCACGGGATCACCACCAACCTCCTTGATAGGACTACTAGCATTAGCCTTTTTAACAGAGGTGTGATCATCTTCCTTAGAAGGAGGATCAACACTAAGAACATTACAATTATTGCTCACATTATCCCACAATACAGAAGAATAATCATCTTTGATAGTGGGTTTGGATGATGTTATTGGAAGGATTAAGCGAATCGGGTCGAATTTACATTCTCCAATGAAGGATTCTGTAAAGTCTAGAGAACCCCAATCATCACCAAGACATGCATTTTGTTGAGAAGAGGTAGAAGGAGAAAACTTAAGATTTCTTACTTCAGAAGGATCTTCTTCAAAGACATATATCTCAAGAGTATCCATTGTAGTAGGTACTGTTGGAGTAAACATCAACACATTGGAAGACACTAAAGGAATAAGAGTAGGCACAATCGAAACCTGATCGAAAAATACCATCTCACATAAGTGCATAGCCTTAGGGTCAACCTTGACTGTGACTACTTGATTATTACAAATGAACTTAATAGATTTATGCAAGGTAGACGGGACTGCACCCATAGCATGAATCCACAGTCTACCAAGAAGAAGGTTATATGGTAATTTATCTGACATAACATATACAAGGGTGGGTACATTAATGGGTCCCAACCTTAAAGGAAATACTATCATGCCCAAAGGTTGTTGACCAACATTATCGAACCCACAAATGTCAACAAAAGAAGCATTAAGAGAAGATGAATCAATATTGATCTTAAGCAATAGATCAATGTTGCATACATTAAGCACCAAACTAGCGTCAATGAGAGTACATCTAATGCCAATATCATTAATATTAACTATGATCATTATAGGGTCTACTTGCTTCTGCACTTTCGAGGGGTGGAAGTTCTTGCGGATAGAATGTGATATTCGATGAATCCGCATGATTATGAGCCATCAATGCATTAACATTCATCGACCTAGTAGAGGCAGGCAAGAGTATTTTTCGCAAGGCTTCCTGAAACATACCTTGGTAAATCAAAGCAAATTAAAGCAAGTCCCACTGTGAGATATTAGACAGAGTAACTCGAAGTTGCTTGACAAGATCGTAATCATTAGGTGCTTTAGTCATAGGTTTAGGATCTTGAAGAAGGCTTGATTGTTTATTCATTCTATTCTTATAAGTATGGGCTACTACTCTATAAGAGGGATCCATAGAAAGATTAAGAGAATTGCTATCAAATGGGACACCATCAATAGAACAAATCCTTTTAGGAGAAGGACTAGCTGGAGTCAGATAAATAACAGGTTTCTTAGGCCTTTGAGGGGCAGTAGAGACATATTATATTTATAGACTCATCACAACTAGTGGAATAATTATTTGAAGACATATTCTCAAAATTGATCCGGGGATGATCAGATGTGGAAGGAGGTTGATCATTCGCTAATGTGTCATCTCTAGAAGAGAGTGCATTGGAACAAACAGAAGGTAGAGTAATGTTGAGAAAGGTATCAATGATTTCATCTTCTTGCAACAATATATATCCTTCAAAGCAAGAGGAATCTCATGAGAAGGATCAAAGATACAAAGTGACATGGGCAAAGCCAAGTCACTATCACATGCATGAAACAGAACATCATTAACATTTCAAATATAATTAGATACTCAACTCATAAAAGAAGATATTAAACTCATTTTGAAAATAGTAAGCTAAATATAATAAATAATGAATAAACAAGTTAGTTGATCCAAAGCATTCTAGGGGTGACAAAACTAAGAAAAACCAAAAATCCAAATTTTTGGCATTTTCTAGGATTTAGTAATTTGCATTTTTGAAGGTCTTCAGAGAAGAATTTGGGGTTGAAACTTGTGTCAGTCCCTAAAATTTTGCTACCAAAGGCACAATATTTTAGGGACTAAATTAGTCCTCTTGGAGACCTTTCCAATGATGTAAACGGTTCTGAATTTCGAGCACTGAGTCAAAAGTTATGACCCCACCAAGTTGGGGTAAATAAATTCCTAGTTTTTTGAAAAATATTATGGTTCACGTCAGGTTCACCAAAATGTAGAGAAGAGGGATTCGCTCCTTATGAGTCTCTTTATTCTCAAGAGATTACCAAGGGGTGAACTGTCCTAAACTACCTCAAGGAACAACGCGAGAGTTCTAGAATCGAAAAGAGCAGGCTATAGAGGTTTTCTGGACAAACTAACAAGCTCTCAGTCAAAGGACAACAACACAGAATAAGTATGAAATCATGGCACACTAGCGCCCTAGAGGCGCATTGGCATCTCGTATGGACCAAAGAACAAGAATATCTCAGAAAACAACAAAGTGACTACTAGCGATTTGATTACTAAGAACTTACATAGTGTCGAAAGATAACATAATGTAATAAGACTTAAATGAAGCAAAGCACAAGTGATAAAGTTAAAGAGGATGAGAGATAGAAGACACTCACAAAAACCCAAGTAATGGAGCCTCCAACAAATGAATGTCTTCAATACTTGCATACATAAGATTTGGGGAAAATGTTGGGGTTGTATGGGGGTTTGCCTCAGTTAAACCCCCGTTTTGGTGTTCCCACCTCCACGATCAACCAGATAGATAGAGAGAAGTAATAGATAGAAATGAAATGAATGCAAGAGTGACAAGCAATCCCCGTTTGAGGAGAACCCATATCACAAAATATATGTGATAAAAGCAATCCCCACTCAAGGAGGAGAATTCGTATCAAAAAATATAGATGCAATAGGTAGGGGATGTGTGAAATGCCAAGATGCTCACAAGCACAAGATAAGGGAGATATTGCACACAAGGCTTAAGGAAGCCAAGGAAAGAGACAAAGCTAGATGCAAGAGCCAAGAGTACTGTTGCAAATAGTATTGCCAAAAGAGCTTAAGGGTGATGTTGTAACAAGTTGTAGGGAGCTGTACAAGCAAGATAACAAGATAAATATGGGAGAATGTCCAAGGTAGAAGCCAAGAACGAGAGGGGAAAATGAGTTGAAAAGATAACTTTTAAAGAGGGAAAAGAAGCTTCCCAAACCATTACAAGGTGTCCCCAGTCGTTACCACTGATAAAACTTTCTGACAAGTGCCAAACATGCTCGGAAACAGTCATTTGAAAGTTGAAATGTCACAGGATGCTAGAGCAACATGTGAATATTTGTGTGACATGCTAGTGTCCAGACATCACGCTACAAAATGACAAGAGCGTGAAAAGTGCAAGGTTTGATGGAAAGCTGACGCGCAAGGGTAGCTGTTGAAAAGGGGTCCTGAGCATCTTTAGAATGGAAAAAGGTTAATGCAGGGGCTAAAATGAGCCTACACAAGATGCTAAGGGAGTGGACACAAAAATGTATGTGAAATTGCAAGGGGTGTAATTTTACGACATTACAAATGGATCACAGTGAATTGATAGTGGAGCCAAAGGAAATCACACTACTTGGGCCAAAGTGTTCTCACTCAGTACTTTGAGTGACAGTCATCCTACTCACATACACTACTCAAGCTTGATTTGACTTTAGGCCATTATAATCTATGTAATTTCCTTCTATGGGTAGTCTTTAACCCTAGACATCCTATTCCCTTTCCCGTAAACTCAATGGTATTTATACCCATAAAGCATAAATACAAGTTACCCTCCCTTCAATGGATAATCAAATCCCAAGTGTAACTTACAAGCTATCTAATATAATCAAATAACTTTGCAATGAATAACCTTAAGCTATCCTTGTTTAATCATACCTAGTATACTTATACTAATGATAAACAATCCCTCCTATTATGGAGTAAATACAAACACTTTCATAGGAAAGCATAAAAGTGCTTCTTTTCCTTTCTAAAGTAAATGCTATAATTTCCTAATGCAAGTATTCTCAAGCAATTCCAAATCAAGCAACCAAAACTCATTCTTTCATAATAAAAGACAATTAAAAGAAGACTAGATCCTCATGCATGTAATACGCTTGATCCAATTGACTGACTTGATACACAACCTTCCAATGACAACTTGCTAGCCTTCACTTTTCTACTCAAAGAAATACTTCACTATAACCTCTTACATAAGACAACTCTATGCTCTCATAGAGTAACTCTTAAACTCTCACAAAATATAGCTCTCATAATATTTGTAGCAAAATAAACTTGAAGAATGTTCATCCCAAATGAGAGAGTTATCCCATCTATTTATACATAAAATTGAGACATTGATTCCAAAAGAAAAGGTGTGTCAATTGACACCACTCCACGTGTAGAACGAATCACCTCTCACAGCAAAAAGGTGGCAAAAATCTAAGTCAAAACTCAGCTTGGTATTCTATAGATCAACCCCCTTTGTTTGACAACATCTCAAGACTAATTCAAATATGCACATGCCTAAAAGATAAGAATTGACTTGCAAACAAGATAGACTTCTTCAGGAAGACATTTTTCATATATTAGCGCTATGTAACAACCATCTTTCCTATTCTTTTGGCGTTGTTTATCTCTATGAAATAGTCCTCTATTTACATGCAACATATACTCTATGTCGACTTGGTCATAGTCTATTCTATTGATAAAGAAAAGATGAGTCGACTACACTTCAATAGCAGTTCAAGCCTGGCTTTGACCAAGCACGTTACTTGTTGATTATTTTGTTTATCATGCATTTAAAAACACTTGCACAACAAACTTATTATTGAATATTTCCATCGCTTTTATCATTTGGATATATGCGTTCAAAGGTAGTAATGTGCTGCTATAAAATAGTGATGCACTTTAAGTAGTATCAACCATGGCTTATTACTTCATATCGGTCTTTATCATTTGCACAACATTATACAAATCAGCCTTTATTAATCATATATACAAATTGACCTTTATTAATTATATATATAAATATATATTTATATATATGTGTAGACATGTAAAATTGACCTAACACCTATCACACACTATAAACAACATCAAACAACATTCAAAACCCTAATTTCTTCTATTAATTGAATAAAATGACATTATTTAATTAATCCACTTTTTCATCATTTTCGACAAATTAAATAAATTTAATTTATTTAATAAAGTCCTGAAAAAGCCTATTTCTACTATTAATTGAATAATACGACATTATTTAATTAATTCACATTTTCATCATTTCGACCAATTAAATAAATTACATTTATTTAATAAAGTCCTAATCTCACTTTATTTCATCTTGATTGATTGAATAACACCAAATATTTTATTACGTCACTAAATCACCTTATTCCCCTAAGTTAATTGAATTATTAAATCATAATAATTTAATTAACATACTTTCCCTCCAAAAATTGAATAATTAAATCAAACTATTCAAAACATTCATCGAAAATCAAATCAAACTAATGCAACTTTGTTTGCAAAAGTCAAACTTGATTTGCACATTCAACTCCAAAAAGTAATTAATTAATTAAATCAATTAATCAATTATCCTCACCCACTTTTTGATTGAGCAAGTTACGATTGCTGACTAAGCCATCTAATTTGCTAACTAATCAATCAATTTCCTAACTAAAACATTTAAATCCTGACCGATCAATCTAAATCTTGACTGATCAATCTAAATCCTGACTAACTAATCTATTCCTCAATCACACAAATTATGCAATCTACTTTGCACAATCTACTCATGTCTAAATCCTCTCAACACCTTTCGACTGCCGATCTTGATTCAACATTGTTTAATCATGATCGTTTGTTTCAAATCTCATTTTCTATATAACAAACCTCTTTCCTCACAAAAATGAGGATCAAAGAGCCAACATCATTTGCACAACGAAGTACTGCCGACATTCACAACCACCATTAGAGTTTCAACATTTCTTTGATCAACCAATATCAACATCGTTCTTCAAGCTTTGCACATGAACTATGGAGGCTTTGCAATGATACGAGAAATCCAACATCAGGCGATCACACTCCGATACGGGATGGTAACACTTTGCTTTTTTTTTAATTCAATTTGGTAATCGTAGGATTTCCTAATATGTTCTCAATAGCTTAGTTTCATTTCATAAGTGTAGGATTAAATCTAGATTTATGTGTTTGATCTTAGATTATATTTTGATTTCAATTTCATTTCTCTTGCTTGCATCTATGATTTTCCCCCTCACACACACACTATATATATATATATAGATATATACCAATGAATAGCCTCAATGCTATGCATTATATATATATATATATATATATTCCATGTCAATCAAATATGTATACATTTGATATTCAAATTAATAAAATCAAGTTAACATTCACATAATATATATATATATCCTCTATGTACATGTATACGTACATATACATATATTGATATATTGGTATGGACATTTCCGTTTGACACACATACATATGTATCGACACATGTATACATATGTATATATATACATTCAATTGCACAATCAAGCACATACAAAATTGCTATCTTATTGATAGGAAATATACATGCGATGTATATACATATACATGTCGTATTGTCTGTTCGATAACACCATACTCATAAGCAACCCATTCATAAGTGTGCATAGGTACATCTACCTATGTACTCTCATGTACGTGTTCCTTCATGCGTATGGTCTATCGTCGACATGCTTATGCATACATATACATACATTCCATGTATGTTCACCTCATCAATTAAGCATAGTAACATAAGGAAGAACTCATAAGCTCCAAGCACATAAACATCATCCAAGAATGCACTCAACAGTAATCAACACCCTTACTAATGCAAACACGTCATACTAAGGATGACTTACCAATTCCCAACACAATAATCTTGACTCAACCATTCTACCATAAGTGTGTATGTAAGCTAAGTTAGGTTACGTTACTGGTTACCTAACCAAGTTCTTCTCCTGAGTGATACTCCCCCTCGCACCTGGAGGATTGAACATGAACCTGCATCCAACTAACACATTCCCATAGTAGTCAACTATTCATCAAAATATGTATTTACATAATACTTTCCCTTAGTTAGAATATCCAAATAAATAACCATTCATTTCACATATATGCATTTCATCATATAACATTAATTGAAATAACATTCATTCACAATTCATTGATAACAAAGTGCAAGCACATATATTCTCAATCAGAATTCTAATTACATTCACACATGCAATAGTTTACCCTAACACGGTAATAGTAAATAGGTAATACACAATGGGGTGTGACATAATCCCCCCCTTGTGAATCATCATCCCCGATGATTTTATGCAGCAACATAAACTAAACAAACAACATCATTTTTTTCAAGTACTTTCAAATGCATTTAAAAAATGTGGAAACTTTTGTTGTATCTCAGCATAGTCTTCCCAAGTGGCAGAGTCTTCCACGTACTGGTCCCACTAGACTTTGCATTGCAAAACTTCTTTGTTACATAAGCAAAGCTTACACGTTCCAAGCACCTTGATAGGATCTATTGTTACCACTTTGGGGTCCTGTACCTGTAAAGCATTCCAATCAATTACATGATTATCACCTTTTATATACTTCTTTAGGTAAGAAACGTGAAAGACAATATGCATCCTGGCAAGAGTTGGTGACAACACAATTTGATAAGCTACAGGATTTACTTCCTCAAGAATTTCAAAAGGTCCTACATAGCATAGGGATAACTCAAGGATGAATTTTCAAATTTGATGGAACTCTTATGAGGTTTAACCCTCAACAATACCTTGTCACCTACTGCAAAAATTCGGGCACTCACTTTGAATATGCATATCTTTTGTGTCTATCATTAGCTTCAGCTAACCTTTGCTTAACAATCCTCACTTGTTCTTCCATTTTAGCCAATATCTCTGGCCCAAGACTCTCCCTATCCTCAAGTTTATCCCAACTTATAGGGGTTCAATACTTTCGACCATATAATGCTTCGAAAGGAGCCATATTTATTGCGGAATGGTAGGAGTTGTTATAAGAAAATTCCACTAAAGGCAAGTAATCTTCCTACTTTTATTGTTGATCCATGCAATACATTCTAAATAGGTCTTCTAGTACTTGATTCACCCTTTATGTTTGTCCATTCGTTTTTGGATGATATGCTGAGCTTATATTCAATTGAGTCCCAAGTGCAGAAAACAAGGTTTGCCAAAACCTTGAGGTGACTCGTGCATCCCTATCTAAGATTATCTTCTTGGGAATTCCATGCAACCTAAACACTTCTTGCACAAATTCTTGAGCTATGACAAGAGCTCCATCAGGTAGATTCCCAGATATGAAATGTGCTACCTTAGTAAGTTTATCCACAACCACAAGAAATGAATTGTGCTTATTCCTTGACATAGGAAATCCTTGCACAAAATCCATACTTATGACTTGCCACTTTCTCTTTGGAATATCATGCGGGTATAAAAATCTTGCAGGATGATGATGCTCAACTTTCACCCTTTGACATTCATGGCACCTAGCCACAAATCTAGTAACATCTCCTTTCATCCCTTTCCAAAAATATAATGGCTTTACATCGGCCAACATTTTTGTCACACTAGGGTGTCTAGAGTATGGTGATTCATGAACTTCTTTCCATACCAGATTTCTTAACTCTTGTGCGTTAGGTACATACATTCTCCCCTTATACCTGAGTAATCCAATTGGTTCAAAATGAAATCCTTCATACATTGCATCTTGTAGATTGCTTGTGAGTTCTTGCTTAACTTGCATAAAGTACTCATCCTCTTTGCATTTTTGTAATACTTGACCTTTAAATTCAGTTTGAATTGTCACCATTGAAGCAATATGATGTCTTCGACTTAAGGCATCGGCAACCCGATTTTCTTTTCCTTTGATGTAACTGATATTAAAGACATAATCAGATATTAACTCCAATCATCTCCTTTGTCTTGCATTTAGATTAAAGGTCGAGTAAATAGATATTTAAATCCGTGATGATCAGTTTTCATCTCAAAGGGTTTCCCTAACAAGTAATGCCTCCACATTTGCAATACGTGAACCACTACTAATAACTCTAAATCATGTGATGCATAATTTTTCTCATAGGGTTTCAACTTCATTGATTCATTAGCAATTACTTGCCCTTCTTGCATTAAAACACCTCCTAAGCCCTCTCCTGATGCATCTATGATAACAATGAAGTCTCCTTCAGGATTTGGTGCTTTTAAAATCGATGTAGTAGTTAGATTTTCTTTGAGTAGATCAAATGCTACTTGGCACTTCTCTGTCCACTCAAACTTCTTCCCTTTCTTTTGCAAAGAAGTAATTGGAAAGGCTATCTTGGAGAACTTTGCAACAAACTTTCTATAATATCTCACCAAACCAATAAAACTTCTTACCTCTGAGACATTTTTGGGCACTGACCATTCTAGCATTGCCTTGATCTTAGCTGGATCAACTGAGATACCATTTGCTAAGATCACATAACCAAGATAATGCACTCTCTTCTGAAAGAAGGTACACTTAGAGAGTTTCCCATACAACTTATGTTCTCTCAAATGTTGTAGAACTATCTCTAAATGCCTACAATGATCATCTTGTTTCCTTGAATAAATATGGATATCATCTAGGAAAACCAAGAAAAACTTATCTAGGCAATCCTTAAATACGTTGTTCATAAGGTTCATGAAGGATGTAGGCGCATTAGTTAGACCAAAGGGTAGAACTGTAAACTCATAATGTCCATATCTGGTTTTGAATGCAGTCTTAAAGATGTCCTCATCCTTAATTCTCAACTGGTGGTATCCAGATCGTACATCAATTTTAGAAAATATAGCAGCTCCCCTCATTTGATCAAATAGATCATTAATGTGTGGCAACAAATACTTGTTCGTTATCGTAGCTTTGTTAAGCATGTGATAATCTATACACAAGTGTAAAGTACCATCCTTATTTTTCACAAAGATTATTGGTGCTCCCCAAGGTGATACACTTGGTCTTATCAACCCCTTAGACAATAATTCGTCCAACTATGCCTTAAGCTCCATTAGCTCAGTTGTTGTTATTTTGTAAGGAACTTTGGAAACAAGTTCAAATCTTGGAACTATATCAATAGAGAAATCAAATATCCTTTTTGGTGGTAGTCCAAGTAGTTCATCTGGAAACACATCCGAAAACTTTCGTAGTATAGGATATATTTCTATATCTGTCACTCTAGTTTCCTCCATTTCTCCTTCTTTCATCTCTTGGAAGCTTTGTGGTCCCAAGTTTTTAAGATATTTTTGAGAATTAGATCCCTTATAATCTTCAAGCTTTTCCATCTTGACTGCAAAGATCTTGCATCCTTTCTTCTTAGCCCTTAACAACTGCATTTCGAAGATTTGACACAGTTTGACCTCCCTAGGTATCCCTTGTAGCATCACTTGGTTACCAAAATCATCCAAGCATTCTATTGTTTTGGCATGACAATATACCTTGGATTTATGTCTCCATAGCCAATTCATGCCGAGGATAACATCATAGGATCCTAAGGGCACTTCATAAAGGTTCACTTCCATAGAAAAACAAGGTAGATCAATCCTAGCTTCGAACAAACATTGTTCCACCGTTGCTCTTGTTTGGTTTGCATATTCTACAACCCAATACTTTTCCATATAACCAACTTTCCTAGATATTTTCTTAGCTATTCTAGGTGAAATAAAAAATTTAGTTGCTCCAGTATCTATAAGAATGGAAATGGGTAAACCAAACAAAATACCTAGAGTATCTATTGGAGTCACTTGATACTCTGCTTGGCGATCATCCAAGGCAACATGAATCTTTTGCTAGAATTCTGCTTGTTGAGTGGGAAGTGGGTTAGCATAAGATCATGACCTGGAAGACTTATTGGGACATTAACTGGCATAGTGGTGTCCCCCACATGTGAAACATCTATTAGTCGGTCCTTTCTTCCTTGTGGGCTCTCCAGATTTATTAGCATTTCCACTAGCATTATTGGTATTCTCACCATTGGAACTATTCCTCTTGCGTTCCCTCCTTGATTATTTCCCATTGTTTTGAGATCCTTTTTCCCTTGTTTCTACAAATCTTGCACAACTTCAAACTTCTATGGAGTTGGTTTGACTTGAACTCCTACAATCTTCTTATGATTTCTATTTTCTTGGTGGATGGAGATAGCTTTGAGCTTCTACTCTTGCTTAACTTCTTTTTCATACATAAGATCCATAGTGGCTAGATCGTGAACATCTACCTCTCCTCCTATCTGACTATTAAGTCCCATGATGAATTTCCTTATACGGAATCATTCATCCTTCTAATACATTGGAACATAACATAGTAGACGCGTAAACTTTTCCCAATACTCATTAACCGTCATCTCACCTTGTCTTAGATTCTAAAAATTTGTTAGTTTCTGATCAAAATAGAGTTGAGGTAACCATCTTTTCCAGAAATTTTCAACGAACTCGCTCCATGTCAGTTTCAGTGAGCTAAGATCGAGTTCCATTTTCCACCAGTTAGAGGCTTCTCTTGCTAACTGGGAAGCTCCACATGCTACTTTAGTGACCTCAGAATAATTTTGAATCTTGAAATATTTCTCCATTTGGACCAACCATGCCTCAGCTTCATTTCTGTTGGCGCTTCCTTCAAACTTGGGTGGGGTTATTTTCTTCATATCTATAGATAGTTCAGAAGCCATATGCTTCCTATTAGTTTCCTCAAATAGAGAAGATAATTTCTCTTTCTCATGATCATGGGTTTGATCATGTTCGTGAGAAGAATTTTGTCCCTCATCCTCGTTGTTTGGAACTTCCTTCTCTACTCTATCCTTTACCCTTATTTCTTGTCTAGGTTTCCCAACCTTGCCAATATTTGATCTAGTCTAGATTCAACTCCTACTGGTCCTTGCCCAACTTCTTGGCTTTCGCCAGGATTCGTCTGTGTTCTCACCATCTTTGCAAGAATGGATTATACTTGAAGGTTCATCCATATTAGATTCAATCATGTTATCTTTATCTTATGGAAAACATTTAAATGAGCATTCATTCACATATAAGGAATTCCACATAAGATTTAAGCACAAGCTTCTTTTTTAATTTGGTAAATCATTGTTAAGGGGCATCACCCTATGCTTTTGACTGGAGCTATGAACTAGTGAGGCCACATAAGGGGGACCTCATCCCTGATATCTCCATAACCACCACTGTCACCACCACCTTAACCACTGCTGTCGTCACCATATCCACTGTCGCCGCCACCATATCCACCATTACTACTGCCTTTGTTGAACCCACTGCCACTTTCTCCCTATGGAAATCCCACTACCCACCATGGGATTCAAGCCTTAGACAACCCAACTGCCGCCCTTGCAACTTAACCATTGCACTACAGGGTCAAACCCTTAAGCACAAGATTTTTGATAAACACATGATTTTATTATTCACAAGGATCTCAATATCTTTTAGATTACATAAAGTGACTATTTAGATAGTCAAGTGGAGAGTATCCCTCAGATTTACTCTCTGACACATAACTCAATGGGGTATACCCTATAGATTGTTGTTCATCTCTCATTTGTTCATATCTATCCCAAAATGGAAAGTAACCTTCAAATTTTTCATTCAATACATATTTGCGGGGGACATAACCCTTTGATTCATTACTCGAGGAAATTACAATCACTTCCAACATAGGAAGGACTCTAGGGTCTCTAAATATGAATGCAGGGTTGTCACTTCCTTCTGAGGGAATATCCCTGGAAAGTGATAAGGAATCAGACTTCATTGGTGAGATTGGAGGTAGATAGTTATAATTAGCCTCCATCTTCATCTTTCTCTTTACATCATTAATTTGAGAAAGAGTGTGATTGAAGGTTTCACTGTCGCTTAACCAGATGACATTGTCATAGTTGGTACCCTTAATTGTACAAACAATGGCTTCCCTTTCCTTCTTGGCTTTCAGGTAACGCCCATTTCCAATTACTGACTATCTTGCAGTTAACCTGAGGCTCACCATCCTGGCACAAGAATTTTCAAACATTAGATAACGTTGGACAAAAATTATGATGAGCTCATAGGTTCGAGAGCTAAACTTGGTAGCTCTGATACCACATGTAACATGCCAATCATTCACTCAATTAAAATTTCCTAAGTTTTCACTTTCAAGTAAATAAACTATTTAACTTAGCCATTGCCATAAAAAATTTCAAGCATAGGGGAGTGGAAAAATGCTCTGCAAATCTTGGATCGCACCTACTAGCGCTAGCGAGAATTTTTTGAAAAAATCTTCTCGTTCTGTAAATTTTCGCTTCTCCAATGGAGCCCATCAGGTGGATTCTAGTTCACAAAGGGGTGTTAATGGTGCTCGACATCCTCATTTCTAGGTGGAGGCCTCTTTTTAGTCTCGTGGTGTTGGAAAGTTGATTAATCGAGATATTCAATCTCCTTTTGACATTTTTGTTTCTAATTTGGATTCAAGTGGTCATGCGTCTTTTCTTAGCAGGAGTTACTCTGAGGTAGTCTCTGCTTCCTGCTCATTGGCTTCTTTCCCCAACAACATTCCAATTCCCGTTACTTCAGGAGTTCCCTTCAATCCAAAATCGTCTCTTCCATGCCCTGCCACTTTCTCGAACAATATCCCTGTTTCTTGCCCTAAATCTTTTGTCCCTTTGAGATCCCCTCTGACGTTTCCAAATACCATTAATATCAATAAGAAGGTTCTTTTGGGTCTGAAGGTCATTGGCGTTGATAAGGTTGTGCAAAGTGAGCATCTTAAGTCTCATTTGTAGGGGAAGGTTAATGCTTTAGGATGCAAAGGCAAGGTGTGGATTTCGAAACAAAAAATCAATCCACGTAGTGATCAAGTTAATGTTACTCTTCTTGATGCCATGCTACAGCCGCAGATCAAGGATCTCAAGGATGTGGCTCTCATCTGTAAGTTTTGGAATTCTACTCCAGATCTTGTTTTTTTGAAATGTTGG
Source organism: Sequoia sempervirens (assembly GCA_007258455.2). NCBI lineage: Eukaryota > Viridiplantae > Streptophyta > Pinopsida > Cupressales > Cupressaceae > Sequoia > Sequoia sempervirens. The sequence continues at coordinate 122,873,300 of VDFB02026320.1, forward strand.
ATATTTCAAACTTGGGAAGGATCTAATCAAGTATTCTTTTTAGATAAGGGGGAAGGTTTTTTTGTAGTGATTTTTTCTGAAAAAGATTCTAGGAATGCTATTTATCGAAAAAAGTCTTGGATTTGTGAGGGTAATGGTATATTCTCAACCCTATGGACTCCAATTTTTTTCCCTTCTCATACTATGGTTAAATTCATTCCTTTTTGGGTTCAGTTGCAAGGGTTACCATTGGAATACAGAGAGTCTCACATCATTGAAATTCTATGTAATTAGTTAGGCATTTTTCTACATCAATATTTGTAGTTTTTCTCTAACCCATCATTGCCAGTCATCATTTTTATCCTTATTGATGTTACAAAAACCCTTCCAGTAGTCATCAACATTAATTCAATCCACGGTTTGTGGAAACAAAAGTTGGTTTTTGAGGATCCTAATCAAATTTGTTTTCTCTATCACTTACCTATTCATCTTTCAAAAAAGTGTGTGGAGATTAAGGATTAGAACATGGAAGTGACAAGGGATTCATTTAAAAGTTTTGATAACCCTTTGAATGTTAGATCGATTGTCACTTTTTCCACTCCTGCCAAGGATTTTTAATGTGAAATATTGGTTTAACCTTCTTGTCTAAGGTTTTTGATGTTTGTTTTAAGTGGAATCAGTATATCAATGTACTAAGCACATAGTTTAATTTTAAAGGTTCTTATAGTAAAGTGTTGCATCAATGGGGGATTTCAAAAAATTTAGTGTTGGAATCAGCTGGGGGTCCTTGTTGTAGTTATTTCTCTTTGGGGGAAGTTGAGGTTGTCCAACCATTTTACTCTGACGAGGTAGAATGTGTCCATGTTAGATCTCCTCTTCTCTAGGGTAGCAATTCATCACTAGTTGGCTTCAGTAATGATGGGACCGTTAGTAAGTTCTCTGGTTCTCACTTCAAGCCTATTATTGTTTCCTTTGTACCTGGATGGGAGAATCTTTTGTTGTCTCCCATTAATATTTTTCTTCATTCTCTCAAGCTTTTGGTCTCTCAGATCAAAATTGTTAGTTTTCAACAATTGAATCAATGCGCTTCAATGCTAACACTAGGATTGTCAAATCAATGTGAAGAAATGTTAAATATTTTTGACAATCAAGATGATGACGGTAGTTACATCTTGCAGTCTCAACTGGTTCTTGAAGGCAATAATGCTCATTCCTCTAAATTTCTTTCTAATATGGAGTTTGAGAAATTTGTTGATGAAGCCTTAGTTACTATAGGTGAACAAATGATAGATGATATTGCTTCTGAGGTTTTTGGGGAAGGGGAAATTTTAGATGGTCTTGGTTCTTTATCAATATCCCAGACCCCATTATCTCCTTCTTCAAATAAAAAGTCTCCTACCAAGAGGGGTAGGAAATCTTTAGCTACCAAGCTGCAAGAGGAAATAGCATAAGCATCTAGTTGACATTAGATGTTAAAATGGGTGTAGGTGTGAAACAAAAAAGACCAAGGAGAGCTTGTTTCTCTCCCAAGCTGCAATGAGGATAATATCATAGAATGTCAGAGGCATAAATGCCCCTAACAAAAGGGCCCAAGTCAAGTATCAACTGGATGCTAGTGAGGCAGATGTAGTTGTCCTTCAAGAAACGAAAACTTCATAAGAGACTTTTCAATCTATTAGTAAGAAGTGGAACAAATGGAAATATTGTCACTCACCATCTCAGGGAGCTTCAGGAGGTTTGATTACTCTTTGGAATGCAAAAATAGTTAGCATTAGCAATGTTACTTGTGACCATAACTGGTATCTAATGTAGATTAATCATTTTGACTTATCTTTTTGGTTGTTGAATGTTTATGGGCCTAATAGTACAGTAGGTAAGAAGTTGTTGTGGTACTGAAACAAAAATTGGATGTGTTGGGACAAGACAAAGTTGTTCTTTCAGGGTATTTCAATGCAATTACAAGCTTATTAGAGAAGAAAGGTGGAATATGTCCCCCAAAAAAAGGCATGGAAGACTTTGCTGCTTTTATACAAGACAATGCTCTGGTGGACATAATTCCACAAAATGGGGGGTTTACTTGGACAAATAGGAGGAAAATTTTTCTTCAAATTGCAGAAAGGTTAGATAGGTTCTTAACTTCTCTAAATTGGGTCTTAAGTGAATTTGAATTGGCATAAAAAATTCTGCCTTTTGTTGCCTCAGATCATTTTGCTATTTCACTTGATTTGATGGCAAAAAATGTAAAGTCAAAGTTTCAATCTTCCTTTAAGTTTGAGGCAATGTGGTTTAGACATCCAGAGCTTATCAACTTGTTAAGGAAATGGTGGTTGAATGCATCCTTTTGTTATGGTTCTAGAATGTTTCAGTTGAGCAAGAAGCTGGATCATGTTAAGTAGCAATTAAAAATTTGGAATTAGCAAGTGTTTAAGAATATTTTTGTGCAGAAAGATTTAGTTTATAAAAGGCTAGCAGAGGTAAATGAAAGCATCATTGCTAATGGCCTTGATAGTGTTTTATTTGAAGAATAGAGTAAATTGCAAGAAGAATGGAAGTGTTATGCCTTGCATAACCACCCAATTTTGTTTTATTTTTGAACAAAATGGGTCCCCCTTTTTGTTTGTTTTTTTCGCCTTTGGTTGTTTGGTTGGGTCTTAGGAGTTCTTTTGTTTTGCTCCTAAGTCTGTCTTTTGTTCTGTCGGAGGTGGGTTCAGAACCAAATCTAAACATGGAACTCTTTCAAGGTTTCTAGTTCGGATATAGTTCTGACTCCGACTCCACCTTCTCTTTTGTTTCTCCTTTGTTTTGTTGGTTGTTTTTGACTAACACTTAGGTTGGTTTGTCCTCCTATTTGTTGGTTGTTTCCTTGTGTTTTTTTTGTTTGCTTGCACAGGATCAGAACTGGGATTGGAACTCACATGGGAAGTTTCAAGTTTCCATTTTGTGTTCCCGTCCTGACTCCATCTCCATTCTTTTTCTTCCTTGCTCTTTGTTGTTCAGGTCGGGTCTGGTGTTTGCTCCGGTCCCGCTTCCCTTGTTCTTTTGTTGTTCTTTGCTTTATGGTCGGGACCGGATCCGGACTTGGAATCAAACTTTGAACTTTGTGAAGTTCCATTTTGGTTTTGTCTCTACCCCCATCTTCGTTTGTCATTTTCAGTCTGTCTTTTTGTCGGGACTGGATCCGGGGTTGGAAATGAAATAAAGAAATTTGTGTAGTTTCTTTATCTTGTTTCCGACCCGGATCCGCATCCGCATTACCTTTTGATGTTTCGTAGACTAACTTAACTTTCTATTCAAGTCATTGGCTCCATCCTGGAACGACCGCATTTATGGCATTAAATGCAGTCTGTTTGCATGCGCAAATTATTGATTAAAGGTTTAATTATGCTTAAATTGCCTCATTGTTATAATTATGCAATTTTTTTAAGCAAACCACGGCTAGGAAAGTCTCGAGAGAATTGATTTGATCGCGGGGGTGAATTGCGGAGCGAATCTTGGCGAATTTCTAGTCAACCCTAAGGAGCATTTTGAGGTAGGTTTTGTTGTCTTTCTTTCTCCTATTCTTCTTTCGAGTGTGTTGTTTTGGCGCATTCACGGGAGGGGTTTTTGTTCTTTCTTTCTTTCTTTTTGTTTCCTTTGTTGGTGTTTGTGCTTTTCTTTCTTGTTCTGTTTGCTTGGTTTTTTCTTTTCTGTTCCATTCCGTTTGTTGGGTTTCTCTTTTCGTTTGTCATTTTTGTTTTGTTGTTTGTTCTGCTATCGCTTTCATGATAGGTTCATTTTGTCATGCTCTGGTTTTGACTAGGGTTTTGATTTTGAAGGTGTTTCCTTGCTCGAGTGATGAATTTTGTTTTGAGACCCTGTTCTGGTTTTCTCACGTCGGTTTTGGGTTGTTCGTACGGGTTTCTTGTTGTGCCCTATTTTTTGGAAATGACGTATTAAGCGAATTAGGGTTTTGCAATATAACCTTTTCCATGGTTTTAATGACTTTTGTACGGAGGAGCTGTAGGAGGGATAAACTAGGCTATTTCTAGTTTCCTTTGGGGCCCATGTGACCTAGGGTTTAGGGTTCATATGACCGCCTCGTTTTAAATACTCTCCGTTTGCTGGAATTATTCCGCTCCCGTTCATTATTATGATGTTACTATATCTTTACTCTTGGTCGGAACCGGATCCAGAGGGGAAGTTGAACTTGATAGCTAACATTTGTTTCTGGTCCGATTCCTGTTCTGGTCCCGCCTCTGACCCTATTTCGTTTCTGGTTCAGTTTCGGTCCCGCCTCCGACCCTATTTCATTTCTGGTCCGGTTCTGGTCCCGCCTCCGACCCTGTTTTATTCTTTGTTCAGTTCCCATTCCAACCCCGCCGCATGATAAGAGAGATTGTTTATGCCTAATACTTCTACGATTCCGCCTCTGATAAAGGCATAGTTTGACCAAGTAAATATTATTTTAGGAGGATGGAGGAGGGATTATATGATTGACTAACTTAGATGCCTTGTTCATCTAATACAGGGAATTGTTGCAAGTATTAAGAAATGTTAGGAGCATCAGATGAGGCCTCTCAGAGGAGCCAGCTAGGTGAAACTTTGTGGCAAGGAGTGAGGCTGAAGAAGATCAAAGTGGAACAGCTCCTGTATACCTTGAGATGTAAGCATAAGGAGGTTATCCTCACATATAGCAAAATTGATTGCCACTGGACTGATATTACTGACACCAATTTGGGTCCTTTTAACAATGAGGAATTGCATGAGGAGACATTCACTAAGGAGCAGGTCATAGGAAGGATAGAAAGGATTGTTCAATCAGGACTGGCACATGTTGCACTTTTCCCCCTATTTGTTCAATGTCCGGAGTTGATTCTTGTACCAGCTCGAGCATATAACCCTGCTACTAGGCAGTGTGTGGATGTAAAGGGTAATGTCATTATTGACTTCATGCCTCCAATGATCAAATTCCTATTTCATATACCTAATCCCAAGAATCCTAAGCAATTGAATGAGGCGGAGGCTTTGAAGCTTTACAGTGATAATAAGGAGAGGAATAGGTTTCACATGAATAAGACTTGGATGAGGGTGGAGAAGAAGTCTTTGACCAAGCTTCCAGACCAGCCTAAGAGGGTGGACTTTAGTAAAGAAATTACAGATATAATCATGTTCCTTTCTAGGGTGTTTGGTAAAAGGGATGCTTCGTTATTTAAAGAATGGATGTTTCCTTTCATTCAAACCATTTTGGATGGGAGGCAACAATTTGACTGGTCAATGATAGTATCGGACAACATTCACAATCAGATGATAAAAGTGAGAGAAACCAAGCATTTCTTTATGACCTCCTATGTAGTTTATGCAGCTGCTTGAGTGGGGATTTTTCCTAGACTTCGAACAGTAGGTATATTGGGGGAAGCCCAAGGACAAAAGAGAGTGTGGGAGTATTATCATCAGCTCACCTTGCAAGCATCGAAGCAACATTATAGAAGGGTTAATGATGCCTTTCTTTATGTCATTATTAACAAGCTTAATGGTGATGTTGGGTATAGGCTTAGCAGGGAGGCAATGGCTTTTGTGAATGAATGGGGGCATTGGTTTATCCAGTACCCCACATTCACCTATTTTAGGTTAGCAGGCTTTGATGGTCACCCCCATTTGTTGCCTAGATGTTGTGGTGATAGGATCATTTTAATGGAGTTTATTTATCAAGCCTTGGCTGTGAATTTCCAATTTAGCAACAAACATAAGACTGGGTGCCATAAGTTTCCAATGAATTTGGGGGCCTTTTGTTGTTCACACATTCAGACAGCTAAGACTGTTTGTGATGAATTAGTTTATTTGAAGTTGGGCTTGTACACGGCCAGGAAATACTATGACCCCAAACACAAGATGAGGGCTTTGCTTCCCAATGTCTTTGAGAAGCATTTTAATCTATTGGAAGATTTTTGGGAGGACTTGCAAGATGAGTATGATCTTAGGAAGAAGAATTATGAAAGGATACCTATCCCACTTATGGTTGAGTTTGGGATAAAGGAAGACATTCCAAAAACATTGTTTGATGATGGGATTGTTTTGGATCCTGGGTATGATGGAGGAAAGATTGGTACTAAAGATCTTGATCCAATAGATTGGAATGCTGAGGAGACAATCGACATAAAGCAGATTGCAAGACCGGTGCTGGACAGGAGTATTCAATGGGTGAGTTTGAGGACTAATTAGGCCAAGGCTACATCATCTAAGAAGAGGAAGGCTGCAGGTACCACCCAAGGATATAAAAGGGAAAAGAGAAGGATGGCACCTAAGGAACCTTTAGAGTTTATGCCTTCTAGTGCACAAGAAGAGGAAGTGGTTCCTCAAGATCTTCCAGAGGTACAGGAAGATGAAACAACTACGGAGGTGGGTGCTTCTGCATTTGTTGCATGGGAGGCATCTACTCAACCTTCTGATGCACAAGAATTAGGCCAAGAATCACCAAAGGGAGCCCTCCATGATGAAGCAGAGGTCTTAAAGTGAATGGAGGATGAAATTGAGGTACATAATATAGAATCAGATTCAGAAAAGACTCCCTCTGATAAAGAGCATCATTTATCAACATCTTTGGATGTGACAGATAATGCAGGCACTGGACATATATTGATTGAGGAAGATCAGTGAGAACTCTTTGAAGATGCAAAAAGAGAAGCTGATGTTAAGGCACTAGCTGAGGCATCAACTAAGCAACAAGAGGAGGAGGCCAAGGCACAATCTGAGTTGGCATTTAAGCAGAAGGAGTTGGAAGATAAGGTCAAGGTTGATGAATTGGCTCAACAACAACAACAAAAGCAGCAGGAGCTCAAGATTCAAGAGGAGAGGGATAAGTTGATAATGCAGCAGAAAATTCATAACCTTGAAGAAGAAAAGGCCCAACAAAGAAGAGAAAAAGAAGCTATTGAAGCTAAGCTCAAAGCACAAGAAGAGGCTTATAGGCAAAAGGAAGAGCAAGAGCGTTTGAAAAGGGAAAGAGAGGTTGTTGAGATTGTTGAACATGAAAAGAAGTCCAAGGAGGCATGGGACTATGTTGAAGAATTGAAGAAGCGGCGAGATCAAATGTTAGAAAAGAAGAAAATAGAAGAGGAATGCTTAAAGTAGGAGTTGGAGGCTAAAAGTCTGCAAGAGGAAAAGGATAAAGAGGAAGCAGAAAGGTTAGCATAGGAAAAGGAACAAAGTGATCAACAAAATGTGCAGGAGGTTGATTCTCGACCGAGGCCTACATTGTTACAACCTTTTTCTTCCACTACTATTGCTTCTTCTTCAACCCAGGCAGCCACTACTCCTATTGCTCCTACTTGGCTAAAACTGGACTTGGAAAGGAAACAAGTTTTCCAACCATAGCTGTTGAATTGGGAGGAAATGATGAAAGAAATTGGGAAAGAGAAACCTAAAAAGAAGGCTCGAGTTCTTCACTCCACTAGGCTCACTGATGTTGGAGAGCTCATTGTTGAATGTGCCATACCTATAATGGAGAAGAGCCGTGATGATATGCAAATCACTGATTATCAGTTGGGGGCAATAAATTTGGGAAAGCCTATGAGAAACCAACAGATGAGTTTGATTGATATTGTGGCTTCTTCAACCAAAACCCGGATGATCAAGGATAAACAAAGGAAGGATGAGCTTAAGACTCAATTGGATCAGCTTCATAAGTTTTTAAAGGATGTATCAAGTCCCATTTCCCAACAAGCCACTCTTCCTGAATCCCCAGTTTTGTTAACCAAAAAGGAAGCAAATGATTTGGTCCAAATGAAGGGAAAGGTAATAATGATGGATAAATGGTTGGATAAGCTGAAGCATGAGGTTGATGATGTTCTTGTTGAAGGTTCTAAAATTCATAAAGCTGCTCTTGAGTTGGAAGAAGATCTAGACCAGCAAGCTAAGGATCTGGATAAGCAGGATGATGAATACAAGGAATATGTTAAAAGGCTTGAGGATATTAGCAAAGTGCCCAAGTCCACCTTGCTGGAATATTCAATTCTTGAGCAGGGTAATGAAGATTTTGTGGAGAAATTTGTGAGCATCATAAGGTATAAGTCAAGAGCTATCTATGGACATCAAGAAGAAGTCTGAGAAATGAGTAAAGACTTGAATCAACAGATGATTGAGTTAGAGGTTGTTGTGGCCATTTTAATCAACTTAGATTCCTCCAATAAAGAAGGCCTATCGTTGGATAAACTAAGGGAGAGATGAAGGAGTAGGTTTGAGGAAATCATGGAAAAGGGAGATGATGGGGAGAATTTATTGTTAGATCAGTTTATGGATATCCAGGGGGAGGTTAGAACTGCTAAAAAGGAGTTAATCAAGTTAAAGGAGATGCAAAGATTGGTTGTTGAAGAATTTGAAAGGATCAAATTTGAAGGTGATTGGTTAGATGGGCCGGATTTGGGTACTCTTCAACAGGTGTACTCCAGTTATGATGAGTACATCCTTGACCATTCAGTGCAAAAGTGACTGACTCTTTTCGCCAGACTCTATCTGCTCTTCTTCTCTTTTTGTGGGTTTTGACATAAGTTCAACTTTGAGTTTGATCCATGGGTTTTACTTTCTTCTTGGAGTATCAGATTTCCTTTTTTGTACAATGGAGTGATCAGCCTTGAAACAAGGGGTTCCTTAGTTTACTTCTGTGTTCAGTTTCGACTCCATGAATTGTGGATCTTGATTGATAATTGAGAAATTTGTGCATGTGGCACCCTATATGTACTATTATAATTTACTTTGTAAAGGTCGGATAATTGAAAAAAGATCAGCCCTCTGATGATAGAAGATAGAAACTAGATCTAGGATTTCAATGTTTTAGAAAGATACTCTAAAAAGTTCAGTAAAAAGGCTTGATTATTTTACAGTTTTCATACGTTTTCATGTCATGATTTTCAAAGTTTGGATCCATTTTGATAACGTTAATAGTACATGATCAATCCATACGCCAGTGATTTTGTTGTGCTTAATTGTTCCTTATTTGATGAAAGTTAATAGAAGGAGCTGGATTCAAGATCATATCATTGGATTATCTGTGAATTAAATTGTTATTGTATTCATTTGATCTGTGTTTTGGATGATGAGTGGGTGATTTGTTTGAATTAAGTTTAGTGATTATTGATGGTGTCTGAATTAGCATTATGGATGTATGTAGTAGCATAGTTTATTCTATGTATTGCATCTTGCTATAGTTGTGGTTAGGTGGAATAAACACTCATTATTGATATGCATGTCTAAATATGTAAGAATTTTAATCACGTTTCTTTGACTTAAAGCTCTATTTTTTCTTTTTCTTTAATTTAAAACCCCCCAAAATGTAGAATACTTGATGCTATGCATTCTTGTTCTTTGTTACCAGCAAAGGCCCCTTGAACATTACAGTCATATCAACCATTGAGTGAAATCAGCATAATTGAGAACCAATTACCAAGACCTTGGGAGTTAGATCTCCATGTGTTATCTTTCTCTTTCAGGAGAAATAGAATAGTAATATTATGTTTAATGTTGTTGTGTTGGTTTGACCATCAACAGATCTGGCGCTAAAGGAGGGCCTGAAGAACAAGCTGGCTCGCATTGGGTCATTTTCACTAGATAGGTATGAGAGAGTTCTTAGATCTTCTCAGAATCCTGAACCACTTGTTGAACTCCAAACGCTTGTCGGGCATAGGCCGAGGGCTCGTAGAGTCTTGATCCAACCTTTATCACCACCGCTCACCCCACCTGGGTTTCCACCAAATCCACCTACACCACCTCACCGGCCACTTTCACCCATTCCACAACCTGCTCAACTTGTATCACCGCCAAGACCTATGGCTTACTTTATTAATAACCCTTCACCATTAGGGACTATCCCTGGAGGTATACACGATCTCCCAAAGAACCTAGAGAGGTTCTATCCTAAGTACATGCATGGGGAGTCAAGAAGTGTTGAGGAGCACATACAGGTATTTAAAGATGCATGTACCTATGCTTAGTTGGCTCATTAGGACGTTGTGTGCAGATTGTTCCCCTATTCATTGGGAGACATGGCGTACAATTGGCACCTGAACTTACCCCAAGGGTCGATTCTAAGTTGGATAGATTTAGAGAATGCCTTTATTAATCAGTTCAGGGTTTATGTAGACCCTGCTATCCTTTACCACCAGTTTGCCACTATAAGAAAAGAACACCATGAACTGCTCCCTCTATTCAACACCAGGTTCTAAAGGATGTACCAAAGGTTGCAGGATCCTTACCTAGTGGCTAAGAACATCGCCATCTTGGCATACTTAAGGGCTGTTGACCCTTTGATTGGCTTGTTCTTAAAAAGGACATATCATGCTAATGAAACTGACTCTTTGGCTAAGGTATATCATCTCGCCATTCAGTTGCAACAACAAATCAGTCTACAATATGGGAGTTTAGGAGTTCTCCCTCCTATAGGATACCAAATGTCCAATCCACCCCCTCTATTCAATACGGTCCCAAGGATGTCCTAATCCCAATACGGACCCATGTCTGAATTCCAAGCTTCACCTCCCTTGCCATTTTTTAATAATGGTCCCCAAGATTCCTCCCAGCAAAATAAAAATTACCAAAATCAAGCTGGAGGATCAAGTTCAGTTAATCAATCTTTTGTTATGAAGAATGTAGAAAGTGAAGAGACTCTCCAACTGAACAACGAGATGGAGACTCTCAAAAAGACACTGTCTTAGATGTCTAACGACATGGCTCAACTTAGACAGAATCCCCCTCAGAACCAGAACCAAGGTTTTCAGAATTAGGGAGGATATTCTAATCAGGGTGGTTATCCTAACCAAAATCCTAGTCAGAATTATAATACCAACCAGAACACCAATAGGAATCTCTAGAACCAAAAATCCTCTAATCAAAACTATCAAAATCAGAATAGAGGATACAATCAAAGGCCTAACAACAATAGGCCATGGAATACTAGACCTAATAACGGAGGAGTTTCCCACAATTATCAAGCGAGAGATGAGAAGTCGCACACTGCTAATGTGGCAGACCTCAACCTTATGACCAATTGGTGTAGACTACATGATACTGCGGTTCATTCTGAGGTAAATTTCCCAGAAATGGAAAAAATGGTTAAGATAGCCCAAGCTGATGCTCCATTCCAGGGTGCATCCAACAAATCTGGTGGATCAACGGATACTGCCATGGCATATGATATCTTTGAGGAAGAATTTCCATTTCCCAACCAGGAAGACAATGAAGCAGTAGAAGATGTCTACGATGCCCAATCCTTCCAAACCAAGGGGGGCCATTTCCTTAGAAATCATAACAAAGGGCCATTCACGACCTCTTCCCCTCCTAATAACATGGTCCCGCCAAATCAGAATGCGGATAATAATCCACCACCACCAAAGGGACCATCAGATTCTCAGAACAAAGGTAATTCATCTTCCATTCCTAAATTTCAGGTTAGGAAGATTCAAAATTTGATTTCATTATAGAGATGCAGAGGCAGAAGACTTTAATGTCTTTCTTTGATATTTTGAAATGGTGCCCGGCTCAAAAGGAAATCTTGTTGAAAGCCTTGGGCGAAGTAGATAGGTCAAAAGGAAGAGAAAAGGAAGCTCCTACTAATGATATGAATGCAACTCTCTATAAAGGTAAGACTGGTACTCCACCTTTCTTGCTAAGTTTGATAATTTTTGGAAAGAATTTACATAATTGTCTGCTGGATTCTGGGGCATCGGGGAATGTCATGCCATTTTCCATTTGTAGGAAGTTAGGTCTAAGCCCACTCCAGACAAATAAAAAGGTTATCCAGTTAGATAAAAACATAAGTTAATGTGGTAGGAGAGCTTAAAAATATCCATGTACAAATTGGATCTGATCCAAGGATCCAAACTTATGTGGATATCCAAGTCGCAGATATCCCATAAACCTATGGTATGCTCTTGAGCAGAGACCTAATGAAAAGTCTAGGTGGATTTTTGTCTTTGGATTTCTCACACATGTGGCTGCCCTGGAAAGGAATAGCAAGCCAGATCAGAATTGAAAGTGAGCCCAGGCTCAAACACATGATCATTGAATATGATTCCCCTAATGAGGTAGCCTATTTCGAAACTGAGATAGGAGTTTACAAGTAGGAGGAAATCATGACCTTTTCAGTACTTCATTCTGATGACTCACCCCTTTCACAACAAAATGACCTAATGATTACTGTTAATTAGCAAGTCCTAACAAGGAAATTACAATAGGATAGGCTGGTACTGGGAGAGGAGGTCGATATGTGGAGTCTCCTACTTCCTAACTGGTGTAGGGTGCATTACCAGAATCATTCTAAGTTGACTTGCCAACCCTGTGTAGACATTTTAAAACATGTCTCCAGGCTAGAAGAAACTTGTGAATGTCAACCTCAAGCCTCTACTAATGAATTTCCATTTCAAGCAAAGGATGCAACCATCCTTACGAGAGTCAGCTCTGCTCAGAGGGAATCATCTTCTCAACTCGAGCAAACTCAGGTTCTGTGTTCTGAATTACCACTAGAGACTGAGGAATCTCAGTCTTTGCCAATTGCACTTACCCCGAAAACACTTCCAATGCCCAGGGCATTGGTGACAAAGGTACTAAATCATGACCTAGCTCAAGGGGAGGTTCAAGAATCACTTCCTGAACAAATTTTCAATTCAGGAGAATCTTCTGATGAACTGTGCCCCAAGTTACTTTCAAGTACTGATGATCAACACCAGCCCGAGCTGCCATATACTTCTGCCAAACAAAAGACTGTAGGCCAAAAAGAGAAAGAGATCCCAACCCCAGATCAATTATGGATTTTGAAATTTGATGGCTCTAAGTCCAAATCAGGAAGTGGGGCAGGGGTGGAATTAACCAATCCAAAGGGGAAGACTTACTTTGCTTCCTATAGGCTACAGTTTGGTTGCACAAACAATGTGGTAGAGTATGAAGCACTTGCTAGGGGCTTAATGTTTGCTCATCAGAAGAAGGTCACATCTCTTATGGTGATGGGAGACTCTGAAGTCATTATCAAACAGGTTCGCAACCAATATACTTGCCATAATAAAAGATTGGCTGCTTACAGAAATAGGGTTTGGAATCTAATCAAGGAATTTGATGCTTTCAGAATTACTTTGATTCCTAGGGAACAAAATCAGATTGCAGATGCTTTGGCAGTTACTGCTAGTACTTTGGAGCCTATGCAGGACTCCAAATTGAAAAGATTTTCAGTTGAGCTAGTTTCAATCCTAGCAGTCCCTGAAAATGTTCAGAATTTTCAAGTCTTCGAGGACGACCAACGCATACTTTCCTTCTTGGCAAGTTCAGATATTTTTGAAGGGCAGATCATAGATGAATCAGATAGAGATCAGGGAGAATGGGACCCTGAAGGTTGTGATACAGAAGGAGTAATGAACTTAAAGAGTAATAGCATCCCCAAGGGGATGGTAGCCTTAGAAAGGATATTTGATTCTGATCCTCGAACTCGGGAGAGTGCCAACACAAAGTGAAGGAGGGAAGTACGAATCTATTAATCTGGCTAATTCAGGCCTCGAAAGAAATGTCCTTATAGGAAAGACTTTCCCTGAGGAGATCAGAAATGAGATAATTAAGGTGTTAAAAGAAGATATTGCAGCAATTTCTTGGAGTTATGAAGATTTGAAGACTTTTGACACCTCTGTGATCACACACACAATACCGCTGAAGCCAGAAGCCAAGCCCTTTCATCAAATGCAGTGCCTAGTCAATGCTTTGATTGAACCATTGATATAGAAGGAAGTGCAAAAGCTTTTATCAGCAAGAATCATCTTCCCAGTAAGGCACTCCATGCGGGTTTCCAATCTAGTTCCAGTACATAAGAAAAGTGGGGATATCAGGTTGTGTGTTGATTTCAGAAATCTGAACAAAGCCTCAAATAAGGATAACTATCCACTTCCTTCTCTTGATGAGGTATTACAAACTGTTAATGGATCCCAGATGATGTCATTCTTAGATGGCTATTTTGGGTATAACCAAGTGCTTGTCAATCATGAGGACAGGATGAAGACTGCCTTTACTACAAAATGGGGAACATTTTCCTGTAGACGCATGTCGTTTGGCCTCATTAACATTGGAGCTACCTTTCAGCGTGAAATGGATGTGGCTTTTAAGGATTTGATAGGTAAATGTATTATTATATATGTAGATGACTTGACAATATTTTCCAAGAAAAGAAAGGATCATGCTGCTGATTTAGCAAAGGTCCTTAAGAGATGTATCAGCTATGGAGTATCTCTAAATCAAGAAGTGTGTCTTTGTAGTTTCTGAAGGGAAACTTCTAGGGCATGTGATATCAGAAAAGGGAATATCCATAGATCCCGACAGAGTTGAGGCTATTTTGAAATTGATGATGCCAGGCAGTAAAAAGGAGATGAGGTCCTTCTTCAGGAGGATTAATTTCGTAAGGAAGTTCATAACAGGGTTTGCAGAAATTGTCAAACCCCTCAATGAGATGATGAAGAACGATGCTAAAATTGAATGGAGCAATGAGGATAAATCTGCATTTTCGCAGATCAAGCAATCAATATCTGAGGCACCGATCTTGACCAACCCAGATTACCTAAAGCCCTTTTATATTTATTCATTTGCATATGATCATTCATGTGCATCAGTCCTAACACAACGTAGAGGTGAAGGAGATGAAAGACCAATTGCCTTCATGAGCTCGCCATTCAAGAATGCAGAAGTCAGGTACCCACCCTTGGAAAAACAAGCCTTTGCATTGGTACGAGTAGTAAAAAAGCTCAGGAATTACATTTTGAGAAGCCAAGTTATTGCTATAGTGCCTGATCCAATGATTAAGTCTCTCCTTATGCAAAGCGAATTAGGGGAAAGAAGAGGAAAATGGATGGCTATCCTACAAGAGTATGATTTAGAGATCCATCCAATGAAACTGGTTCGAGGACAAGGTTAATTAAAGGCCATGGCAGATGTTGACAAGAATATTACTTGTCAGCAATATATTGTGCACTCATTTACCAAGGACCCATGGTATACTGACTTGATCTTCTTCCTTCTCAATAACAGATGCCCAGAAGGGATGAATGCTACCTAGAGAAGGGCATTGAGGATGAAGAGTGCTCATTACATGCTCAAAGGAGGGGCTCTATACAAAATAAATTATAAGGGGGTGTACCTGCGATGTCTGGATCAACAAGAAGCTAAGCATGCCATGGCTGAATTCCATGGTAGGCATGGCACAGGACACAGATCAACAGATTCTTTGGCCCATCAAATCCTCAGGTCAGGATATTATTGGCCCCATGTGTTCAGGGATGCACATCAACACGTCAAGACATGTCATACATGTCAGACTTCTGCATCAAAGGAGTGTAATCCAATAATGCCTCTACAACCAGTATATGAGGTAAGACCATTTGCCCAATGGGAACTGGATTTTGTTGGGGTAATTAATCCTAATTCTTCTGTAGGACACAAATTCATCCTAACTGCTACAGACTATTGCACTCATTGGACTGAGGCTCAACCATGCAAGAACAACACCACTGAGGTGGTTATCAAATTTCTCACTGAAAACATTGTTACCAGGTTTGGAGTGTCGTTCGCCCTAGTATGTGACAATGGCCCTGCCTTTTCATCTGTTGAATTTATACAATGGGCTTACGAACATAAAATTATCTTGAAGTATTCCTCTAACTACTATCCTCAGGGAAATGGTGTAGCGGAATCTACTAACAAGAATCTGTTAGAAGTGATAAAGAATTTACTTGAAAGTAATTCTAGAGACTAGCATACCCAGTTAATATTTTCCTTATGGGTAGATCGAACCCGTATTAAGGTTGCTCTAGGAAGTTCCCCTTTTAAATTAGTCTATGGCCAAGATCCGGTTTTCCCCATACACTTACAGATACATGTTCTTAAATTCATTCAGGAGTTTTATATAAGAGATGACCGGATTGAGGTAAGACTAAATAACCTTTTAAACATGGAAGAATAGAGAGATGTTGCTCTACAACAAATTTTCAAGCATCAGGTTGTTGTCAAACGTTGGTTTGACAAAAGAACTAAGATTAAGGCATTTAGAATCTCAGATTTGGTGTTGTTGTGGGACAAGGCTAAGGAGAAAAAGGGTGATCACTAGAAATTTGATAGACTCTGGCTAGGTTCGTATCAAGTAGCTGAGATCTTGGGTGAGAACGCTTTTCATTTGAGCACCTTGACAGGAGAACCTGTTCTATTGCCAGTCAATGGGCAGTTTCTCAAACATTACTTCAGATCGTAAAGGTTTGAGTTTCTGAATTGGTTGTATATATGTATTTTGTGTAATTGCTGGTTCTTTGCTTCCTTTTTGTTGTTTGTTTGTTGTTTCTTTCTTTCTTTTTGTTTCCTTTGTTGTTTTGTGTCTGTTTTTGTCTTCTTCTTTGGGGATTCTCTTTTCTTTCCATCTTAAAACATTGGGGTTGTTATTCAAAGAATGTTGTGGGCACTAGGAGAGAAATTGGTTTAGGCATTTTTGGGCATATATGTCGAAAGATTTTGTTGTAAAGCTCATGCCTTATGGTCATTTTAGCATGAGTCTGAAGGCTATTAGGAGTAAGGTATATTGTAGATAACCTCCTGAACTATCATTGAAATCTATCACAAAATAGATAAAACATCCGACTATAAAGTGCCTATTCATCTCAGGGTGATTATATCTTTGATTCAAGTGAAAAATTTGTTTCCCCAAAACTATCATGGGATCCACTATAGTTCTCAACCCACATCTCAGACTATTAAGGTCTTTGTATTGAGGAGGTTTTTGAAAAGAATTTTCACAAGTAAGGCATGTAAAAGAAATAAGAAAAGTAAAAGAGAAGCACTAAGATAAAAGGAAAACTCAATACTAAATGGGTAATTCAAGTATCTCTATCGGGGCTATGGACGCCCGACTGGAAATAGAGCAATGCTTTGAGAGAACTAGAGGTATCTCCGTCGGGGCTATGGACGCCTGACTGGCAGCGGAGCAATATCCAGGATTCTATTGCACAACAGTTGAAGGACTCAACCCATGTAGCTTGGATCGTAGATATAGTTGTTTAGGTGTGGAGAAAGCTCAAATAAAGAAGGATGCACCATAAGAATGCACACACTCAGATTCAAGAAGTAGTTTATGTTGGTTCTACATTTGAGAATCCAGCTCAACTTTACTTAAATATTCTGATCACACTTAAGTTAACATGTCTCATAAATTATAAGTTTTGGGGTGATTAAATTCTTCAATATCTTAAAAATGGGTATACCATTTTTCCTAGCCAAGTCGCCATTTGTTATGCCTTGCATAACCACCCCATTTTGTTTGTTTTGTTCACCTTTGGTTGTTCGGTTGGGTCTTAGGAGTTCTTTTGTTTTTCTCCTAAGTTTGTCTTTTGTTTTGTCGGAGGCGGGTCCGGAACCAAATCTAAACATGGAACTCTTTCAAGGTTTCTAGTTCGGATATAGTTCTGACTCCGACTCCACCTTCTCTTTTGTTTCTCCTTTGTTTTGTTGGTTGTTTTTTACTAACACTTGGGTTAGTCCGTCCTCCTGTTTGTTGGTCGTTTCCTTGTGTTTTGTTTGTTTTCTTGCGCGGGATCAGAACCGGGATTGGAACTCACATGGGAAGTTTCAAGTTTCCATTTTGTGTTCCCGTCCCGACTCCGTCTCTGCTCTTTTTCTTCCTCGCTCTTTGTTGTTCGAGCTGGGTCTAGTGTTCGCTCTGGTCCTGCTTCCCTTGTTCTTGTGTTGTTCTTTCCTTTTTGGTCAGGACTGGATCCGGACCTGGAATTGAACTTTGAACTTTGTGAAGTTCCATTTCGGTTTTGTCTCCACCCCCGTCTTCGTTTGTCATTTTCAGTCTGTCTTTTTGTCGAGAACGGATCCGGGGTTGGAAATGAAATAGAGAACTTTGTGTAGTTTCTTTATCTTGTTTCCGACCCGGCTCTGCATCCGCCTTACCTTCTGATGTTTCGTAGACTGACTTAACTTTTTGTTCATGTCATTGGCTCTGTCCCCGAACGACCGCATTTATGGCATTAAATGCGCTTTGGGCTGGATGCGTGTGTAATACCTTGATATTTTATGCTACTCTAAATGTGCGAATCTAACTAAGAAACGTAAAAGACAAAACACCAAGGACACCTCAAGATTAGCCAAAAGAGAGTTAGAATAAGAAAGGAAATAGATAAACAAAATAGGACAATATCACCTTCCTTATTGTTGGTTGCTCCTTGATTAGCCTTCGGTTTGAATAGCTTGTGTGCTCCTTAGATGGTAGATTGAATGACTAAAATGCAAGATTCTATAGGCAAGATGACTAGCAAAGATGATTAGTTGATTGCAAATGCTTGAGGATTCAAATGGACAGCATGTAGGTATGGAAGTGAAAAGTATTGAGAATGCAAAATAACAGCATAAGGGTGCTCAAATCTAAGTGTTGTTGAGAAGGAAAATTAGCAGCATAAGGTTGCTCAAAAATGAAGTGTTGTGGAAATGCCCTTGAGGAGGGGGTATTTATAGGAGATCTTGAATTCTCTAGAGAATTCAAGGGTCAAGATTGATCCAACAAGGCCAAGATGAAGGGCTATGGTGGGTTGAGAACCCACAAGCCCTCACATCTTGACATGTGGAGGGTGAAGTGGACAAGAGGATATGAGGTGGAAATGAGTTGTCAAAAAGGTACATGAGGTGGAAAAGGGCATGCACCTTGGGGGATGAGGATTTCCACAAGGGATTTCTTGTCCCCAAGTGGGGAGTGAAAGGGACTTTTGAGGGGTTTTAGAATTCCTC
>VDFB02026320.1:122892140-122917171 GCA_007258455.2 Sequoia sempervirens
CTAAGTTGAAGGGCTCTTATCAAGTGCCTTCTTCTACTTTATATTCAACTATGGATGCAATGGGGAAAGATTACAAAATGCCTACATTTGAGTTGTTTTGTGAGCATCTTACTAGGGAGGAGGCCAAGCTAATTCAGTTGGATGCCTTACCTAATTCTAAGAATCATGCTCTAATGGCTCAATCATCCAAGGGTAAAGGAAAGAACAAGAAGAAGCCCAAAGAAGAATCATCTTTAGGTAGTGAGAATCCCTCCAAACCGAAGCCAAAGAACAAGCAGAAGTCCACTTCATCTCCTTCTTCTTCTACCTCTGGAGATTCTTCTTCCAAGTCCAAGAAAAAGAAAGGAGATCCTTGTTCATTTTGTGGTAAAACTGGGCATGATGCAACTCGTTGTTTTAAGAGATTGGAAGCCTTGGAGGAAGCCATGAAGAAGCACAACATTTCAGTGGCTAAGCCTTCTTCCATGGGAAAAGGGAAAGCTCTTTCAAGATGATCCATTCATTCATCTTCAGACAGTTGGATTCTTGATTCAGGTGCTTCACATCACATGACCAATTCACGTGATCTTCTTGATTCCATTGTTCATACTTCTACTTCTTAGATTGTAGTTGGGAACTCTTCACATATTCCATTTTTGGGGACAGGCTTCGTTCAGATGCTAGATGGGTGCATTGAGGATGTTCTTCTTGTTCCTAATATTTTAGTGAATCTACTTTCCATATATCATATTTGTCATTCTGGAGATGGGAAGTTAGTTGAGTTTATTCCACAGAATGTGACTATTAGATAGTTGCAGGATCCTGAGAAGGTTGTTGCTACAGGGATAGTTGATCATGAGAACCATTTGTATCTATTTAATGGCTTTGAGTCTTCATCGGGTTCATGTTTTGTTGCTCATGTTGATTCAATGAGCAAGCTTTTGCATGAGAGATTTGGGCACTTGAACTACAAATATCTTCAGCAGATGCAAGCACATAACTTAGTGGTTGGTCTTCCTAAGATCACTTGCATAGATGGTGTTTTTCAAGGTTGTGCTCTTGGAAAGCAACATCAAGATCCTTTTCCTAAGGGTCAAGCTACACGTGCAACCACACCCCTTGAGTTGGTCCATAGTGATCTCATGTCATTCCCAACTCCTTTTCAAGGGCTAAGTATGTGCTCACATTCATTGATGATTTTTCCTGGTGGACATGGATCTATTTTATAAAGCTCAAGAGTGAAGTTCTCACCAACTTCAAGACCTTCAAAAAATTTGTGGAGAAGCAGTCAAGTTTTTCTCTTTGACAGATATGCACAGATAATGGGGGGAGTATGTCAACAAGGCATTTCAGGATTTTTGTAGTGAGCATGGTATTCTTCATCAGCACACAGTTCCTTACACTCCTCAACAGAATGGTGTGGCAGAGAGAAAGAATAGGACTCTCAGGGAAATGACCAATTGTATGATTTAGTTTAGGTCCATTTCTCCAACATTTTGGGCTGAAGCTTTAAATTGTGCCAACTATATTCAGAACCGTATGCCCCACAAGGCAGTGCAGAATATGACCCCTAAGGAGACTTGGTCTCATCACAAGCCTAATGTATCCTTCTTCAGAGTATTTGGTAGTGAGGCTTGGGAATTCATTCTGAATGGTTGGTGTAAATCCATGGAGAAGAAGAGTCAGCGGTACATCCTTGTTGGCTATTGTGAGGATGTGAAGGCATACATATTATTTGATCCTAACACACGAGAGGTTCATTTCCGACATGATGTTCAGTTTGTTGAGACCTTCACCCACTCAGATCCTCTCAGATCCTCCTTCAACTTCTTCTTCATCACAACCTACTCAGTCTTCTTCAGTTGATGATGCTTTGCTACTTGAGGAAGATTTTGATGATGGTCTTGATGCACCTCCTCCTTAGTTAGCCACTAGGCCACAATGGGCTCGAGTTACTCTTGAGGAGGTTGGTCCTCTTGTTGGTGATCCCACAGACACTCGACGCACTTGTTCTCAGACTTCAAGAATCAGTCTTTTGAGTCATGCAGTTTTAGATGATCCTCATAAGTTTTCGAAAGCTTCAGGTATTCTAGAGTGGGATAGTGGTATGGCTGATGAGTATTCTTCTTTGATGAAGAATCATACTTGGGATCTTGTGCCTCTTCCTAGGGGAAGAAATTTGGTTCGATGCAATTGGGTGTATCATACCAAGTATGCAGTAGATGGTTCCATTGACAAGTACAAGGCTCATCTTGTTGCAAAGGGATTCTCTCAGGTTGAAGGGATTGACTATTCTGAGACCTTTGCTCTTGTTTCCAAGATGGATTCTATTCGCCTTGTTTTTGCTATAGCTGCATCATAGGGATGGTCAATGTTTCAGATGGATGTGAAGAGTGCTTTCTTGCATGGGTATCTTCATGAGGAGATCTATATGGAGCAGCCACCAGGTTTTGTGTAGGACCCTTCACTTGTTTGCAGGCTTCGACGTTCATTGTATGGTCTCAAACAGGCCCCTTGAGCTTGGTATGAGAAGATGAATAGTTTCTTGCTTGCTTTCGACTACACTAGTTGCCATTCCAATCCCACTATTTATACTCAATGACATGGAGAGGATCTACTCATACTTGTGCTCTACATGGATGATTTGATTCTCATAGGGAGTTCTACTTCCATGATTCAGAGTACACAACGAGCATTGATGGAGCAATTTGATATGACCGACCTTGGTCTTTTGCACTACTTCCTTGGTCTTCAAGTTCATTAGACTTCTGAGGGGATCTTCATTTTCCAGTAGAAGTATGCTCTTTATTTGCTTCAAATTTTTGGCATGGTTGATTGCAAGCCTGCCCCTACTCCATTCTAGTCAGGTGTTGTATTGTCTACCAGTTGCACTACTCCTACAGTTGATCCTACCTTATATTGACAGTTGGTTGGAAGTCTTTTCTACTTAACACATAGTCATCCTGATATTTCCTTTGCGGTTGGACTTGTCTCTTGCTTCTCACAGGAGCCTCATGAGAGTCATTAGAAGGCTGCCAAGTGTATCTTGAGATACATTCAAGGCACTACTTATTTTGGCATTCACTATACTTCAGGTGCATCTCAGATTGTGGGCTTCACTAACTCAGATTGGGTTGGTGATGTCAATGATCGAAAGTCTACTTCTAGCTTAATTTTTTTCCTTGGTTCTGGTCTGATTGCATGGTCATCCAAGAAGCAGATTGCTATTGCATTATCATCGACAAAGGCTGAGTATCGAGGTGCAATGTTGGCTAGTCAAGAGGTTTTGTGGCTTCGTCAATTGATGACTGAGTTTGGATTCCCATCCACTCAGCCCACTACTCTTTGGTGCGACAATTAGAGTGCCATTCATATCTCTCACAACCCAGTGGAGCATCAACGTGCTAAGAATATTGAGATCCACATGCACTTCATTAGGTAGCTCATCCAAGATGGTGTTCTCAACTTGGAGTATTTGCCTACAGATCAACAGGTTGTAGACATCTTCACTAAACCTTTGGCATCGCCTCATTATCTTTAGTTGCGATCGATGCTTGGGGTGAAGGAAGTTTTCCTTGGGGGGTCTTGAGGAGTCCTCCTTCCTTCTTTAGTTTTTAGTTTTCTTTGCCATTTTTTCTCTCTTTTGGAGAAGAGTTTTCTCCCACAGGGTTTTTCTCCTTTTCTCCACTTGTGAGAGTTTTTTGTTTTGTACATGGGTACCTCATCAGGCCTTGTTGTCGGGACCCATATTTTTCATTTTGCATTGGTTTTTTCCTCCCTAAGTTGCACTTAAGGGGGGTGTTGGTGTGAATAAGTCTTGTACCTAGTTTATTCCTTTACTAGGGACTTAGGGGACTTAATTCACATGTTAAGTTTACTTGGGATATTAGTTGTATCTTCTAGAAGTCTTAGTTGTCTTATCTAGACTTTAAACTTTCCTAGGTAGTTATGAGTTAGTTGTCTCATGTGATAGGATTAAGACACTTGTCATGATCTTGTCTTATCCTATCTCTCATCCTTGCCTTTATAAGCAAGTCATCTCTAGCATATTTTGCATTGTATTGTATTGTATTGCATTGATCATATTGTATCATATTGCAATCCTTGTTTGGTGGAATAGCATCTTCCATTGTTTCTTCTCTCTATCTCTTGTGGAGGTTATTTGGTGTTGCAGATTGAAGATCTTGGGTTGATAACTTCAATAATAACTAGAAAGCAAACCTTAAACATAAAAAATAAAACTCTTGATCATTATCAAAAATTTCAATTGAACCTTATATCAATGGCCTTTCAAACAACTGATCAATTAATAGCCAACATCCACTAACATGTCCTAGGATACATCTTTCCTACAATGGGTATCATCATTGCCAATCATTTTGGATGTTTATCCTCAAAACACATCCTTTGGCAAGAGATATGAATAACATTGACTGAACTTGTTCATTTTGATATTTTTTGATGATTTATCCTAGTGGTCCATTTGAATGACCTCTCGATGATTCCTATCAAAATGATTTAGAGAGAAAGGAATGGGGTATTGATCATTATCTTTTGTTTGTTGTGCTTGTTGGATGTTCTTCTAATACAACCTCGACAAATACTTATCTTGCGTGTGTGGGGTAGTCTCGAGTAAAATAATGGCGAGGACATATCAGGTTCTTCATACCTTTTATGTGTTAGTCTCATTACTTCGACGACTTATTCTTTCACGTGGTCAAACAAGGTTTTTGTATGTCAAGTATAAACAAGGATACTCCTATCTGTTTGCAGAGTCAAAGTCCATTGCATTAGATACAACACCATCTTGGTTATCAATACCTTGATGCATCATGTCTATTTTCTATATCAAAAAAAGGAAAGATATGATGAAGTTATCCCAATCCTAGAAACAAGCAAATCATCTTTCTCCTGACCATATTTAATGAAGTTTTGAATAATCATAGGCTTGTTGGACTTCTAAATAAATCTCAAAAATAATGGTTAATCAACATTTAGTCTCATTCTATCTTATTCTTTAGTCTTTACTAACATTTATATCTAGGTATCAAGTCTATGTGATATATCAAAATATACATGAGGTTAGCCATGGCTGATGACTGTCTATACATCATAAAATTTGTCTCCATCAAATATCTGATCTTTTTAAAGAAGTATCTTTCATCTTGTGATCAGCTGAATTGATCTTGAATCCTTGTTGCAATCTCGAGAAAAAAATCAAAATTTTTGCTTGATCTCTTGAGGGGGCATAGTGGGGCATCTAAAAAATCATGATTTTTAATTTTTTTGATCTGAGCAACAACGTTGATTTGAAAAGTGTCAGTCTTTGAGCCAATGTAACAGGTACCTCACTTCAAAGAGGGGAAAAATGTAGACACTTAGAATTGTCCAGATCGATATTATGCATCTGAAATCGATTACTAACACCATTTTCATCTTGATTCGACCCCTTTCTCGACTATTTAATTAAATAATCTTAATTGTTTAATTAAATTCATCATTTTCTTCTATTAATTGAATAATTAACATTGTTAGGTTAATTGTCCCTTTTCATATTAATTTTCATCTCATTTGGTTAAATAATGTGAATTATTTAATTAAATTCCCTAAGTCCTCTCATTTCTTTAAATAATATAAATAATTTAATTAAATGTCATTAACTCCTTTTTTAATTAAATGAGCTAATTGTTTAACTAAATCTTTCAATTCCTCCACCTTGCACAATTAAATAATATTCTAATTATTTAATTGACTAATTTCTTTAATCCCTCCAATTTATCCCACTTGCAAAGGAATATTCTCATGGAATATTCCTCCAATTCAAATTCAAACAATTTATCTCTTAAATGGAAATATCTTGTACAATCCTCCTAAATTTTAGGATTTGTGTTCAAGTTTGAATCAATTTCAACCCTTGATTAATTGCATCAATCCATGTGATTATTCAATCTCCTCCATGGATTGAATCCTTGATCGATGCCAATTCTCATTAATTTGCATCCATTGGTTAATTAAATTGATCTTGACCATTGTTTCACTCAAAATTCCTATAAATAACCTCCATTTATTGAGAAATTCATCCACATTCATTGAGATCATCTACATTATAGTCATTTTTTAGAGCAATCCTTATGAGCATTTAATCCATTTGTATCCATTTTAGCTAAATTTGCATCAATTTTCATCAATTCTCCATTAGAGCATCCATCAAGAGCTTGTTTCAACTATGGGGTTGGGAAAGGGCTGATATTCCACATCAATTCAACACCAATCCCCAATGGGATGAGGTTTTATGTATTCATTAGGTTTCCTCTGCAAGCATTTCATTTCATTGATATTTGATGTTTTAATGGCTTCCTAGCTTAATATTTCAAGAATTTCCTTGGCAGCATCACTTAATTAGCTTAATACTTGGTTTAATTATGTAGTTAAATCATGTTTATCTTAGTTCATGATCATGTCCACAATAATATAATAAAAAAATATTATTTATATATATAGCTTAATTATTAAATAATTATATAAATAGTTTATTATTAAAAAGAAAATGAAATTGCCAATAGTGGCATGGTGTGATGATTAAGTTGTGTTGTTATTCTTGCCATCAAGGTTCAAACCCCATTGAGATGTTATTCAACAAAATTTCCTTAGTTATAGGAAGGTAAAGGTTTCTATATAAAAATCTCAAATAATGTTTTGTTATAAGAGTTTTTTATAGGGAAAAGTGTTTGGAATTTCTTTTAAATAAGAAATGGAGACAATACTACATGGTAGGCCATAATTTTATCAATCATTTTAATGTGGATCTTATTTTCTAGATTCATAAATTTTATAGTGTATATCAAATATTTAGCATAGCCCTCCATTACAACCCATGTCCAAAATTTATTAGATTTTCATAGTGCAAGTAATTCATTAATTTCTTTGGTGATTTTTTAAATTTTTAGTTTATTATTATTATTATTACGATTAGTGTACTTATGTATTAAAATATAAAATTATAATACACAATTCACATAAAAATACATGCGGAATGAAATCTCATACCCAAGAGTCTATGCTAGAAACCAAAAGAAGGTGAAATAGAAAATTCTAGGTGAGGAAACTTGTCACTATCATTCCAACTAAGGAGTAAATGGTTATGCTTAGAGGTAGAGGACTAACCACTTTGCAAGGGGGTGAGCCATGATGTTAGTGTTGAGGGGATCCATGAGACTCATGATGGCCATGTGTTGAATAAATAATATGGTTACAACAATGATGAAAGCCACATGAAGAGGTATACTTTTTGGTAGGATAAATCATCACATGAGCAATAATACAAGGGACATTGATCTAGTTAGCAATAAGCATCTACAAATGGGAAACCTTTAGAGAAATTTTATTGGCCTACAACTAGATCTATAACATAACATTAGAGTATGTAATGAATTTAATATACAAAGAGAAATGAACATCCACTATAGAACCTAAAAAATAAAGTATTATTTTTATATTTCTATGTGTTGAGTAGAATTTCCACTCTAAAAGCATGTCAAATTTGGGAAAATATCATATACATATTTGGCTAATCACCTAAAAGAATCATGTGCTAGGAAAAGAGATATTGTAAAAAAGGCTTAAATAAATCATGTACTCAGTTCCAAGCCACTAGGGTCTAGAGATGAGACCAAAAGTGGTGCTTGAGAGTTTTAAAATTTCCACACAAAGGAGAGAGTGGGTTGGAAACACTCAAATGCATAAGGTGAGATTTGACAAGAAGACCTTGATGTAGGAGGCATCACACAAAGAGAGGTAGTTGGGCCTCCAAAATGGTAAGCCAAACTTTTTGAAACCTATGATGCCATTAAGTGGTTATGGATTGGAAGTTCCACTCAATATTAAGTTTCTAAGCTAATAAAAAGTCAGGAGAAAGGAAATAATACCCATGGAAGGGTTTATAGTTCCTAAAGGGAGTATCTAGATACCACTTGAATCCAAAATTTATACACCATTTAGGGAGGCATCAACTCCATAGTGGTATGAAAGGATTCAAAATCCTAGTTATCATTTATATATTTGGGTTTAAATTTTGACCAATATAGCTAATTATTAGTGGCTCAGAGAAGAGGTCTAAAATGAAGCAAATCTCACACTTAAAGAACTTAATCATGTGGACCTAAGGAACTTTGGTAAGATTCCAACCCTAGCAAGTAATCATAAGAGACCACCAAAGCAATTATTAGTTGAAGGAAATCCCAGTCCAAAAATCATTCCCTTTCTTGATAAGCCACCACTTAGTGGCTTTCCAAAGCCTTCTAAATACTTTCATCAACAAAGGTGCCTTGAATTTAGATTAGTTCCTTCATGAATAGAATGAATTAACAACCTAAACCTTCCTAGGCATGCTTTCCATGAGAAATACTAGAAGAAATATAAATCTTGAGGAATATTTTCCAATACTTTTGGCCTTTCAAGGCATAAATTAGTTATTTGGAACATAATTCCAACCCTCGTATATGATTATTAGTAAAGCCCATACTACTAGAGTCATGTGGGAGGTAACATAATTTTAAGGCATCTCAACAAAAAAATTTACCTTGCTTTGAGGAGGCCCAAATAAAGTTCTCAAGGATTCTCTCCAACTTTGGAAAGGAGGCTTTCAAGGGAACCCAACAAGGAGAATTATACACATGAGTGGCCATAAGAACTTCAAAACAAATCTAAAATTTCTTAGCTAGAGAAAATGCATAGCAATATAAAATTTAATTTATTTAATGAAAATAAGAATGAATTTCCAAAGACCTGCATAAGAGTATTGGAAATCAAAGGGGATTCCCAATAATCTAAAAAATCTCTATGGTCAAATTCATTTCCAACCAAAATTGTGTAGCTAAGAGGGTTTGGGCACGAAGGATTAACAATAATATTGATTCTTCTACCATTAAGTACTAGAGTTGAATGCAAGAAAAAAAGTGTTTAGATAGTGCAAGGCATGATTAACACTATTTTGGTCTTCTAGAGGAGTAAGGAAGGTTTTGGTGCTCAAAGTTATAGGTCTCGAATTCCCAAAGTTAGATAATTATTTGAATGTGAAGGATGTCAAACTCAAAGCAACTAACCTCTAACTTATGAACTCATGTAGAGAAACACTAGAGTAATTTTCTAAAGCAAGTAAGACCTTTTAATTTTTTGAAATGAACAAGACAACTGAGAGGGGGGGTGAATCAGTTGTAACAAATTAAACCTTCAAAACCCTCAACAGTAATCAGATCCACAAGCATTCATTAAACCCTTATTTTGTTAGTTTGATTAAACATGAAATGCAGATAACAGGAACTGAACTCGCAACACCATGCACAAGAGTACACCAGATTTACGTGGAAAACCCAATGAGGGAAAAACCACAGTGAGGATTAGCTCACAATATATAAGTAATAACAAAATTGGTACGAAGGGGCTCATTGCTAGAATAGGACACAATGTCCAAAAAAGCTCAAAACTAGGGCTCACTGCCATAGACAGAATACAAGAAGATAGAAGAAGAATGTTACACAGAGAAAAAAATTCTCAATGCAACAAAGAGTTCACCACAATTGCTCGCACACTTTCACAATCTCACATGAAAGATTTCAGATGCCTTCAGCTCACTACCTTCAGGAACCCTAACATGAAGTTTGCACTTCTCTGCTCAATTTCGCATCACGCACATCACTTGCATAAATATTGCATCTATCTTAATTCTTACTCTTTCTCTCCCCCTCTTGCATCAACACCATACATATTTATATCAATTTCTACCTCAAAGACTTTCTCCAATGTCGGCCACTAGTCATTATATGTACAAATTCAAAATAGGTCGGCACCTAAACATTCCCGTAGTGGATAGGAATGAAAGAAGACCTACATAAATCCTTAATTAGGACCCAAATAGATCCAAACACACTTCAACATTGATGAAAAGCAAAGAAAGAAAACAATTACCTCATTCTATTTTTTTGCCAAAACTCAAACATTCATAGTTTGCTCATTCACCTTTTCCTTCTTAATCAATCGGTTCAAACACACTTTGCATTTAGAGTTCCAAATATCTATAGAACCTTCAAAATACCTTTACCATATTTAATTTGACAAATTCAAGCCAAATATGCTGCCTCACAACTATCTTTTATTAGATTTATACATTCTTGCATCCAAGACTCAAACCTTAGCATCATGGCTAAATCGGGTGTAACTTTCAAACCAAATTGAATCTACAAAACCTAAATACATTTTTGAGTACCCATTTTGGTCATTAAAAACATATATAATTTTTAGGTACACTTGTTTTGGAACACATGCTTGCTGTCCTGACTTCTTTGCTACTAATTAGGCCTAAATAGGCAGATATGCATGTAAACAGTCACCTATAACTTTCACAAATAAATTAATTAATCCAATCACTCTGGTGATACTTTATAGGACCTTATTTCAGAAATTTCCTCCAATTTTTAGAAAAATCCAACGGTTAAATTTTGAGAAACACAATTTTTACTACAAACTGTTACCCTAGATCAGGATTTGGACTGTATTTAAAAAATTTAGCATAACTTCTTTAAAAATGAACCAATCTGCATGAAACTTGAACTAAATGGAAGGTGGTTGGATGATTTACCATTTACAATCATTTAGGCTCACTTTTATGTCCGTAAAGATCCGT
Source organism: Sequoia sempervirens (assembly GCA_007258455.2). Lineage (NCBI taxonomy): Eukaryota > Viridiplantae > Streptophyta > Pinopsida > Cupressales > Cupressaceae > Sequoia > Sequoia sempervirens. Next base: position 122,902,798 of record VDFB02026320.1, read on the forward strand.
ACAAGGGTCTGAAACACATAATTTTGTAGAAAATGCACAAAAATAGTGACATTCTTTATTCAAACTTTAAATCTCCATCACCCACACCCAATACAAATGTACAATGGAATTTTATAGGAATTATAAGATTTTTATTCAGTTTCTATCCAAATTCTGACTCCTTGTGACTCAAATGAATCTTCAACTACCTTTACATAATTATGTAACTTTGTTAACAATTGTCGACAACTTTATACCTTGTTTACATTTTTGCACTTTTTGGACTTTAGTGATCTTTATAATAGCCTAAAGAGATACAAATGACTCCTTTCCATCCTATTACAAATCAAAGATGCCATATTAAGCAAATTGGAGAAATAATGTTGCAAGGGTGCCCCTGCACCAAACATGCTTCCACAAGCCTCGCATGTAGTGCTAAACACAAGGTCATCCAACACTCGTGCAAAACACCGTAATCATTAAGTACACACTTCCCCAAACCAAGCAAAAAGTTTTGGACAACATAATTCACTTGAAATCAATCCAGAATAATCCATGAACTACTTAAGATTCATCAAACACTTCATCCAAGCTCGCATCAACAAATACTTCAACTTAGAACAACTAGTTGTTAATGTTATGACAGCTTCGGTAGCTCCTTCCAGCTCAGCTTCGCAGTGAAAAATAAATTTGAATGATAGCCATAGGCTATTCAAATTATATTTATTATTTTGGGCCGACATAAAAGTTTCTTTTGATATTTATCCTTCTTTAAGAAATGTTTAATTAAGGCCGACCTTTGTAAAAGGATCTTGAAATATATTGAGGCCGACATGTAAGGTTTTGGTTCATATACTTATACACAGCTTGTTCATCGAATAGATATATATTTGATAGCTCTCTTCCAGTCCGATCACAGAAAAGTGCGAATACATCTGAGAAGCTCCTCATTGTCAAGTGCGAATACATCTGAGAAGCTCGTCATTGTCAAGTGCATATATAACAAGAGAAGCTCGTCATTATCAAAGGCGAATATAACAAAGAAGTGCGATCTTATCAGATGCGAATTACATCAAATACAATCAGAATATTAGATCTGTGTTAGCCGTGATCACCTCATGGTGCGGACTATGCAAAGGGACAGTGAGAATTCATCTGAAATCCGAGTGTGCATTCACTGGTTTTGAGATCTCATACAAGTGCGAACAGGTTCCAGATTTAAGTGCGCATCTACCAGTGATTAGTGCGAACTCTGAGATTCATGTGCGCATTCACCAGTTCGGTGATTTCATTCAAGGTCGACCTATCAGTGATCTAATCTTGAAATTACCAGATCGGTTCTATCAAGTGTTGGTAAAGTCTGGGAGTTTGAAGACCTACTGTGTTAAGCAAACATCATTAGATCTATATTCTCAGGTGTGATCCAGAGCGTGCTATCTGTCATTCTTTATTGCTTGACACCTGTTATTGGTCTTGTGTTAGACCTTATTGTATTTTGTAAATCTTTTACTGTTGCATCAAATATATAAGAGAGATCTTTGTTGCTGGGTTTTTCTCCCTCAAGAGGAGGGTTTTCCCAGGGTACATGCTGTGTCATTTTGTCTGATTTTGATTTAATTTTCTGTGCATTTACTTCTGATCACAAAATTTAACACTAGTAACCCTTAATTACATACTGATAAATGAAACTCACATTGTGCAGCACCAAATCAAGTAAAAACTTGAATAAAAAAAGATAAAAGCATTATAAGAAACTTTCCAAATCTGCACAACCTGAAGCCAAATAGAAGAGAATACGTTTCTCCCAGACCACGTAAAACATCATTGAACAACTAGTTCAAACACTGGTGAAAATATCTCCCATTGTACAAAAATTCAGAAACCTAAATTTTGAATATAGAAACCTTTGATACCCTTGAATAACCTATAAGATCCGCACAGTCATAGTATCAACACTGAAAGAACACATAACACAATATCATAGCACACTATTAACATTTACACAACACAATTTACTTTGTTTATTAAATTTTCTAAAAAGCACTTGGAAACCAAGTACCAAAGACATCATCTCAGCTTATTACTTCATTCCAACTCACCTTTAGAATCTACAACAAAATAATAGCTCCATGTACTCACAACACTTCCTCGATGTCTCAACTTCACATGCACAACCTATTTTCCTCTTTTCCACAAGTTTATCAATATCCTCAACATCTTCATTCCATAGTTGAAATCAATTACAACACCAGTCAGTAGACTTCCTATTGACATCAATGACAAAACCATCATTCTTGCAACAAACTTCAACCTCAAATAGACCTAGGGGGATTCCATAGAGGTATCTTGAATAGGATTAAACACAACTAAATATGGACAATTTGATAAGTTGATGTAGTAGTACCTAATGTATGCCTAACCCCAAAAGTTGTCCCTAGTACAAGGACTAATCTACTACTATAAACTCTAATAAGGTGATAAGTACATAACTATATAACAATAGGATGTGGGTATGCATAACATGAATCTCTAGGATGATAAACATTTAAGGATAATTAAAGATGTTTTTCCTAGTTATAATGCTAAATCATGAGGTTCATATAATCTACTTCTACTCCTAACCTACTACTATAAGATGTTTTCAATTTAAGCATATAATAGAATATTTCTTTTTGGATTGTGCCTATACATTTGGTTATAGAGTCCAAGCATACCACGAGGAAGAAAAATTCAAAATCGTAAAGGAATATGAGCTATACCTACATATGCATCATAAACAACAATATCAAGCAACTGAATATTCTTAGTGAATAGTCCTAGATTACATAGAGATTCGTGTGGAATGAAAATAACCATAAAATATTTTAATACATTATAATGAGTCCCATTTATCAAATATTCATTATATTTATACCAAATAATTGGCTTGAGGAAACCCTACACAATAACTTCTCAAAAAATATACAAATGGAATCATGGAGACATTCAATTGTAACAATCATTTACAATCTCAACCTCCTCGATATTTAAAAATATGTGTTTATCTAATGGAAATTGGATTTATGGGAGTTGAAACCCTAGAATCCCCTTTGTCTTGTAGTCACATGGAAGAAAAAAATGGCAAACATTTGTTTGGAGAAAGAAATGGTATATATAACACTTTGTTTGGTCATTGAATCCTTAGCGAATTGACTGAGAATCAAATTTCATCAATGTTGTTTGTGGAAAAAGTTGAAATCCAATGAAGTACATTGAAATAACATATTGAAGCTTGCATGGAAATCATTCACATCTTAGACGCAACTATTACATTAATGATAACATAATCAATCTCACCTTCCATCATTTGAAATACATTTCAATATGTTCCCTTAATATATACAATAATTTATGGGTGGGAAAATCCCCTTTGAGTAGTTATAACATCAAATATGGAAATTAATGGTGACTTGGGACATGAAGGGAGGTAGGGAGGAGTGAAAAATGTAGAACATGTTAGTTTTAGAGTTTTGAGGATCAAGGGTTGGGGATATCTCATAACCAATACAAATTGTTGAGGATTGAGAGAACATCATGCCTCATGCCCAAAGAAATAAAATAAAGGTACCTCCATGTCACTAACTCCAAAAGGATGCATGAAGGAAATTATTGATATTTGAGGATCAAGGATACTGAGGAATTCATCCCTTAAGGCATGCAAGTAAGAATAGTTCTAAACTCATAATCCTGATAATGTAATATAGTGAAAAGTGTCAGGGATCAAGAATAAGTGATACTTCATACCTTGGACCATATTAAGATATTCTCACATCTCCAATTTTGATAAAACATATACAAGAAAACATCAAAAGTTGAGGATAAAGGATACTAAGAAAGTACCTAAGTTAAGGGATGGATGAAACTTTGGATCCAAAAGATAACTTGGTATAAAAGATCCAAGAGTCAAGGGTCAAAGAAAGACATGCCAATAAGAGAAATAATAAAACATCAATGAAGGGAAGGGAAAGAAAAGGTCGAACGAAAGGGATTCCTAGAAGGAAAACATTGAAATCTAGATAGGATAAGGATATGAAGATCGAGGTTAGAGAAAAGCTATGCTCGAGTGGGAAAGCCTGATATTATGATAGGGATAAAGGAAGAGGTGAAGTTAGGAGAAATACCATGAAGGGAAACTTTGAAACTCAAACATGGGCATAGTCCTTAAAAATTGAACATAAAACCTCCACACTTATATCTTTTGGGAGCTTTGAAACTTCCAATAAATCAATAGGCACATGGGAGATGAAAAGGGAGAACACCTATGCAAAATTTGATAAAAGGAGACCCATTAGGAGTTATAAAAATTGGTTACTTATGATGGATAAAATAAGGTAAAAATGCATAAAGTGGGATAGGATTTAAGCACAATTGGACACAATAAAACTGGGTGCCAACAAAAGGATTCATCGATGAAATGGTCATTAATTAGTTGAATATTAGATTTTGGTAGGGAAATACATTTAACCCTCTATTAGGTAGTTATGTTGGCTAGCAAATATTCAAATCCTTCAACTACAAGAATATACAACTCGGTTGGAGCAAGAGGGAAGCCTTGGAAAATGGAGTGAAAAATTAAAAAAAAAGAGTATTATTATTTACCATTAATGGTGAGACAAGCCAAGGCATCTATAAAGAGCATTTGAATTGACTAGAGAAAATGGGGGCCAAACTTGAGGGCTTGAAGCATGTCCAGAATAAATGAATTCATTGATGCCATGGGATTTAACAAAGTCTATTTTGATGAAAATAATTTTTTATTGATAATGGCAAACAAATTATATACCATTGTCAACATAAATAATATTTTCCAACATATATCTTCTTTTGATGAAGCCATTTTTTAAGGCTAGACAATAAATAGAAGTGATGAATGTAATGTGCAAGAGCTTTGACTATGATCTTGTAAGAAGTCTTTAAAAAAGTGACTAACTACCAAATACAAATTTTATCAAGATGACCCACCTTATTTATAAATTTAATCACATGTATTTATAATATCACTTAGGGAACCTATTGCAAAAGCTTCCAAGTAAACTTGGGAAAACATCATAGCTAGTGGCTTTATCATTACCCATGGAGAAATTTTCTTCATAAATATTTTCCAAAGTGATTTTCTAGTCACATAGATCCCATTGAGAAATGAATAGCTTACAAGGGACCACACTCATGCACCAGTGAAGAGCTTAATTAGATTCAAAATAAAGCACTTGAATTTGAATGTCTACTAATAATGGAAAACAAAAACTTGGATAATAACAAGAGATTCATATAGGAATTTTTGGCCTTCTCTAACGTTATTGATTTTATAAGGAATTCAAAAAACACTAAGGGATTGAAAAAATTCTTTAGAAACCTTATCCCTATTCAAGCCAATGCAAATGGGCTTTAATTTGATCTCATCAAGTTATATGATTAAGCAATGTGCAATAATAGAGTGGGATAAAATGGAAGCACCTCCAACTTGATGATGGTATGATAAAGCTCCAAGTTGGTGTCCTAAAATGAGTGATGATAGAACAAAGTCATCATGGTCCATTTAATGGTGTCATTCCACCACTAGACCTAGCCAATCCCACGAGGACATGTCTCAAGACTTGAAATGTATTAAGTATGGGCTAGCATGGGATTATGACTAAATAATGATGTGTTGAGGTGAATTTAAATTTTGAGATATTTGGGAATTGTAGCTTGCAACCTACTAAAAAATTGGAAAAAAATTTGATGTTAAATAACATTATCTAGTACTATCTCTGCCAATAATAAAAGCAACTAGAAAATGAAAAGATAGGCTAACCCGACAATATAATCTTGTTTAGGTTTTTAAGGATTATTTTTGTACTTGAATGCAAGGTTTTACATGTGTACCATGGAAAATCAAAATGGTGATAGCCAAGATTAGGATTGAAAAGGCAAAATTTATCACACATGTAATACCAATTCTCTATTTTGCTAGATGTCCATATTATAAGGAGGTGGCCACATTTATCAAATGTCATATTGAGCATATTGAAATATCCACACACAAGACAAGAGGCAATGGGAAGAGATTATGTAATAATCTAACACCAAAGAAAATATATTTCATCATTAGAAGTGTAAATATTAATAACCCCGCGAGATTTATTATTAATATTAAAGAGAACTCACAAGGAAAAAATAGTGAGGTCATGTATGTGAGTGATTGTATTGCTACCACATGAGTGAAATGAAAGTGGAAATTCCTCCATTATTTGGCTCATAATCACTAAGAAAAAAGTAAACTTTTGGCCATGTGACATGATAAATAATAGAATTCATGAAACCCACACTTTTAAAGTCCTATAAACAAAAGACATCTAGATTGAGAAATCTTTATCTAACATCCCACATGATGTATTTTTGTAATGAAGTGAATTTGCACCCCTGGAAAATTCCCCATTTGCATCCCCTCACCTTAGAAAAATTAAATCCAACAATGCATTTCCACCTCACCCATTCACATTCTAGACCCACTTGGTGGTTGTCTATAGTGTTGGTGGGGGAATTTTTGTCAGGGACGCTAGCGCGGCGTGCAGACGTCTATGTAGCGCGCTGCCATCCTGGCACAATTCCTACCTCTAGAATCTATAGAGGCATTAGACTTCTCCATTGGAAATGAATAGTAATTCCCCTGTGCCCTTGACCAACCTCGAATGGCTCTTTTGGGTTGGTTTTCACTTCAAAACATCTCATTCTTCATGCAATTCAATCTCTACACACACACTTCTTGATTCTCACTTCACATTTTGAGACACTTTGGCTTGATCATACTTCACTTCTTATTGCACTTTTTCTACCATTTGAGGTGCGACTTGGTGTCTTGTGAGACTACTTCTTCATTGTTGCAGCGATGTTGACTTTACCAAGCTTTCATCTTCCTCTACGTGCTTGAGGGCATCTTGATTAGGAAGGTGATATTGTTTCATTTCTTCGTTTCCATAACATTGTCATTTTATTTGCATAGCATAGTGTTGTTGACATTGCTTGGTATTTCTTCCATTGTTTTCTTTATCATATTAAATCTATCTCATGGCTATTCTCGTTGTTCGTGGAAGTGGGAACACTGATACGGGGGTTTGACTACGGTAAGCCTCGAACAGCCCCAACATTTTTCTCTATTCTATTGTGTGTAGGTTTTGCATTCGTGTGGAGCTCGTGGGAGGCTGGACCATTCATAAGTAGAAGTTTTGTCACCTTTTTATCCTTGTTAAGTTCTAGCTAGAACCTTAAAGTATTTCTCTCGTTATTCAGTTATTCTTCCATTTTCTATTTTCATTATCGCATTAAACCACATTAGTTAAGTAGTTAGCTCAATTCCTGGGGTTTTGTACTACATTTCATACTTTTTGTCCATACAAACGTTAGTGCACCTGTGAGACGCTAGCGTGTCATGATGTCATCCTTGTTTTGCGCTACTATCCTCTAGCAAAGTGTTGTTTGAGGTGCAGTCTAAAATCTAGGAACTTGCTCTCTTAACCCCTAAAACTCTCGAGTTAGTAGAAAGATAGCAGTACTGAGAGTTCTCTTCTTTCTCTATCTTGAATGTGTTACATCTTGTCTAAACCTTTTGTCTAGCTTGAGGTAGATTAGGGCTGTTGATTGTTCTAGACCCTCCTATGACTCGGGGTCCTGAGCATTCAGTCCCCTTCCTCTACATTTTGGTGAACCTGACGTGAAACATTTTAGTTCTGATTGGTAGTGTTGAAATACCCTTCCCTCATATTCTAGGAGTGTTGTGGGTGTGAGTGTTGCAAGGCTCCTAGCCTTGCAACCCAACCTACAACCCTTAGTGGCATAGCCGAAAGGTTTCCTAAGCATTACAAAGTGAAACCTTGAGTGGGTCACTGTCTAATTATGAAACCCTTGGGGGCTCTTGCGAATGTTTTGTCTAGTGTACGTAAACATGGTCTCCTTACATCTACCCATCCCATCTACACAACCTATGAGTGGATCTCCTACTATGACATTCACCTCGTAGGATTTTCCAATGAACCCTAATAGAGAACCATCCCCTTTGTACATCCATGCTTGTATCAATGGGAATACTGTAACTGGTGTACTCGTTGACCCTACATGTTGGGTGAATGTCATTATAGAGGAAATCATATTGATAAAAATTTTGCATAAGGATGGATATGAGGAGTCTAGAAGCATTATACATATAAATGATGGGATTTCTGTCCCTCCCATCGGTTATATCACCTTGTTAGTCCTGGCTGGGCCCAAGACTGTGAATGTTCTCTTTGACATCATCCTGGGGTCTAAACTATTCAGAGTGAAACTAGGCATTCCCTAGCTAGTTTCCATGAATGCAATTCCCTCGATAATCCATAAGTGCTTGAAGTTTTCCCATGAGGGTTTTGTGCATGTAGTCCACAACACCAATTATAAATTGATGATTGTGCATGGGGGCTACTCACTTGATCACTTTTGGCCTACCCTGTTGGTATGCTTCCTCCTAGGGTAGACCTATTGTATCAAACCTATGTGAAGTACAAGAGTGGGGGCATAACGCCAAAGGTGATATACCCTCCTTCTCCCTATGCCATTTTGCATAGAGCTTGCATGAAGGCAAAACAAGAGGTTGCCTTGGTCACTCAAAAAAGAGAAGAGAATTCTACCCAGGGCCTCTCTTCTTCTTCTTCTTCTTATGTTGTTCCACCTGCTTCTTCCTCTTGCCCTATTGTGACGCCATCAAATTTTGTTCCTATACATTTTCTAGGGATTTTGATGGTGCCCGCTTGGAAAAATCCCAAGCATCTGATGTTTGAACTTCCTATCTTACCCATAGTGCCTTGGCCCATTTTGTATGGTAAGTGGAAGGGTCCCCTTGGAGTGTCTTTTATGTCAGCCTTTGTGGCCTTCTACTACTCCTACCTCTAAGGTAGTGAACGGGAAGAAGCCCGCCACTGAGGTGCTCGAGCTTTCTCCCCTTGCTATTGTTGCATCTCCCTCTCCATCTCTTCCTCCTATTCCAATCTAGGAGTCCCTCCCTCCACCGAAAATGGTCGTGATGGATACTTCGATGGTTGAACAAGAGTCTTTCGTCCCTTCTCAGGTTGTAGCCTCCAGCTCCCAGAGTCATAGAAACTACCTTGCGCATGAGCACAAGCATCACATCAGAGGAAGGCTTTGGCTACTGAGCAGGCCTCCTTGTGGAAGAAGGAAGGGAAATAACAACTCCCACTTCAACATCTTTTGTTGTGTCCTTCTCTTCCTCTCTTTCTGCTTCAATTCCCTCAACCTCAATCTTGCTTTTGGCTCCTCCTGCGAGCATGAATGATCCTCACCCAAAGAGGGTGCAGGTATTCATTGCTCCTTCAATTGAGCCTCCCCTTCTAATGTCCCTTTTGGACATCCCACCCTTTTCCAAACCTGTGGAAATGTCGAATACCTCGGTGGTGTCTGTCACAGTTTTCTCCTCTTCCTGCTTGTCCTCTGCTTCATTTGTGGGGATCTCGTATCCTCTGATGAAGCAAAAAATGGAGGATGACCCTGCTAGTAATGGGGGTCAAAAGAAGGGTTTTCTTTCTTCGAAGGGTGGTTCTGCATTGGCTTGTGTTGTCCTATTGATGGAGGAAGCCCTAGTGTCCCCGAAGTTCATCACATGGCACTTTGATAAAGTGCATGTTCAACTCTATAGACGATATCTCATCCCTATCAATGATTTTTATGAGATCAGTGACGTTCACCTCACAAAAAATGAGTGGAGAAGACCTCGAGGGGCCTTCTTCCTTGCATCTTGTTGCAAGAGGGTAAGAGGGTACCCCCCTTGATATTCTGCCATTGCAGGTTCATCTGCCCTCCCCTTATAGTGATCTAGACTGGGAGAACGATGACCTCTTGGTTGATGAGGACTAGGGGGAACCTCTTCTTTATCTGTAGATTAGATTTTATGTGTGTATATTGCATTCCCCAATGCTTGTTTTATGTGTTATTGGATGACCCTTGTCACCCTCATAGGTGCTTGGATACAAGAGTGCTTTTGTGTCGTAAAACTTCTTCTACTTGTCACTTCATTCTTCTTTTTGTTGTGCTTTGATTTTTCAACAATTGGGTATGATGCAAAGTGTTGGGGGCATGTAGGCCTCCCTTCCATGTTGAGCCAATTTTTTATTTTTATTTTATTTTCACGTACCTTCTTCAAATGGTCTAATATAGTACGAGATTGATGACAGTTCATTTATATATTATTATACTTATCTATCTATATTTATGAGTAGCTCTGACCCTGAAATATCAAATCCCCCTATCTCTCATTCATTATGTCATTGCTTGTCCTTTCTTTTTATCTTTTATTTGCTTCCTTTGTGATGTTGTGATGCTCATGTGTTGCCCCTTGTGTGTGTGAAAACATTACCACAGTTACATCTCGTTATGTTCCGCGGGCCACAACATTACTTTCATGCTTGATTTTCTCTCCTTAGGATGCCACATGCCTCTATTTTTAGCACACACCATCCTAAGGGGTGGCAATCATACCACTTCGATTTTCAAGAGATGCATTTTGTGGCCAACGAATATCTTCTTGAAAATCTCTACCTTTTTTTTCAAAATATTTTTCAAAAATTGCATTCTTCAACATGGATCCCTGGATGAATTTTTCTTTCATCTTGGATTCATAAGATAGAATCCAGACTTGCCCTTGTGAGGGAACATTCTTTATTTCGAGTTCCTTGATGAAATGAATCTTTTAGAAGGAATCCTTGATGCTAGAATCATTGGTGAAAAATTCTATTTCTTTTCAAAAACGTTATCACTTTCAAACTGAGCGTCCCTTGAGTGGACCCCCTTTTCTTTTGAAGGGTTCCCAAGGGACCCCTTTGAAAACTCTTCCTTAAATTGTTGAATTTCTATGTGACAGTCTTCCTGTCTTCATGCATGGCTTTTTTTTGTCATCTAACATGTTTTTTCTGCGGATTAACATGTTGCTTTGTAGGTGCACTTTTGAAGCTGCTCTTCAATCAGATTTTGTGGAGCCTCTTACATCCGACTTCCTTCAGTACCGAGCACTTGGGGGGCACCTCCTTTGCAATTCCAAGGACCTATGAAGTGCGTACATCTTGTGAGATCTCTTTGTTCAACTTTGTAGCTCTGAGGACCTACAGAGCCTTTTGTTCACCATCCGTAGGTCTGCAGATCTACGATGCATGTTTCTTCAACTCTCCTTAGGTTCGAGGACACGTGGAGTGAGCTTTTCTTCCTATGCTTTTGGGAAATTTATATTTCGGTATACTTCCTTGAAAGTTAATGTATACAATTCTAAACTCTTTTTGATCTACTTTACCTCGCATCTGGTAGCACATATGCTCACTAATGTGGGGGGAAAATGTAATGGAGTGAATTTTCACCCTTCACAAATTCCCTGTTTGCATCCCCTCACCTTAGAAAAATTATATATGGCATGCATTTCCACCTCACCCATTCGCATTCCACCCACTTGGCGGCTGTCTATAGTGTCAGTGGGGGAATTTTTGTCGGGGATGCTAGCATGGCATGCAGACATCTGTGCGGTGCACTATCATCCTGACAGGATTCCCGCCTCTGGAATCTATAAAGGTGTTACACTCCTCCATCGGTGATGAAGAGTAACGCCCCTGTGCCCTTGACCAACCTCAAACCGCTCTTTTAGGCTGGTTTTCACTTCAAAACATCTCATTCTTCATGCATTTCGATCTCTACACACACACTTCTTGATTATCACTTCACATTTTGAGACACTTTGGCTTGATCATACTTCACTTCTTGTTGCACTTTTTCCACCATTGGAGCTGTGACTTGGTGTCTTGCAAGACTGCTTCTTCATTGTTGTGGTAACATCAACTTTACCAAGCTTGCATCTTCCTTTATGTGCTTGAGGGCATCTTGATTGGGAAGGTGATATTGTTTCATTTCTTCATTTCCATAGCATTGTCATTTGATTTGTGTAGCATAGTGTTGTTTCCATTGCTTGGTATTTCTTCCATTGTTTTCTTTATTGTATTTTCTATTTTGTGGCTATTCTAGCTGTCCGTGGAGGTGGGAAGAACACTGAAACGGGGGTTTGACTGCGACAAGCCCCAACATTTTTCCTCGTTCTATCGTGTGTAGGTTTTGCGTTTGTGTGGAGCTTGCGAGAGGCTAGACCATTCATAAGTCAATTTTTTTTCACCTTTTTATCCTTGTTAAGTTCTAGTTAGAACCTTAAAGTATTTCTCTCATTATTCAGTTATTATGTCATTTTCTATTTTCATTATCATATTAAACCGCATTAGTTAATTAGTTAGCTCAATTCCTAGGGTTTTGTACTAAATTTTGTACTTTCTGATGTAAAAATTCTCACACAATCAAATCCAAAAAACTTGTTGATGAACATTATGGATTGTGGAAAATTGATATCATTAATTCGTACTTTATGTCTGTACGAACTCCAGTGCACCTATGTGACGCTAGCGCGCAACGTTGTCATCCCTATTATGTGTTGTTGTCCTCTGGAAAAGAGTTGTCTGAGGTGCGGTCTAAAATCTGGGAACCTGCTCTCTTAACCCCTGAAACTCTCAGGTTATCAGAAAGATAGCAGTACTGAGAGTGCTCTTCTTTCTCTATCTTGAATGTCTTACAACTTCTCTAAACCTTTCATCCAACTTGAGGTAGATCAGGGTAGATAATCGTTCTAGACCCTTTTGTGACCCACGGTCCCAAGCGTTCGGTCCCCCTCCTCTACAATTTTGTTATATGAGCCTAACCCTATAGTGTGTATTAGGTTATGAGTAATCAACTTGTGGCTAAATAATCATTAATATAATCATATGTAGGTATTTAGGTCATCCTAGGAGTTATACTTAAGTATCTAAGTTAGATTGGGTAGTATCAAAGTTATCAATATGGTATATATAGGAGGTGAGGCTAGTTATTATTATCAAGATGAGTCTTGAGTTCTTATTAAATATTATTGTAGGTATCCATCTTGAAGTGGCATCTTATTATCAAGTATTTGCAACATATTTCCTATTATATTATTCTATTGTTCAAGTTATTTCATAACAAGTGACATAAGAGCATGATCTTGGCACCATGAAGGCAAGGCATTTTTTTCAATTTTGGAGGTCATTTTGGAAGTGAATATCTCTTAGATTTTGGTAAATATTTTCCTTATTTTGAGGGGGTTTCAAAGACATTGAATCTTCTATAGTCCAAATGGAAGAGAAATTTGAGTAGAATTAAGCAATTTATTATAGAATTAGGGTTTTCACTAAATTCATGTGAGAAGCACATATCTCTCTAATTTTGGAAAAAAAAATATTTTGGAGGGTTTATTAAGGGCATATAGGAGTGTTTAAAGTCCAAATTTTAGAGAATTTGAAATAGAATTAAGTGATTTGTTGCCGAATTAGGGTTTCCAACAAATTTTCTCTCAAGATTGCAAATCAACTAATTTCTTGGAGATATTATTGGGAAGTGAGATCCAAGGCCTATTAAGCTATAGTAAAAGCTTTAGATTGATTGGATTTATTTTGTGTGATTTATTGTGAAATTAGGGTTTTCACTAAACTTATTCCCAAGGCTACAGATCAATGAAGTTTTTGAATATATATTTGGGAGGTTACTTCTTCATAACAAGAAGTAGCAAAAGAAAGAGAAGAATATGAATAAGAAAAAGAACAAGAAGAGAAATAAAAAGAACAAGAACAAAAAGCAATAGAAGAATAAGTAGTATTAGAAGCAAAAAAAGGAGATAAATAAGAAACAAAAAAAAAGATGAAGATGAAGATTTTATGCAAATGCATGGACATAATTAATTAGCATTAAGGATAATGTTTTTTTAAAGAGGGGGTAAATATTATGCCGCTACCCCCATAATGTGTATTGTGTTATAAGTAATTGGCTTGTTGCTACCTTAACTCTTAAATAAGTTACATAATCATTATTACAATTATATATATGTATCTAGGTCATTCCAAGAGACATACTTAAGTATCTAAGTCAATTTGGATGGTATCCAAGGCATTAGTATGGTGTATATAAAAAGTATTTGTTAGTTAGTATCATCAAGATGCATATTAAGTTCTTATTAAAGACTATTGGAGGTATCCCCCTTCAAGTGGATTAGGAGGTTTCCCCCTCAAAGTGGCATATTATTATCAAATATTTGAAACATATTTCCTATTATGTTCTTCTATGGTGCAATTTAGTTCATTACATATTTCCTCTTAGGGTTAGTAAATCCTTGAACATTGCATAAAATAAAATTCATGAAAGAGGATAATTGAGGAGCATGTCATCTTATTGAGCTCATCAAGAGGTCCACAACTATTCTTTAAGAAATCATCCTCTACGAACATCACCATTTTTGGAGATT
>VDFB02026320.1:122917271-123026735 GCA_007258455.2 Sequoia sempervirens
GACTAAATAATGATGTGTTGAGGTGAATTTAAATTTTGAGATATTTGTGAATTGTAGCTTGCAACCTACTAAAAAAATGGAAAAAAATTTGATGTTAAATAACATTATCTAGTACTATCTTTGCCAATAATAAAAGCAACTAGAAAATGAAAAGATAGGCTAACCTGAAAATATAATCTTGTTTAGGTTTTTAAGGATTATTTTTGTACTTGAATGCAAGGTTTTACATGTGTACCATGGAAAATAAAAATGGTGATAGCCAAGATTAGGATTGAAAAGGAAAAATTTATCACATGTAATACCAATCCTCTATTTTGCTAGATGTCCATATTATAAGGAGGCGGCCACATTTATCAAATGTCATATTGAGCATATTGAAATATCCACACACAAGACAAGAGGCAATGGGAAGAGATTATGTAATAATCTAACACCAAAGAAAATATATTTCATCATTAGAAGTGTAAATATTAATAACCCCGTGAGATTTATTATTAATATTAAAGAGAACTCACAAGGAAAAAATAGTGAGGTCATGTATGTGAGTGATTATGTTGCTACCACATGAGTGAAATGAAAGTGGAAATTCCTCCATTATTTGGCTCATAATCACTAAGAAAAAAGTAAAATTTTGGCTATGTGACATGATAAATAATAGAATTCATGAAACCCACACTTTTAAAGTCCTATAAACAAAAGACATCTAGATTGAGAAATCTTTATCTAACATCCCACATGATGTATTTTTGTAATGAAGTGAATTTTCACCCCTAGAAAATTCCCCATTTGCATCCCCTCACCTTAGAAAAATTAAATCCAACAAGGCATTTCCACCTCACCCATTCACATTATAGACCCACTTGGTGGTTGTCTATAGTGTTGGTGGGGGAATTTTTGTCAGGGACGCTAGCGCAGCGTGCGGATGTCTATGTAGCGTGCTGCCATCCTGACACAATTCTTGCCTCTGGAATCTATAGAGGCGTTAGAATTCTCCATTGGAAATGAATAGTAATGCCCCTATGCCCTTGACCGACCTCGAATGGCTCTTTTGGGTTGGTTTTCACTTATAAACATCTCATTCTTCATGCAATTCAATCTCTACACACACACTTCTTGATTCTCACTTCACATTTCGAGACACTTTGGCTTGATCATACTTCACTTCTTATTGCACTTTTTCTACCATTTGAGCTGTGAATTGGTGTCTTGTGAGACTACTTCTTGATTGTTGCGGCGATGTTGACTTTACCAAGCTTGCATCTTCCTCTACGTGCTTGAGGGCATCTTGATTAGGAAGGTGATATTGTTTCATTTCTTCATTTCCATAGCATTGTCATTTGATTTGCGTAGCATAGTGTTTTTGACATTGCTTGGTATTTCTTCCATTGTTTTCTTTATCATATTAAATCTGTCTCATGGCTATTCTTGTTGTTTGTGGAAGTGGAAACACTGATACGGGGGTTTGACTACGGCAAGCCCCGAACAGCCCCAACATTTTTCTCTATTCTATTGTGTGTAGGTTTTGCATTTGTGTGGAGCTTGTGGGAGGCTGGACCATTTGTAAGTCAAAGTTTTGTCACCTTTTTATCCTTGTTAAGTTCTAGTTAGAACCTTAAAGTATTTCTCTCATTATTCAGTTATTCTGCCATTTTCTATTTTCATTATCGCATTAAACCACATTAGTTAAGTAGTTAGCTCAATTCCTGGGGTTTTGTTCTACATTTCATACTTTTTGTCCATACGAACGTTAGTGCACCTGTGAGATGCCAGCGTGTCATGATGTCATCCTTGTTTTGCGCTACTATCGTCTAGCAGAGTGTTGTTTGAGGTGCAGTCTAAAATCTAGGAACTTGCTCTCTTAACCCCTAAAACTCTCGAGTTAGTAGAAAGATATCAGCACTGAGAGTGCTCTTCTTTCTCTATCTTGAACGTGCTACATCTTTTCTAAACCTTTTGTCTAGCTTGAGGTAGATCAGGGCTATTGATCGTTCTAGACCTTCCTATGACTCGGGGTCCTGAGCATTTTGTCCCCTTCCTCTACATTTTGGTGAACCTGACGTGAAACATTTTAGTTTTGATTGGTAGTGTTGAAATACCCTTCCCTCGTATTCTAGGAGTGTTGTGGGTGTGAGTGTTACAAGGCTCCTAGCATTGCAACCCTACCTACGACCCCTAGTGGCATAGCCGAAAGGTTTCCTAAGCATTACGAAGCGAAACCTTGAGTGGGTCACTGTCTAATTTTGAAACCCTTGGGGGCTCTTGCGAATGTTTTGTCTAGTGTACGTAAAAATAGTCTCCTTACATCTACCCATCCCATCTACACAACCTATGAGTGGATCTCCTACTATGACATTCACCTCGCAGGATTTTCCAATGAACCCTAATAGAGAACCATCCCCTTTGTGCATCCATGCTTGTATCAATGGGAATACTGTAATTGGTGTACTTGTTGGCCCTACATGTTGGGTGAATGTCATTATAGAGGAAATCATATTGATAAATTTTTTGCATAAGGATGGATATGATGAGTCTAGAAGAATTATACGTATACACGATGGGATTTATGTGCCTCCCATCGGTTATATCACCTTGTTAGTCATGTCTGGGCCTAGGACTGTGAATGTGCTCTTTGACATCATCCTGGGGTCTAAACTAGTCAGAGTGAAACTAGGCATTCCCTGGATGGTTTCCATGAATGCAATTCCCTCGATAATCCATAAGTGCTTGAAGTTTTCCCATGAGGGTTTTGTGCATGTAGTCCACAACACCAATTATAAATTGATGATTGTGCATGGGGGCTACTCACTTGATCACTTTTGGCCTACCCCGTTGGTCTGCTTCCTCCCAAGGTAGACCTATTGTATTAAACCTATGTGAAGTACAAGAGTGGGGGCATAACGCCAAAGGTGATATACCCTCCTTCTCCCTATGCTATTTTGCATAGAGCTTGCATGAAGGAAAAACAAGAGGTTGCCTTGGTCGCTCAAAAAAGAGAAGAAGAGAAGTTTGCCCAGGGCCTCTCTTCTTCTTCTTCTTCTTATGTTGTTCCACTTGCTTCTTCCTCTTGCCCTATTGCGACGCCATCAACTTTCGCTCCTATACATTTTCTAGGGAGTCTGATGGTGCCCGCTTGGAAAAATCCCAAGCATCTGATGTTTGAACTTCCTATCTTACCCATAGTGCCTTGGCCCATTTTGTATGGTAAGTGGAAGGGTCCCCTTGGAGTGTCTTTTATGTTTTAGCCTTTGTGGCCTTCTACTTCTCCTACCTCTAAGGTAGTGAATGGGAAGAGGCCCGCCACTGAGGTGCTCGAGCTTTCTCCCCTTGCTATTGTTGCATCTCCCTCTGCATCTCTTCCTCCTATTCCAATCTAGGAGTCCCTCCCTCCATCGAAAATGGTCATGATGGATACTTCGATGGTTGAACAGGAGTCTTTCATCCCTTCTCAGGTTGTAGCCTCTAGCTCCCAGAGTCATAGAAACTACCTTGCGCATGAGCACAAGCATCACATAGGAGGAAGGATTTGGCTACTGAGCAAGCCTCCTTGAGGAAGAAGGAAGGGAAATAACAACTCCCACTTCAACATCTTTTGTTGTGTCCTCCTCTTCCTCTCTTTCTGCTTCAATTCCCTCAACGTCAATCTTGCTTTTGGCTCCTCTTGCGAGCATGAATGATCCTCACCCAAAGAGGGTGTAGGTATTCATTGCTCCTTCAATTGAGCCTCCCCTTCTAATGTCCCTTCTGGACATCCCACCCTTTTCCAAACCCGTGGGAATGTCGAATACCTTGGTGGTGTCTGTCACAGTTTTCTCCTCTTCCTCCTTGTCCTCTGCTTCATCTGTGGGGATCTCGTATCCTCTGATGAAGCAAAAAATGGAGGATGACCCTGCTAGTAATGGGGGTCAGAAGAAGGGTTTTCCTTCTTCGAAGGGTGGTTCTGCATTGGCTTGTGTCATCCTAGTGATGGAGGAAGCCCCAGTGTCCCCAAAGTTCATCACATGGCACTTTGGTAAAGTGCATGACCACCTCACAAAAACTGAGTGGAGAAGACCTTGAGGGGCCTTCTTCCTTGCATCTTGTTGCAAGAGGGTTAGAGGGTACCCCCTTGATATTCTGCTATTGCAGGCTCATTTTCCCTCCCTTTATAGTGATCTAGATTGGGAGAACGACGACCTCTTGGTTGATGAGGACTAGGGGGCACCTCTTCTTTATTTGTAGATTAGATTGTGTGTGTATGTATTGCATTCCCCAATGCTTGTTTTGTGTGTTATTGGATGACCCTTGTCACCCTCATAGGTGCTTGGATACAGGAGTGCTTTTGTGTCATAAAACTTCTTCTACTTGTCACTTCATTCTTCTCTTTGTTGTGCTTTGATTTTTCAACAATTGGGTATGATGCAAAGTGTTGGGGGCATGTAGGCCTCCCTTCCATGTTGAGCCAATTTTTTATTTTTATTTTATTTTCACATACCTTCTTCAAATGGTCTAATATAGTACGAGATTGATGACAGTTCATTTATATATTATTATACTTATCTATCTATATTTATGAGTAGCTCTGACCCCCAAATATCAAATCCCCCTATCTCTCATTCGTTATGCCATTGCTTGTCCTTTCTCTTTATCTTTTATTTGCTTCCTTTGTGATGTTGTGATGCTCATGTGTTGCCCTTTGTGTGTGTGAAAACATTACCACAGTTACATCTCGTTATGTTCCGCAGGCCACAACATTACTTTCATGCTTGATTTTCTCTCCTTAGGATGCCACATGCCTCTATTTTTAGCACACACCATCCTAAGGGGAGGAAATCATACCACTTCAATTTTCAAGAGATGCATTTTGTGGCCAACGAATATCTTCTTGAAAATCTCTACCTTTTTTTTCAAAATATTTTTCAAAAATTGCGTTCTTCAACATGGATCCCTGGATGAATTTTTCTTTCATCTTGGATTCATAAGATAGAATCCAGACTTGCCCTTGTGAGGGAACATTATTTCTTTCGAGTTCCTTGATGAAATGAATCTTTTAGAAGGAATCCTTGATGCTAGAATCATTGGTGAAAAATTATATTTCTTTTCAAAAACGTTATCACTTTCAAACTGAGCGTCCCTTGAGTGGATCCCCTTTTCTTTTGAAGGGTTCCCAAGGGACCCCTTTGAAAACTCTTCCTTAAATTGTTGAATTTCTATGTGACAGTCTTCCTATCTTCATGCATGGCTTTTTTTGTCATCTAACATGTTTTGTCTGTGGATTAACATGTTGCTTTGCAGGTGCACTTGTGAAGCTGCTCTTCAATCAGATTTTGTGAAGCCTCTTAAATCTGGATTCCTTCAGTACCGAGCACTTGGGGGGCACCTCCTTTTCAAGTCCAAGGACCTATGAAGCGTGTACATCTTGCGAGATCTCTTTGTTCAGCTTTGTAGCTCTGAAGACCTACAAAGCCTTTTGTTCACCGTTCGTAGGTCTACAGATCTACGATGCATGTTTCTTCAACTCTCCTTAGGTTTGAGGACATCTGGAGTGAGCTTTTCTTCCTATGTTTTTGGGAAATTTATATTTTGGTATACTTCCTTGAAAGTTCAT
The DNA here is from genome assembly GCA_007258455.2 of Sequoia sempervirens. Lineage (NCBI taxonomy): Eukaryota > Viridiplantae > Streptophyta > Pinopsida > Cupressales > Cupressaceae > Sequoia > Sequoia sempervirens. The sequence goes on from VDFB02026320.1 coordinate 122,922,856, forward strand.
GTATACATTTCTAAAATCTTTTTGATCTAATTTACCTCGCATTTGGTAGCACATATTCTCACTAATGTGGGGGGAAAATGTAATGGAGTGAATTTTCACCCTTCAAAAATTCCATGTTTGCATCCCCTCACCTTAGAAAAATTAAATCTGGCATGCATTTCCACCTCACCCATTCACATTCCACCCACTTGGCAGCTGTCTATAGTGTCAATGGGGGAATTTTCGTCGGGGATGCTAGCATGGCATGCAGACATCTGTGCGGTGCACTATCGTCTTGATAGGATTCCTGCCTCTGGAATCTATAAAGGTGTTACACTTCTCCATCGGCGATGAAGAGTAACACCCCTGTGCCCTTGACCAACCTCAAACCGCTCTTTTGGGCTGGTTTTCACTTCAAAATATCTCATTCTTCATGCATTTTGATCTCTACACACACACTTCTTGATTATCACTACACACACTTCTTGATTATCACTTCACATTTTGAGACACTTTGGCTTGATCATACTTCACTTCTTGTTGCACTTTTTCCACCATTGGAGCTATGACTTGGCATCTTGCAAGACTGCTTCTTCATTGTTGTGGTAACATCGACTTTACCAAGCTTGCATCTTCCTCTATGTGCTTGAGGGCATCTTGATTGGGAAGGTGATATTGTTTCATTTCTTCATTTCCATAGCATTTTCATTTGATTTGTGTAGCAAAGTGTTGTTTCCATTGCTTGGTATTTCTTCCATTGTTTTATTTATTGTATTTTCTATTTCGTCGCTATTCTAGCTGTCCGTGGAGGTGGGAAGAACACTGAAACGGGGGTTTGACTACGGCAAGCCCCAACATTTTTCCTCGTTCTATCGTGTGTAGGTTTTTCGTTTGTGTGGAGCTTGCGGGAGGCTAGACCATTCATAAGTCAATTTTTTCACCTTTTTGTCCTTGTTAAGTTCTAGTTAGAACCTTAAAGTATTTCTCTCATTATTCAGTTATTATGTCATTTTCTATTTTCATTATCATATTAAACCGCATTAGTTAATTAGTTAGCTCGATTCATAGGGTTTTGTACTAAATTTTGTACTTTCTGATGTAAAAATTCTCACACAATCAAATCCAAAAAACTTGTTGATGAACATTATGGATTGTGGAAAATTGATATCATTAATTCGTACTTTATGTCTGTACGAACTCCAGTGCACCTATGTGATGCCAGCGCGCAGCGTTGTCATCCCTATTCTATGTTGTTGTCCTCTGGAAAAGAGTTGGCTGAGGTGCTGTCTAAAATCCGAGAACCTTCTCTCTTAACCCCTGAAACTCTCGGGTTATCAGAAAGATAGAAGTATTGAGAGTGCTCTTCTTTCTCTATCTTGAATGTCTTACAACTTCTCTAAACCTTTCATCCAACTTGAGGTAGATCAGGGTAGATAATCGTTCTAGACCCTTTTGTGACCCGCGGTCCCAAGCATTTGGTCCCCCTCCTCTACAATTTTGTTATATGAGCCTAACCCTAGAGTGTGTATTAGGTTATGAGTAATCAACTTGTGGCTAAATAATCATTAATATAATCATATGTAGGTATTTAGGTCATCCTAGGAGTTATACTTAAGTATCTAAGTTAGATTGGGTAGTATCAAAGTTATCAATATGGTATATATAGGAGGTGAGGCTAGTTATTATTATCAAGATGAGTCTTGAGTTCTTATTAAATATTATTGTAGGTATCCATCTTGAAGTGGCATCTTATTATCAAGTATTTGCAACATATTTCCTATTATATTATTCTATTGTTCAAGTTATTTCATAACAAGTGACATAAGAGCATGATCTTGGCACCATGAAGGCAAGGCATTTTTTTCAATTTTGGAGGTCATTTTGGAAGTGAATATCTCTTAGATTTTGGTAAATATTTTCCTTATTTTGAGGGGTTTTCAAAGACATTGAATCTTCTATAGTCCAAATGGAAGAGAAATTTGAGTAGAATTAAGCAATTTATTATAGAATTAGGGTTTTCACTAAATTCATGTGAGAAGCACATATCTCTCTAATTTTGGAAAAAAAAATATTTTGGAGGGTTTATTAAGGGCATATAGGAGTGTTTAAAGTCCAAATTTTAGAGAATTTGAAATAGAATTAAGTGATTTGTTGCCGAATTAGGGTTTCCAACAAATTTTCTCTCAAGATTGCAAATCAACTAATTTCTTGGAGATATTATTGGGAAGTGAGATCCAAGGCCTATTAAGCTATATTAAAAGCTTTAGATTGATTGGATTTATTTTGTGTGATTTATTATGAAATTAGGGTTTTCACTAAACTTATTCCCAAGGCTACAGATCAATGAAGTTTTTGAATATATATTTGGGAGGTTACTTCTTCATAACAAGAAGTAGCAAAAGAAAGAGAAGAATATGAATAAGAAAAAGAAGAAGAAGAGGAATAAAAAGAACAAGAACAAAAAGCAATAGAAGAATAAGTAGTATTAGAAGCAAAAAAAGGAGATAAATAAGAAATAGAAAAAAGAAAAAGAAAAAAGATGAAGATGAAGATTTTATGCAGATGCATGGACATAATTAATTAGCATTAAGGATAATGTTTTTTTAAAGAGGGGGTAAATATTATGCCACTACCCCCATAATGTGTATTGTGTTATAAGTAATTGGCTTGTTGCTACCTTAACTCTTTAATAAGTTACATAATCATTATTACAATTATACATATGTATCTAGGTCATTCCAAGAGACATACTTAAGTATCTAAGTCAATTTGGATGGTATCCAAGGCATTAGTATGGTGTATATAAAAAGTATATGTTAGTTAGTATCATCAAGATGCATATTAAGTTCTTATTAAAGACTATTGGAGGTATCCCCCTTCAAGTGGATTAGGAGGTTTCCCCCTCAAAGTGGCATATTATTATCAAATATTTGAAACATATTTCCTATTATGTTTTTCTATGGTGCAATTTAGTTCATTACATATTTCCTCTTAGGGTTAGTAAATCCTTGAACATTGCATAAAATAAAATTCATGAAAGAGGATAATTGAGGAGCATGTCATCTTATTGAGCTCATCAAGAGGTCCACAACTATTCTTTAAGAAATCATCCTCTACGCACATCACCATTTTTGGAGATTGAGACCCCACAAGTGCCTTATTATAAGATAGAAAAAACTCACCATCCTTTGTCCCATGATCCAAGCTATAGAAGAGAAGGTGGTTAAAAGGTTGGTTTTGATAAAAATGATATTAAGAAGTATTGTTGTATTAAAGTAAGGACCTTTCCACAACAACACAATAGGTAATTAGCACAGACTTTGGCACCGTATTTTAGTGTATTTTGAGCACATGAGCTGGACAATTTGGTTGATGTTAAACTCAACGCAAACATGCATGGTCAGTTCAACATCCTATTTTGTGCTGACTTTTCCATCGTATTTAGTGTTGACTTTAGCACTAGAAAATCATGGCGCCTCCATTAGCACCGAGAAGTAACAACGGAAATGGCGCCAAAATTGGTGCCCAATTTGGCTTCCGATTTTGCTTCCATGTCTACTCCCATTTTTGCGTCTAGTTTTGCTTCCAATTTTGCATCTACTTTTTCTTCTAGTTTTGCCTCCAAGTTTGCTTTCAATTTTCCATCCACTTTTGCTTCCAGTTTTGCCTCCAAGTTTGCTTCCAATTTTGCTTCCGGTTTTGCTTCCGATTTTCCTTCCACTTTTGCTTCCACTTTTGCTTCCACTTTTGCTTTTAGTTTTGATTCCACGTTTGCTTCCGGTTTTGCTTCCAAGTTTGCTTCCGGTTTTGCTTTCAATTTTTCTTCCAATTTTGCCTCCAAGTTTGCTTCTGGTTTTGCTTCCAAGTTTGCTTTCGGTTTTGCTACCAATTTTGCTTCAAGTTTTGCTTCTAATTTTGCTTCCAAGATTGCTTCTAGTTTGGCTTCCATTGTTGCTTCCTTTTTTGCTTCTAAAAATGCTTCTTGTTTTGCTTCCATTTATTAATTTAATATATTTTATTTCAATTTAATTAGTTAAATATATCATGCCTCTTAAATAACTCATATGATTATAGAGTAAGTAATTTAATTATTTAACTCATATGATTAAATAACAATATAATTATTGTAACATGATCATCATCTATAATTAAAACAAGTGAATGAAATATCTATAATTTAATTGAATTTGACAACATCCATCTGATGAAATTAAAATGTCATATAATAATATCCATGAAAATCATAGAGCCACTTTTAATATATAATTGACAAGTCAATCTTGTTAAGATCATCATCATATAACTTCTAAAATGAAGTGAAAGTAAATATGCATTTAAAAACATATCAAAATGATACATGTCCAACAATTGACATAAATTAGAAATGATACATGTACAAATGATATAAATAAATTGATAAATTATGTAACTCAAATTGATACAAGTCAAGATGATACATGTCCAAATGATATAGTGAAAATGATACATATCAATATGATACAACTCAATAATATAATACTGTAGGCCGTGAAAATGATACATATGATAGTAACCATGAAAAGAGTCATCATAACAATATATCAGCAATGATCCATGATGCAGACTATATGATCATAGATATTTTCATTACTATACTTCATTGTCATCATCATCACCATCCGGTCATAAGTAAATGCGTCAAATCATCGTCATCATCATTATCGCCTTATATTTGCCTTTCCTTATATGTCATCATCATCCTCTTCCATGTGATATATATTGACCAAAACCAATATTTTGTGGATCTATATCATGTTGAGGATCATCTACGGAAGACCCGTGCAAAAATTTAAAATGAAAAGTTATTATTTATTTCATGCATTAATTTATTTTTCTTTTATATATCTAATATTACAATATATGAGACAAAACCATAATCATATTACATCATATCAAAGTGCACATACCATAATAAAATTTCAAAAAAGTTACAACTAATCTTGGCAGTCGGGACAAACTTCATCTTTCAAAAACAAAGCCAATTAGGTTTGCATACTTGTGGATCAGGACAACATTTGGTGGAAGAGGAAGAAAGATGATTGGAACTCTAGAGGCCCACCATAATGGATTTCAATAGTCAACCATGAGAGTAGAAGAGAGAGCTGATATCATGCCTGGCTGAAGGCATTCTTCTAGCGGAGAAGGAGATGATTACTTTGCTTCATTTTCATTTGCATAACCTTATCATGGCGTGGGAACCAAGAAGGCCAAGGATGTCCAGTTTTATGTGGAGGTAATGGGTGTGGTCCAAACTTTAGGAGGGGCAAGAAGATCAATGTATGATCCTGATGAAATTGAGGAAGAGCAGCAAGAGAGGGACATGAAAAATAAAATCCATCTGAGTTTCAAGGATTTGTCAATGATAAGAGATCTATGGAAGCAACCTCATCTAAAATATTTTGAACTGATTTGATATACATTTAGAGATTTTTTGTGGAGTTCCTTCAAAGCCTCTGCTTTTATTGTTACTACAATAAATTGTTTGGTAGAGTTGGTGGAATTACCTTTCTTAGTAATCACTATTAGTGAGATTGAGATTATTAACCTTGAGAGAGTAAGACTTGGGAAAAAGGAATTTGATATGGATATTTTTTTCAAAGAGTTGAAGCAGGTTGTACTCTGCATTGATGTCATTCCTCAATCTTCACTTGATGGCATCAAGGAATGAAGCTGAACTCCATGGATATGTTTTACTATGGAAAGCATAATGAACTTGAACCGTATCAATTTTAAAGGAAAGTATTAATCGATGATCTAGATAAATTTATATTGAAGATGGTGGTTGGGAATTTTTGAATATGGAAGCTAGTGATTCTGATTCTGATAATTCAAAAGAGTCAGATCAAGGATATGAACCCTCTGATATAGAAGAGGAATCATAATCAGATTTCATGTAGCCACCATCAAGAGTGTTATAAGCCAACAAGATGGAGGGAATTCTTATATAAGGATAATTTTCAATGTTGCAGGTACCAGCTTTAATGCCAACTACAATGGCAACATTGAAATTCCCTAGCAGTATTTATGTTAAGGAAATTTCCTTTAGATGCAAGGATTCAAAGCACATCAACCATGTGGTATAAATGATTAAATCCCAAGATGATCTACAGAATGAAAGAGTCTAAAAAGGAAGAGAGAGCTACACTGTGACTCAGGAGAAACTTTAGCTTTAAAAAAAAAAGCCAATTAGGCTGGCAAACATGTGGATCAAGCCAACATTTGGTGGAAGAGGATGAACAATGACTGGAACTCTGGAGGCCCACCATAATGGATTTCGGTATTCAACCATGAGAGCAGAAGAGAGAGCTGATATCATGTATCAAAACATTAAGCATGGATTCTTCCAGCCAGCGGAGAAGGAGATGATTACTTTGCTTCATTTTCATTTGCATAACCATATCATGGCATGGGAACCAAGAAAACCAAGGATGTCCAGTTTTATGTGGAGGTAATGGATGTGGTCCAAACTTTAGGAGGGGAGATCCTGATGTTTTCCAAGAGGCATAAAGTTAGATGAATTAAGTTCACCTACATGTATGCCAAAGTTTACTTCCAATTTTTATGACTATTTTTCTTGATTGTCAGAGAAGAAACTTTAGCTTTCAAAAACAAAGCCAATTAGGCTGGAAAACGTGTGGATCAATCCAGCATTTGGTGGAAGAGGATGACAGATGACTAGAACTCTAGAGGCCCACCATAATGGATTTCGGTATTCAACCATGAGAGCATAAGAGAGAGCTGATATCATGTATCAAAACATTAAGCATGCATTCTTCCAGCCAGTGGAGAAGGAGATGATTACTTTGTTTCATTTTCATTTGCATAACCATATCATGGCGTGGGAACCAAGAAGACCAAGGATGTCCAATTTTATGAGGAGGTAATGGATGTGGTCCAAACTTTAGGAGGGGAGATCCTGATGTCTACCAAGAGGCATAAAGTCAGATGAATTAAGTTCACCTACATGTCTACCAAAGTTTACTTCCATTTTTTATTACTATTTTTCTTGATTGCAGAGTTTACTTACAAATTTGAAATTTCTTTCTGGTCATTTTGATGAGGATATATTCATCCAATGTGTAAGCACCTTTTGTTTGTATCACAATCATCTGTGCATTGCAAGAATTCTGATTATCTATGGTCTACAACTATGTCATCTCACTTATTGGATCTTCTATTTCAATGTTTTCTATGGCCTTTTTTGTTTGAGGTAGCACCTAACAATCCTACCTCCTTTCCTTATCTGAGAAGTGGATTTGAATTTTGAAATAATGCACTTTAAAACTAGCTATGGTTTAAGGAGAGCTATTCTAGCTTTGTTGTTGACACCCTCAATCTTCAACAAGGACTTAGATGCATGTACTGAAATGCAAGCTTTCAAACTTAGATTTGAATGTGCATAATTTGATTGATTATGGTTTTCATAGGCAGTTGTCTTTACATGACTATTCCGGATTGTCAATACGTTTAATAGTGACTGCATCCATATCAAGTTTGGCTACCCTTATTCAAAATGCCTTGGCCTTTGGACTCGATACAAAGTTGTGCATTGTTATTCCATATTTGTAACATGTAGGACATTTAAGGGGTACAACATATAGAAATTCAATACTGTCATCCAAGGAAAACTTACAGATGGTGTATCGAGAACAACAAAAAATGATTTTATTAGGGTTAATGCTTTCTTCCCCCACGCTGCTGATATTTTCCCCAAAACATGTTTTTTTTTTTATTATTTCAACGCATCTTAAAATTCAATGTATTGATTAACATTTGTTACGCATTTCAATTGTTTATGCAAATGATGCATATATGTTAACTTGATCAGTGTTGTTACTTTGGTAGTTTGACTTCTATGACAACCAACCATTACACATTTCATCTACATCATTCTACTATTTATTCATGCACATAAATGGTCATCTTGTAATCATAAGATTTGAGCTCTATTTACTCATCCTACGCATCAATAAACAACTCAACACAAGAGATGCAAATTGACATATTAACACAACAATATCCAACTAAGTTATTGAAACTCCATTATTGATACCTCGTTGTCCATCCAGATTACAAAATCGTTCCACTTTTTGTTTTGTAACATATTCTTTTCAAATTGGTTTGGATGGTGGCCATATTTCTCCTCCTGTCAAAACACGACACATGGACTACTTAAACTAATTAATATGCAATCATTTAATTTTTCCAAGGAAATAAAAAATATCATTTAACATATTAAATATACTTGCAAATGTACAAATCAAGGCCTATAAACCTTTCTGGCCACTGCGATGCATGGAACGAAGTTTCTCAAGCCTAGCCTTGGAGGCCTTGTCCTGAAACATATAGTAATTCAATTTAACTATGCACAAATAAAATTTAAATATCATTTAATAAATTTGATATAATCTTATGAGAAAATTTAAATACCTGCGTACTCTCCTCACCGGACTTCCTCTGTGCATCGTACTTCTCATATGCTTTTATAAGCTCTTTCCATACTTTCACACTTACATCAATTGGCCTTCTTTTCTACCTTAGCTAAGGGATTTTTTTTATCTTCTTTGTTTGGTTGCACCAAAATCTCTTGTAGTTATGAGACATTTGTAGCTTTATCTTCTTTACAGACCAACCTGTGCCAAAATTAGTCTCCATGTCATGGATAACTGCTTTTTTCAGTTGCATGGGTATCTGTGAGAATGGAAAATGTAGATGGTCTTTGAACAGTTGAAGGCATGATTCCTTCAACCTATTCACCAACGTTTTTCCAACATCCATCATTTGTACTTCCCCTATAACAACCTCGTATTCTATCTTCGTATTGTAGCTACCAATGCAAGATTGATAACATGGTGTTGTGGAAGAAGTCTGTGTCCTAGGAGTGGTTGGGACATAAGTCTTTGATCCCTATTCCACATTCTCAGAGTTTACTATCACTGATTTCCTTCTGGATATTTTGTTCGATCCAGGAATGGTTGGGGAATCAATTGATTCCCTTTGACATAATTGATTTGTTTGCAATGTTTTAGGGGTGTTACCAGATTATTTTTCTATGTATTTGATAAGCGTTGTCTGGTCCACATTAACCAATTTGTTCACTGCCTCTACCCCCAATATGGAAGTCAATTCCTCTTTATCTTTGTCAGTCTCATGTCCCTATATATATATATATTTTTAAAAAAAAATTATATTTCTTCTTTTAAATTTTGAAATCAAAAACTAAAAAGTAAAATTCAAAGAAACAATGGAAACATTTACAAATCTATAAATTGACAATAAAATAGCTCATTGTGGCTAGAGTCTGCTGACAATGCTCACTTCCTTCTATTGCTTGAAATTTTGAGGTGACCTAGGGAAAATTATTTTCGTCCAGTCTATGGAGGAAAACAAAGTACACACTGTCAGGTATGAAAGTTTTATGTTTTGTGGGCAAAATGTTTGTTGGGTTTGCTTAGTGTTGATAACCTAGGGAAAATATATTCATTGGGTTTGCTTAGTGTTGATAACCTTATCATGAAAACTCTTTCATAATGCAATCTTGCACGAATTTGTCACGACATCAGTGACTATGGAGCGACTGGGCAAAACCAAGCGGTTTCTGTGTTTATTTTCAGCAGTTGCTTAGTAGTGACATGTTTGTTGGGTTTGCTTAGTGTTGATAACCTTATCATGAAAACTCTTTCATAATGCAATATTGCACGAATTTGTCATGGCATTGGTGACTATGGCACGACTGGGAAAAACCAATCGGTTTTTGCATTTATTTTCAGTAGTTGCTCAGCAGTGACTGACCCAATTCCCAAATTTTCCAAAAAGTTCACTATTTCCTTGATACCCAAGTCAGAGAAAGAATACGGAGGCATCCTGGCTTTGTGCTATAATATTTTGAGCCAAAGCTCAAATGGGTAGGGTAAATTTTTTTGTTGGTTTCTCAAAGGTTTTACAATTTATAATGATGGGACAATTTAGAGGTTGCATGGACAGGTTAGGCCATGAACCAGTAAACAATCATGAATTGAAATGCAATACAAAGAGCAATAAACAATCATGAATTCAATGAAGAAAAAAAAATGTAACCTTACCTATGGTGTCGCAAAATAAATCAAATTTCTCATCAGTTGCTGGTAGCGCCCTGCTCTCTTCCTTCGCGCGACATTTTTCCCTTTTTTGTCATATGATTTCTTCCTTTACGTGGGAAAATTTTAAATTTTTTATTTTGATTCAGTAGTCGATGCTTTAGTCGGCGTTAGTTAACACCAAATTTAGCACCTAATTTTGGTCGTTAATGTAATTTGTTTGGGGCGCCTAAGGCAGCGCCAAGTACACCTAATTGAGCGCCTATCATTGTTGTATAGTGACTATTTTCATTGTTGTGTATCACAGGATCCAGAGTGGTGGAAATAATTCCAACTCCTACCTTGTTTTTGTGACCATCATTGTCTCGTGGCTCCTTCATCAGCTCGGTGGGGTAGAGCGGTTTTTACTGCGGTCCCGCAAGGTGCTTCATCCTTCTTGGAGGTAGTGTTGTGAAAGCTTTTGTGGTGACACGCGAGTCTTCCTTCTATTTCTGGTGGTGTTGCGGTGACTCCCGCAAGTCTTCTACCATTGGCATGTGGTAGTGCAGTGACCACTGCTGTCTCGCGGCTCCTTCATCAGCTCGGTGCATTAGAGCAGTTTTTATCGTGGCCCCGCAAGTTGCTTCTTCCTTCTCAGTGGTAGTGCGGTGAAAGCTTCTGTGGCAAAATTTTTATTCACAGAGGAGGCCAGGGAGAGAGGACGTGGACGACGTAGAAATACTAAGTTGTTGAGAGGAAAGTGGGTGGAAATAGATGAGACAATAGAATCTGCAGATACAATAGAGGTAAGAAGAGAAAGCAACCTCAACCAAAGGAGAACGGTGTTTATGAATTCACAAATGCTACAACATAGAGGAGATATCAATATGTCAAATATATGACTAAAGTGAGGTTTTGTGTTGGATAGCATACTTGTTGAAATGATATAATTGGTGTACTAAACATTATTACTATGTTGTGTATTATAGGGGCGAGACGAGGCCATGGAAACAAATCGTGTCATATCAAATGAGGACACAACGGATGAAGTGGGACACTAGGTACTCAAATTTTGACTTAGGAAAAAATGATTTGATGGCATTTTGTGATACATCCATATTTTTTCATAGTATTATTGAAATTTATAATGTATTATCCAATCTTGACATAAATTAATGCATGTTGTTGATTATTTTAGATGGAGATTAGAGCAAATGTAGAGCCTGAGCGTTGAACTAGCAAAAGAAGAAGATATGTACGTGGACGTGGACCTAAAAATGTTAAATCACATAGACAACAGTGGGTGGAAGAGGATATGACAATGGATACTATAGACACAACAAATGATTGCATTGAAGAAGAGGTAGGTCAGGACTATAGTACATGGGATGAATACTTTGAGAAAATTGTTGTTTGTGGATGTTTTGTATGTCGTGGAAAGAAACAATTCAAATGAGCAATTGTACAAAGACATTACATATATGATGAGATTCCAGTCGGTAGTATGCCTCCTACAATCAATTAAAATGAAAGAATATTAAATGAGTGTGGACTGATGTTTTATAAACTATGTTGTCAAAATTGTGTTTTATTTGAATTATTGTATAAAAAAGGTAGTCTATAAAATAATTTTCCATTATTCAATTGATGTAAATATGTTCATACAATTTTTATTTTTATTTTTTAAGCCATATTTGATTATTTTTCTTTGAAATTGATACATTTATGATTTATCCAATTGTTTCCAAACATTAAATAATGCTTTTGTTTGTTGATATGAAGAAGATTTTGATGGAACACATACTAATATCCAAGATCCAACTGGGTTATTAAGATTTGAACGGGATGATCCAAACCATCCTTTAAACCATACTAGGGTGAGAAGAGAAAGATTGAAGAGAACACTACCAACTGAGAAATTTGAAGAGTTGATGAGAGTCGCATACACTGATTACATGCCACCTAGCCTTAATGATGATGATCATGATAGTGAAAATGCGGTGCATGAAGAAGGATTGAATGAAATGCTTATAGGTTTCTTTGGGGATGGAAACAATTATGACAATAATGATGATATGGTTGACAATAACGATGATAGCAGGGGTAATTACCACCAACATAATGTTGATGATAACAACATCAAAGACTCCATCAAGCAAGCAACAAAGACACCTGTGTTCAAATTGGGTGCAAGTAGAACCTCAAAACTGGCATGCACATTAATATTATTAGAAATCAAGTCACTATTTTGGTTGGTCAGACAAAGGATTCACTACCCTACTGAAGTGAGTTGAAATCTATTTCTTACTTTGCATTGTCAATTGGTGTACATAATTTGTAAACATTCATCAACTTCATTTATATTTCGTTAAGGGGATTTTAAAACCATATATTGTATATAAATAGTCCTAGTATAGATTGACATATCAAACATGTTCATCATAAGTCAAACATTCAATTGATTTAATCTATGGAAATCTTACCAGGCACTAAAAACTAAAATATTCCCTGAAGAGAATGTGTTGCCATCAACTTGTAGAGAGGCGCGTCTATTGTTGGTTGAGTTGGGGATTGAGTATAAGCAAATTCATTCATGTAAAAATTATTGCATTTTATATAGAGATGAATATCAAAACAAGGTAGAATGTCATGTATGTAAAGAGAAGAGATATCATACAAGTGTACAAGGTCCTACAGTTCCAAAGAAGGTTCTACGTCACATGCCAATTATACCTAGACTTCAACGAATATTTCATTGTAATTCACTAGCACAATTGATGGAATGGCATGCAAAGAACAAGAGTAAAGATGGATTCATGTGAATTTCAGCCGACTGGACAACAAAATTCAAAGATGAACCCCGTAGTATCAGGTTTGGTCTTACAATTGATGGAGTGTTCCCATTCTCTTTCTTGAGCTCAAATTATAGTGTTTGGCCAGTCATATTGATAGTATACAATATTCCCCCATGGATGAGTGTTAGAAAGGAGCACCTTATGCTGACTCTCATTGTTCCAGGAAAAAATCAAGTTAAAAACATGGATGGTTATCTTGCACCTTTTATTGATGAGATGCAACTGCTATGGAAAGGCATAAGAATGTATGACATATCACGTCCTCCATCAAATAGGTCCTTCATGTTGTATGGTGTGCTATGTTGGACTATTCATGATTTCCCAAGACTTGGTGTTTGTTCTGGTAATAATTCTCACTACTTGTAATAACTTCCATAGAGGTTGAGATTCAACCACATCCTTCATCTTATTAAGATTTGAGACCAAAGGCTTAATAGTCAATAGTTAAGGACATTTAGCTCCATAATTATGATTATTTCTTCACCTCTAGGCTACTTGGGTTGAGGATTAGAGTTTTAGGTAATCGAATGATGATCTCATATTTTATGGTTTAAGGATTGATACCAATAATATATGTTTGCAAGTTGAGATACATGAAAATTTGGGTGAGACTTTTAATTCCTATTTGGACTTCTATTGAGTCCTTAAGGTCATTATATAGGTAGGTCAATATCAACAAAAACCATTTTTAAGGTGGGTTGAGAAAAATATTTTATCTTAACATGGATAGTGTGCTCTAATGAGGTCATGGTGTGGTCTAAGAAGGGTTGTGGTAAAGGGAAACTAGGGATTTCAACCTAGGATATAACTTAGAGAGAATTTTCCTCGTAAATAATGAAGTCATGAGTCCCTTGGGAAAATACTAACAAAGAGGAATGTACCAAGGTCATGCTCATAATTTTCCTTAGCAAATTTTACTTTAGAAAATCAAAAAATAAAGACCCCCTTAGTGATGTTTTGGATAGCCTTCATGTGGAATCCATGAAGGACCTAAGTAGAGTTAACTAACTTTTTATCATGCTTTTATAGGGATTTCTATCCATAAAATACCTAACAAGGGTGTAGTTTTCAATCCATGCATATACATTTTCAAATATTGATCAAGAAAAATTAGGAATAGAAGAGTTACCTCATGGATCACTTTCAAAATTAACTTTCACATCTAAGCCAACAACCCTAACAACAAAAGTTGGCCCACTTTTGGTGGCAACAATATAAAAATAAAAAATTACCTAGAGTTGAAGGAAACTAAGAAAAAGTATATATGCAAAGATCTCCTACTCTAGATAGCAATCTCAAACAAGGATGAAAAGGATAAGAGGATGACACAAGTAGGAGCATGAAAATGAAGCCTAAACCATATCAAAGCCTTCATTAATTAATTATTTAAGCTTATAGAAATCAAAATAATTAATTTAGTGTTTTTGAATTGCTTCTAACCAACAAAATGTAATTGTATTTTTTTGTATGTTTTTTAATAATTTTATGGGGAATAAATTTTTGTGTATATTAACTATCATAAAACTATGTGTTATGGAATATGCTACCTAGCCTAGCTTGACATCTAAAATTTATTGTTATATAATTCACTATTATAATTCCTAATAAATATTTACATTTATTCATGTGCCTACATATGTTTAAGACTATGGAAGCAACAAATTTCCCTTCTTGTTGAATAAGTTGAACTACATTACCCTATTTAATATAGTATATTTCCTAATCACAACCTTTGTATGGTTTATTATTGTTTATCAACTTAGATAACTGTGTTCCATCTATGGAATGTACTTGGTTTCACCATCCACATTAAGAATTTGCATACCAAGACATGTACTTATATGCCTAGACTAATAGCCACATGGAAACTAGCATTACTTGAAAATTTAGTTGTCTCCCTTACAACTCTAGATTGCACTTGGTCATACTATACACGCTATGAATACACATGGAAGAAAATGTTCTTGTATGCAAGAAAACACCCTTCTACTTGTATAAGAGTGAATTTGCACCCCTTGTGCAAATTCCCCTTTTTCCCTTCTCAACTTTATAAAACCAAGTTCAGAGGCTTAATTACACCTAATCCCACTGCTTTCATTCCACTTGGTGCCTGTTTTGAGCATCGGTGGGGGAATTTATGTCGAGGACACCTGCACAACGCGTAGACATTTGCGCGGTGCACTTACGTTCCTAGAAAATTCTTACGGCTGAACCTACAGAGGCATTACACTTCTCATTGGCAGTCGACTTGTAACACCCTCTTTGGATGATCGACCCAAATATGACCGTTTTCTTCATCTCCCCTTCAAATTCTCTCCTACTACTAGCATTTCATCTTCTTCACAGCTTCAAGCATTCAACTTCATCTCTTAACACACTCTTCAAGCATCCTAGCAACACATTTGTACTCCATAGCAGCAACGACTTCACTCCATCACTTCAGTAGAGAAAGTTTGGGACAACACCATTGCAGTAGAGCCTTGAGTACTATCATTCTCTCCTCCATTAGCCTTGAGTACTTTTGGTGGAGGTGGTAAGCTTCCCTCTCCTCTCCTCTATTACTTGGTTGAGTAAGCACATTTACTGTTTTGTAGTGTTTTAGTGTTCTTCGTTACATTACTTTCTTTATCATACTCACTTTCTTGGTTGTCCGTGGAGGTGGAAACACCTAAACGAGGGTCTAATTGAGGCAGGCCCCTATACAACCACCCAACATTTTTCCTCCTCTTTATGTGTAGGAGGGCATGCTTTTGGGAGCTAGCTAGTGAAAAAATTTCTTTGTGAGATCATTCTTGCCACCCTAACTCTTTCATTTTTACTTTACCATATTAGAGAGTATTTTGTTTACTTAATAGCATTATTTTTGGCACTTTAGTAGTAGTTAGTTGGGTTGTTAGCTTGTTTTCCTAGGTTTGACCTTGTCTCTTTAGTTGTCTGGTCGTACGGATGCCAACGCACTTGAGAGACACCAGTGTTTCGCGCTGTCATCCTAGGATTGCGCTTCTGTCCTTAGGCAGAGAGCTTCCTGAGGCAGAGTGTTGAACCTGAAAACTAGCTCGCCTAGCCTCATCCTATATTTTGGGTCTACAGAGTGATTGAAGGACCTTATAGTCCTCATCATTCTCATCCCGCATTTCCTAACACCCTGTCAAGCTGAGGTAATTTAGGGCAGCCTTCCGCTCTTGGCTCTCCGTGACCTGGGGCCTTGAACATGGTTGGTCCCCCTCTCTTACATTTTTGGTGAACCTGATGTGAACCAATGTCTATTCATCTGTTGGTGTTAAGACCTCTCCCGTGTACTTCACGACTATTGTATTCCTGAGCGTTGTGAAGGTTTATGTGCATCATAACCCATTCTATAACTTTCAAGTATATTGTTAGGAGAAGTGTGCAACACCTCCTGATGGAAAGGATGGTCACTATCAGCTTCTCTATAGGCCTTTTCTCTAGTCCCATCGTTAGTATGGCCGTGCAGGAGTAGTTGTCGAGGGGCGAATTAGGATTCTCTGATGAGACCAATCATGTCCCCACTCCTCCTGCATCCCCCACACCATCATTAGTGGATGAGCATGAGGCTGTTCAAATCCCTTCATAATATGTCTTCACCCTTAGCAAGGGGTTGGGTGACTTGGAAAATCATCTGGAAAGAAACCCGAAGATGGCTAGGGCCACTCGGGTCATTAGTGAATTAAAGTACATTATTGGAAAGGATCAAATAGGCTTAGAACTCCTAGCTAGTCTTACTAGTCTAATAGAAGTGTGTGCTCCTTCAAACACTCTTAGTGTTATGCGAGGAGCCACTTTTGAATATTATGAAGGATAGTTAGGAGTATCAATGCTTCCCACGTCAGTCTACATGGCCAATGTGGTCCCTTCTATTAGCATCCATTTTGTCTCTGAAAAACCTGAAACCCTCAAAGTAAACAAGGTCCCCTTGGGATTTAGCTTTTCCCCTCCTATCACCTCTAGTGGTGGAGGCTTTGGTAGCGGTGGTGGATTTGGTAGTGGAGGTGGTGTTGGTGGAACTGGTTCCGACGGAGGTCATGGTGGTGGCTTTGGAAGCGGTGGTGGTTCCGGTAGAGGCCCTACTGGTGGCGGTGGCTCTAGTGGTGGTTTTGGCGGAGCTCACACCGGTGGTGGTTTTGGAGGAGGTTCCTCTGGCCCTCTATCTTCTAATGACCCTTCTTCAGAATATGAGTAAGATGCAAAGCCAGTTGGCGAGTCTTTCCCAAGCCTCTACCTAGCTTATCTTCTAGCCCTTCTTCTGGCATAGCTCGTTGTCCATTGCAATCCTAAACACTCCCTTCCCACAAGGAATGGAGATCCCTAAATTTCAAAAATATGGCAGTAAAGGGGATCCGTAGACACATGTGTCTACTTTTAACGCCTTGTGTATTGATTTCTTCCACCACAACACCTTAATGGTGAAATTGTTTCCCTGATCGCTCAAGGACACAACACTGGAATTGTATTGTTCCTTGCCTAACAATTATAATTTCTTGTTTGACCAACTTGTAAATCAATTCCTTAGACAATTTCAAGCTAATATCAGGCCGAAGATGAATTTCTTGAATCTCATATGATGTAATCAAGGAGATAATGAAAAAATCATTGATTTTATAGCACGTTATTAAGCGCTCCTTTCACAAATATCGTATCATCTGCCCGATTCTGACATACAAAATGTATTCATAAGGAACTTACAAAGGCCTTGGCAAGAGAATTTTTCCCTTATGAAGTACCCTTCTTTCGCACATTTGTGTGCAGCCTTACGAGAATGCCAATAGACGGTTGTTTAGTTTGGGGGATCCTCCTCATGCTCCCGTTCTGAGGGAAATTCCATCGTATCAATTTCTAGGAAAGGTAAGTTTGTTACAAATGTAGTAGCCGTTGTTGATGACAACAGCCTTAGACGTGACCGAAATTTCACAAAGTTATCAGAATCTTATTCTTCTATCTTACAAAAGTTGTTGAAGGATAAGATTGTAACCTTGCCAATTCCTAAGCCTCTTAAGGAGCCTTACCCTAATTGGTATGATGGGAGAACTTATTGTCAGTACCATTGAGTTAATGGACATGATAGTGTATGCTATATGTGGCTGCTCCATGAGATATAGGACCGCATCGAGGATGATACCATTCATCTCGATGGGAGTAAACAAAATACTAACAAATTAGTGGCAAAAGTTAATAGTGAACTATAGATATACATGAACCCATTTCTATCACATTTTTCTAACATGATTATCGATCCCATTGAATTTGTTACCCAACTCGAGGCCTATGTTAACATGGTCACGGTGACGTCTACTGCTCTACTTGCACCCAATTTTTCAGACATAACATTCACATCACATTATTCTCCCTTAAACAACAAGCCCTCTCCCCTCTACATTCCTACTCGCCTCAATGGTAACATTATGACAGGGGTCTTGATGGACCTCACGAGCCATGTGAATGTCGGCATGGAAGAAACATTGGTATTAAATTCATTTCAGAGGGAAGAATGTGAAGAAACCAAGTCTACCATTCATACGCATGATGGTATGTGTCTCAAACCTTACGAATCGATAACTTTGTTCATCCTAGTTGGACCTAGGGCTGTTGACATGGTTTTTAATGTTATTCTAGAGTCAGATTTATTTAGGCTGAAGCTAGGCATACCCTGGCTAGCTTCCATGAATGAAATTTCCGCTGTTATTCACAGATGTTTAAAATTTTTCCATGAAGGTGTCATGCATGTAGTGCATGACACTAGATACCATTCCCTGGTGTCCCAGAGTGGATATCCGTTGGATCACTTTTGGCCTACCCCATTTGGTCTACTTCCTCTGAGAATGAACCTACTTTACAAGAATTATGTAAAGTATAAGATTGGGGTCAAGGAACATCCGAAACTGACCCTTCTTATGATACAATAGTTGGTCGCCTCCTCTTCCCGAGAGGAGAAGGAGAAGCCAGCACCGACTACTCCCCCTTCCTAGAAGGGAGAGGAGAAGTCCACACCAGCTCCCTCTCCTTCTGGTAAAGGAAAAGAGAAGGTTGCCTTTCCCTAGACTGCCTTGTCCTCTTCCCTTTCTTAGGAGGAGTATTGGATGATTCAGCCTAGTGGCTATCCGTTGAGTCCAATGATACCTCTTTGGCACAGACCCAAGCTCAGGATCTTGGATCTCCCTAATGAATACCTTGAATCGTGGTATTATTTATACAAAAGAAAGAAAGGTTCTCAATGGGTATTTCAATCTACGGCCTCCTACCACTCCTGCTCCTAAAGCAGTAAATAGGAAGAGGCCTGATGTTGAGGCTCTTGAGCCGACTCCCCTCGCTTCTCCTTGATCTACTCCTCCTGCTCCTGTTTAGGAATTTGTTCCTCCGCTAGAGATGGCCTTAGTGGACATTCCCATGGTTGAGTAGGATCCTTATGGTCCTTCGCAGCCTCTAGCCTCCAACTCAAAGAGTCATAGAAACTGCCTTGCGTGTGAGCACAAGTGCTGATGAAGGGCTCTCTTAGATGAGTAGGCCACCTCGCAAAGGAAGGAGGAAGACACGACTGCCCCTGTTGTAGGGCCTCCTATAGTGTCTTCCTCTCCCCTTCCTTCTACTTCTCTTCAGTCTAGTCCTGCATTGCTTTCGACTTTCGTTGCGAGTATGAATGTTCCTAACCCCAAGGGGGTACAAGTGTTCATAGCTTCTTCGGTGGAGCCGCCTTTGCTGATGTCCATTCTGGATATCCAACCTTTCCCGAAGCCCATGGATATGATTAATACCTCGGTTGTATCCACTGTAGTTCTTTCCTCCTCTTCCTCCACACCTCTAGCCTTGTCTGTTGGGAGTTTGTATCCTCCGAAAAAGAAAAAGGTGGAGTATGATCCTCCTAGTAGTGAAGGACGTAAGAGGATCCCACCTTCTTCATGAGGTGGTCCTGTGCTAACTTGTTTTGTCCTAGTGATGGAACCAATATCGGCTTCCCCTAAGTTTGTCATCGCACTCGAGTCATTCGGCAAGCCTAGTGGTGAATCTCAGGTGCAACTTTCCCCATCCACTGAAGTTACACATGACGCTCCTATAGGGTGCATGTTTAACTCCATGGATGAAGTCCCATCCTTGTCAACAATCTTCTCAAAATCGCTGACCTTAGCTCCACAAGAGTTCGGCGAAGAAGACCTTGCAGGGCCTTCTTCCTTGGCCCTTGTTGCAAGAGGGTTGGGCGCTCCTCCTCTTAATATCCCACCACTACAAGCTCATCCTCTTTCCCCCTACGATGATCTAGAGTGGGAAGCGGATGACCTCTTGGTCGATCAATATTAGGAGGATGCCTCTTCTTGATCTCATGTGTGTGTGTTTTGTGATGTGTTCCCCCGTAATCGTGCTATGTGTGCCTAGATGACCCCTGTCACCCCTATTGGTGCATGGATACAAGCATGGTTTTTGTGTCATAAACCTTCCTCTATTTGTATCATCATTCTTCCATGTTTGTATTTGATTTTTGATAAATTGGGGATGATGC
Organism: Sequoia sempervirens; assembly: GCA_007258455.2. Classification (NCBI taxonomy): domain Eukaryota; kingdom Viridiplantae; phylum Streptophyta; class Pinopsida; order Cupressales; family Cupressaceae; genus Sequoia; species Sequoia sempervirens. The sequence continues at coordinate 122,943,291 of VDFB02026320.1, forward strand.
AAAGCATTGGAGACATTTAGGCTTCCCTTCCATGTTGACCCAATTTTTTATTTTTACTTTGTTTTCTCGTGCATTCTTCACATGGTTTTATATAGTAGGGGGTTGATGACAGTTCATTTATATACTATATATATATATATTTTTTTATTTTTTTTGACCCCAAAATATCAAGACACCCTTGTGTCCTTTGTATTTGTTTTTCTCTTTTGATTTCCCTTTATCTTTCTCTCTTCTTTGCTTGAGTTGTCCCTCTCATGTTTGACAACACCTTTCTTCAACATTTCAATTTTTAGAAAATGCATTTGTTGCTAATGAATCTTTTCTTGAAAATCTTCATAAATATTTCTTCAAAATCGCATTCTCAACTTGGAACCCTAACAAAACATGTTTCCTTCAGCATGGGTTTATAAAGAAAGGACTTGAAAACCCTCCTCCGAAGCGGGAACAATTTTGAATTTCCCCTCGCATGGGGGCATATGCTTCCTTTCAAATTCCTTGATGGAGTGAACATCTTTCAAAAGGATCCCTTGATGATGGATCGATTTGAGAAAGAAAATATATGCTTTCAAACTATGCCCCTTGAGCGGACCCCTTCTTCAAAATGGGTTCCCGAGGGATCCCTTTGAAAGTCTTCCAAATTACTGATGGTATGTGCAACCGTCTGCTTACTTGCCTACATGGCCGCATCTTGACTCTGCAGAGTCTACTTTCTTGGGTTTCCTCCATGTGAGAGATCTTGGGGGATACCTCCCTGTAGGACTGAGAGCCTATAGGGCACTTCCTTTGAGCTTCCTCCATGCGAGAGATCTTGGGGGTGGCTCCCCTATAGGTCTATGGGTCTGTAAGGTGCTTTCTTGGGTTTCCTCCATGTGAGAGATCTTGGGGGTTACCTTCCCTACAGGTCTACGGGTCTGTAGGGAACTTCCTTAGGTATTATTCATTTGAGAGATCTTGGATTATACCTTCCCTTTAGGTCTGCGGGTCTGTAGGGCACTTTCCTGGCTTCCTCCATGTGAGAGATCTTTGGGGATGCTTCCCGGGTATCCTTCATGTGAGATTTCTTGGGGGACACCTTCCTTATAGGTTTGCGAGCCTGTAAGGAACTTACTTCATGAGGCCTCTTTCATGTGAGAGATCTTGGGGGTTGTCTCCTTGCAGGTTCGTGGGCCTGTAAGAAACTTTCTTTCTTTAGCTTCATAGTTCTGAGAAGCTATGAAGTCCTTCACTTTCCCTACACCTTCAAGTTTGTTAGATTGTGGTTTTCTTCCTCGACAATTCAGGTATACATTTCTAACCCTACTCTTCTTCGATCTACTTTATTGAAGCACTCATCAGTATTTGTGCTTGCTAAAGTGGGGGAAAAATGTATAGGAGTGAATTTGCACCCCTTGTGCAAATTCCCTTTTTCCCTTCTCCACTTTAGAAAACCAAGTTCGGAGGCTTAATTATATATAAGCCTGTTGCTTTCATTCCACTTGGCACATGTTTTGAGCATCGGTGGGGGAATTTCTGTTGAGGGCACCCATGCGGCGCATAGATGTCTACGCAACGCGCTTACATCCCTAGCAGATTCCTACGGTTGAACCCGCAAAGGCGTTACACTTCTCATTGGCTATCGACTTGTAATGCCCTCTTCAGTCGACCAACCCAAATATGGTCATTTTCTTCATCTCCCCTTCAAATTCTCTCCTACTACTGGCATTTCATCTTCTTCACAGCTTCAAGAATTCAACTTCATCTCTTAGCACACTCTTCAAGCATCCTAGCAACACTTTTGCACTCCATAGCAGCAACAACTTCATTCCATCACTTCAATAGAGAAAGTTTGGGACAAAACCATTACAATAGAGCCTCGAGTACTATCATTCTCTCCTCCATTATCCTTGAGTACTTTTGGTGGAAGTGGTAAGCTTCCCTCTCCTCTCCTTTATTACTTGGTTGAGTAAGCACATTTACTGTTTTGTAGTGTTTTAGTGTTCTTCGTTACATTAATTTCTTTATCATACTCACTTTCTTGGTTGTCTATGGAGGTAGAAACACCTAAACATGGGTTTGACTGAGGCAGGCCCCTATACAGCCACCCAATATTTTTCCTCCTCTTTGTGTGTAGGTGGATGTGCTTTTCAGAGCTAGCTAGTGAACGAATTTCTTTGTGAGATCATTCTTGCCACCCTAACTCTTGCATTTTTACTTAAACATATTAGAGAGTATTTTGTATACTTAATAGCATTATTTTGGCCCTTTAGTAGTAGTTAGTTGGGTTGTTAGCTTGTTTTCCTAAGTTTGACCTTGTCCCTTTACTTGTCTAGTTGTACGAACGCGAGCGCACTTGAGAGACGCCAGCGCATCACGTTGTCGTCACAAGACCGTGCTTCCATCCTCAAGAAAAGAGTTTCTTGAGGCGAAATGTTGAACCCAAAAACCAGCTCGCCTAGCCCCGTCCTATATTTCGGGCTTGCAGAGTGATTGGAAGGACCTTATAGTCCTCATCATTCTCATCTTGCATTTCCTAACACTCCGTCAAGCTGAGGTAAGTTAGGGAAGCCTTCCGCTCTTGGCCCTCCGTGACCTGGGGCCTTGAACGTGGTTGGTCCCCCTCTCTTACACTACTAAAAACAAAACTTGCCTAATCATTCATGGGAAAGTACAAATCCTACCTACTCACTCACATGAAAACAAAAACTCAAAATATTGGTTTATTTTGAATGGTTATAGTTGTATGAAGATATTAAGTGTTGCTATCTAAAATAAAATCATATTATTCAAGGAGATTTTTTGGTATTGAGTCCTATTGTAGTGCTTCACCATATACATTTTCAAGGAAAATGTGGTACAATTATTCATGAGAGGGTAGAAACCATAATTCATGCTCTTTTCTCAATTTTTGTAAATAGATGAAGGTATTAAGTATTTTAAGAGTTTTGTATTATACCACCTACATATAATTTGAAGGTCCCTACCCCACTTCTATGAGAGAAAAACTAATGAATCTTGATCTCTCACCAATCATTACAAATTTATGAGGATACTTAGTAGTAGTAGTAGTAGTAGTAGTATTCAAGTCAAAACATACTCTTACTCTCAATGAAAATATCAAGGATTGGAATTGTACAATATTATAGGTTCATCTACACTAGAGATTATAAGTCAAAATGTTGATGTAATCATTGATGTAGGGGAGAAACCACAAGTCTTGATCTCTTCCCATTGTTTGTAAATAGATTAATATATTAAGTATTTAAGGATTATATAGTCCTACGTCTGTAGGAAATTTTGTAAGTCCAAAAACCTAATAACACATGTTATGAATCTTAGTATTTTACCAATGGTTGTAACCTCATGAAGGTATTAAAAATTGTTATATTTAGAACATACCTTTTATTGTCTAACAAAAATGTTGAGGGTTGGCATTCCAGTAAATTAGAATGCTCTACCTTGGAATAAGTCAGGGAAAATGTGATGCATTAGTACACTAGAAGTAGATAAATTTGTAGAATTTGTATCGATAGAAGAATTTTTAGAAAATGTTATCAAGGAAATTGTAGAGTGTAGAAAGAACCTAAACTAAAATGATAACCAAGGTATGGTATATCTTACCTATTATTAGTCATTCCAAATTATTTACACTCATGGTCATGGCCTTCATAAGATCCTTCAATTTTATACTTTGATGTGTGTTCTCATCCATCTAATTACACTTTGTGATTAACAAGTGAAGAAGGAATGTATGTAACATGCCAATCGTTCACTCAAGTAAAATTTCCTAAGTTTTCACTTTCAAGTAAATAAACTATGTAACTTAACCATTGCCATCAAAAAAATATTTTATTAATAGAGAAAAAATGAACATAGATGTCATAACAATAATCAACATTGATTCCATTTCCAAAATAATATTTCACATATTACAATATTCCAAAGAATGTGTACAAAGTACATACATGGCTCAACCGAGCTTCAAAGCAATAGATATAGATGGTCCAAGAATCTCCTTTCAAATCTTGGTCTTCTATCACCTGCTGAGGAGGAGAAGCATCACTCAAGCGCTTTTCTGTCAACCACAGATTCATATGTGATCCCCCACACATCTATCATATGATAGATGGACCTACCCTTCAACGAAGATATTGGTGGATTAACCTTGTAACGACAACCATTCTAAGCTTAGTGTTGTGTCCCACATGAATAGAACTTGTAAACCCTACAATCCTAAACTAGCATGCATAATGGTATAGAGAAGGGGGATTCACTACCCATGAGTCTCTTTATTCTCAAGAGATTCCTAAGGGGTGAAATTCCCTAAACTACCTCAAGGAACAATGTGAGAGTTCTAGAATCAGAAAGAGTAGGCCATAGAGGTTTTCTGGATAGACTGACGAGCTCTCAGTCAAAGGACGACATGGCAGAATAAGGATGACAGTACGGTGTGCTGGAGTCTCATACAGACCATAGAACAAGACTTTATTAGAAAACAACAAAGTGAATACTAGCGATTTGATTACTAAGAACTTACAGAGTGTGGGAAGATAATAGAATGTAATAAGACTGAAATGAAGCAAAGCACAAGTGATAAATTTAAAGAGAATGAGAGATAGAAGAGGCTCACATAAACCCAAGTAATGGAGCCTCCACAAATGAATGTCTTTAATACCTACATACATAAGATCTGGGGAAAATGTTGGGGTTGTATAGGGATTTTCCTCAGTCAAACCCCCATTTTGGTGTTCCCACCTCCATGGATAGCTAGATAGATAGACAAAAGTAATAGATAGAAATGAAATGAATGCAAAAGTGAAAAAAGCAATCCCCACTCAAGGAGGAGAACCTGTATCACAAAATATAGGTGATAAAAGCAATCCCTGCTCAAGGAGGAGAAACCGTATCACAAAATATAAATGCAATAGGTAGGGGATGTGTGAAATACCAAGATGCTTGCAAGCATGAGATAAGGGAGATTTTGCATGCAAGGCTTAAGGAAGCCAAGGAAAGAGACAAATCTAGTTGTAAGATCCAAGAGTACTATTGCAAAGAGTGTTGCCAAAAGAGCTTAAGAGTGTTGTTGTAACAATTTGTAGGGAGTTGTGCACACAAGATAGATAAATATGGGAGAATTTCCAATGTAGAATCTAAGAAGGAGAATAAGGACAAATGAGTTGAAAAGACAACTTTTAAAGAGGGAAAATAAGCTTCCCAATCCATTACAAGGTGTCCCTAGTCGTTACCACCAATAAAACTTGTTGACAAGTGGAAAACATGCTCGAAAATGATCATTTGAACATTGAAATGTCACAAGACACTATCGCGGCACACAGACATCCGTGTGGCGTGCTAGTGTCCAAACACATCATGCTACAAAATGTTAGGAATGGGAAAAGTGCAAGGTTTGACAGAAAGTTGATGCATGAGGGTAGTTGCTGAAAAGGGGTCCTGAGCATCCTGAGAAGGGAAAAAGGTTGATGCAGAGGCTAAAATGAGCCTACACAAGATTCTAAGGGAGTGGACACTAAATTGAATACAAGAATGTATGCGAAATTGCAAGGGGTTCAATTTTACAACATTACATTTTCCCCCCACTTTAGCGAGCATATGAATCTACACTAATATGCACACTAAAGGAAATATACTAAACATAAATAACATCATGGTGCCAAAAGGATACTATAGAGGAAGTAGACAACTCTTTGATCCAAGGAAGCTTTCCCCCAAGCTGAAGACCTGCACAAGACAACAATATTAGAACAACCTAAAAAATCCACTACATCATAGGGTTAGAACATATAAAAACACACACATAATAAACTAAAGGATTTGGGTCAGGAAAGTGAAAGAGACCTCGATGTACAAGTTTGTCTCAGTACTATGTGTCATCCCTAAACTAAAAGTAATAACACATAGAAGAATTCTTAAACAAAGAGAAGAATGTAAGGATTGATTGCTTCAAGATAAGAATGCACCCAAAAGTCAGGGAAGCAACCAATATCGAAGAGAGAAAGAGCATATATTCAGGATGAAGAAAAAGTAGATCTTCGATCTAGTATACACAATTGAGAAGGGAATTTAAGAGAGAGAAAAGAATGAAAATTCTAGGTGAGATGGATCTATAGGTCCTCAGACCCAAGGATATTTGAACAAATGTATCGCAGATCCGCATACCTATGAAAGGCGAACAAAATACTCTATAGGTACTCTCTCCTACCAAGTTGAACAAACTACACCGGAGGCTCGTAGACCAACGGTGAACAGATCTCACAGGATAAAAGAACTTTACAAGTCCTCGAAATTGCAAAGAAGGCACCCCAGGTACTCTCTCCTGAGGGAAGCCCGATGTAGGGGACTCTACAAAGTCATATTAGGTCCTCACAAGTGCTCGGTCATGCAAGGTTGATTGAAAAGAAGCTTCATAGGCACACTTGCAAAGCAACATGTTAATCCGTAGGCTAAACATGTTAGGTAAGCTTGATGCAAAGGAGATCTACAGGTTCTCAGTCCTGCAGAGCAAGACTAATCAAAGAAGCCTATGGCTACTGCAAGTTGCGCTATAGGATAGTCACAAAAAAGATAGGTCTAGTCAGGCTGCCCCTAAGCTAGACACCAACGAATTCATTTGAGAGAGAATATTTCAAAGGGGGTCCCTCAAGAACCCTTCAAAAGAAAAAGGGGTCCACTCAAGGGACACTTCAATTGAAATATATAGAGAAGAGAGGGGGTCCTTAGAATGACGCACATCTCCAGAACAATTTATCATTATCCCCAACATACAAGGAAGGAGAAGCATGCAAGATACTTAGAACATACAAGATAGAGGTAGACCTTGATATCACTTTTCATTTGAAGAAGAGGCAGGTGCATTAGAAAATAAATGAGTGATGGCACCTGAATCAAGAATTTGTTGTATTTTATCCTTCAAGGCCTTACATTCACTAGTGGAATAACTTGGCACTCGATGGTATGCACATAAAGAATGTTTTGCTTCATCATGCTTATGAAATTTCTTACGTGTAGGAGAAGGAAGAGTAATCAAGTGGGATTTAATAAGCCTCAACAAAATATTCTCTTGCTTAGATAAAGAATGAGGAGCAAGAAGGAACCCTTTCTTTTGTGGACAAATACTTGACTACTCACAAGAAGAAGACATGAAGATGGAAGAAAATGAAGGACAAATCAATCCATGAGAACGAGGTTGAGCAGAAATCACGTCCACATTCAACCACAATTTTTGTTTAGACTATTCACTCGAGCAACCAAGCCCCAAATTACGCTTATGAGGTGCACATTCTAAAAGGACTTGAATTCCTTGTTCATTACGCCCACAACCTTTACGCCCATATCCATATTTAGCAACAAGCTTAAAGCAAGGGCCATAATGTGTTTGCAAATCTCAAGAAGGAGGAGGATCTTCATAAAGAGCATTATTCTAGTAATGGGGATTATACTCTTCCACAGGATCACCACCAACCTCCTTGATAGGACTACTAGCATTAGCCTTTTTAACAGAGGTGTGATCATCTTCCTTAGAAGGAGGATCAACACTAAGAACATCACAATTATTGCTCACATTATCCCACAATACAAAAGAATAATCATCTTTGATAGTGGGTTTGGATGATGTTATTGGAAGGATTAAGCGAATTGGGTCAAATTTACACTCTCCAATGAAGGATTTTGTAAATTCTAGAGAACCCCAATTATCACCAAGACATGCATTTTCTTGAGAAGAGGTAGAAGGAGCAAACTTAAGATTTCTTACTTCAGAAGGATCTTCTTCAAAGACATATATCTCAAGAGTATCCATTGTAGTATGTATTGTTGGAGTAAACATCTACACATTGGAAGACACTAAAGGAATAAGAGTAAGCACAACTGAAACCTGATCGACAACTGCCATCTCACATAAGTGCATAGCCTTAGGGTCAACCTTGACTGTGACTACTTGATTATTACAAATGAACTTAATAGATTTATGCAAGGTAGACGGGACTACACCCATAGCATGAATCCACAGTCTACCAAGAAGAAGGTTATATGGTAATTGATTTGACATAACATATACAAGGGTAGGTACATTAACGGGTCCCAACCTTAAAGGCAAGACTATCGTGCCCAAAGGTTGTTGACCAAGATTATCGAACCCACAAAAGTCAACAAAAGAAGCATTAAGAGAAGATGAATCAATATTGATCTTAAGCAATAGATCAATGTTGCATACATTAAGCACCAAAATAGCATCAATGAGAGTACGTCTAATGCCAATATCATTAATATTAACTATGATCATTATAGGGTCCGCTTGCTTCTGCACTTTCGAGGGGTGGAATTTCTTGTAGATAGAACATGATATTCAATGAATCCGCACGATTATGAGCCATCAATGCATTAACATTCATCAGCCTAGTAGAGGCAAGAAAGAGGATTTTTTGCAAGGCTTCCTGAAACATACCTTGGTAAATCAGAGCAGATTAAAGCAAGTCCCACAGTGAGATATTAGACAAAGTAACTCGAAGTTTCTTGACAAGATCGTAATCACTGGGTGCTTTAGTCGTAGGTTTAGGATCTTGAAGAAGGCTTGGTTGTTTATCCATTCCATTCTTATAAGTATGGGCTACTTCTCTGTAAGAGGGAGCCATAGAAAGATTAAGAGAATCGTTATCAAATGGGACACCGTCAATAGAACAAATCCTTTTAGGAGAAGGACTAGCTTGAGTGAGATAAATAACATGTTTCTTAGGCCTTTGAGGGGCAGCAGAGACATATTATATTTACATACTCATCACAACTAGTGGAATAATTATTTGAAGACATATTCTCAAAATTGATCCGGGGATGATCAAATGTGGAAGGAGGTTGATCATTCGCTAATGTGTCATCTCTAGAAGAGAGTGCATTGGAACGAAGAGAAGGTAGAGTAATGTTGAGAAAGGTATCAATGATTTCATATTCTTGCAACAATATATATCCTTCAAAGCAAGAGGAATCTCATGAGAAGGATCAAAGATACAAAGTGACATGGGCAAAGCCAAGTCACTATCACATGCATGAAATGGAACATCATTAACATTTTGAATATAATTAGATACTCAACTCATAAAAGAAGATATTAAATTCATTTTTAAAATAGTAAGCTAAATATAATAAATAATGAATAAACAAGTCAGTTGATCCAAAGGAGTCTAGGGGTGACAAAACTAAGAAAAACCAAAAATCCAAATTTTTGGCATTTTCTAGGTTTTAGTAATTTGCATTTTCGAAGGTCTTCGAAGAAGAATTTGGGGTTGAAACTTGCGTCAATCCCTAAAATTTGGATACCAAAAGCATAGTATTTTAGGGATTGAATTAGTCCTCTTGGAGACCTTTCCAACGATGTAAACGGTTTTGAATTCCGAGCACCGAGTCAAAAGTTATGACCCCACCAAGTTGGGGTAAATAAATTCCTAGTTTTTTGAAAAATATTATGGTTCACGTCAGGTTCACCAAAATGTAGAGAAGAGGGATTCACTACTCATGAGTCTCTTTATTCTCAAGAGATTACCAAGGGGTGAACTGTCCTAAACTACCTCAAGGAACAACGCGAGAGTTCTAGAATCGAAAAGAGTAGGCTATAGAGGTTTTATGGACAGACTAACAAGCTCTCAGTCAAAGGACAACAACACAGAATAAGTATGAAATCATGGCACACCAGTGCCCTAGAGGCGCGTTGGCATCTCGTATGGACCAAAGAACAAAAATATCTCAAAAAACAACAAAGTGACTACTAGCGATTTGATTACTAAGAACTTACATAGTGTGGGAAGATAACATAATGTAATAAGACTGAAATGAAGCAAAGCACAAGTGATAAAGTTAAAGAGGATGACAGATAGAAGACACTCACAAAAACCCAAGTAATGGAGCCTCCAACAAATGAATGTCTTCAATACTTGCATACATAAGATTTGGGGAAAATGTTGGGGTTGTATAGGGGTTTTCCTCAGTTAAACCCCCATTTTGGTGTTCCCACCTCCATGAACAACCAGATAGATAGAGAGAAGTAATAGATAGAAATGAAATGAATGCAAGAGTGACAAGCAATCCCTGTTCGAGGAGAACCCATATCACAAAATATATGTGATAAAAGCAATCCCCACTCAAGGAGGAGAATTCGTATCACAAAATATAGATGCAATAGGTAGGGGATGTGTGAAATCCCAAGATGCTCACAAGCACAAGATAAGGGAGATATTGCACGCAAGGCTTAAGGAAGCCAAGGAAAGAGACAAAGCTAGATGCAAGAGCCAAGAGTATTGTTGCAAATAGTATTGCCAAAAGAGCTTAAGGGTGATGTTGTAACAAGCTGTAGGGAGCTGTGCAAGCAATATAACAAGATAAATATGGGAGAATGTCCAAGGTAGAAGCCAAGAAGGAGAGGGAAAAATGAGTTGAAAAGACAACTTTTAACGAGGGAAAATAAGTTTCCCAAACCATTACATGGTGTCCCCAGTCGTTACAACTAATAAAACTTGCTGACAAGTGCCAAACATGCTCGGAAATAGTCATTTGAACGTTGAAATGTCACAAGATGCTAGAGTGACACATGAACATTTGTGCGACATGCTAGTGTCCAGACATCACGCTACAAAATGATAAGAACGTGAAAAGTGCAAGGTTTGATGGAAAGCTAACACACGAGGGTAGCTGTTGAAAAGGGGTCCTAAGCATCTTTAGAATGGAAAAAGGTTAATATAGGGGCTAAAATGAGCCTACACAAGATGCTAAGGGAGTGGACACAAGAATGTATGTGAAATTGCAAGGGGTGTAATTTTACGACATTACAAGTGGATCACAGTGAATTGACAGTGGAGCCAAAGGCAATCACACTACTTGGGCCAAAGTGTTCTCACTCAATACTTTGAGTGACAGTCATCCTACTCACATACACTACTCAAGCTTGATTTGACTTTAGGCCATTATAATCTATGTAATTTCCTTCTATGGGTAGTCTTTAACCCTAGACATCCTATTCCCTTTCTCGTAAACTCAATGGTATTTATACCCATAAAGCATAAATACAAGTTACCCTCCCTTCAATGGATAATCAAATCCCAGGTGTAACTTACAAGCTATCTAATATAATCAAATAACTTTGCAATGAATAACCCTTAAGCTATCCTTGTTTAATCATACCTAGTATACTTATACTAATGATAAACAATCCCTCCTATTATGGAGTAAATACAAACACTTTCATAGGAAAGCATAAAAGTACTTCTTTTCCTTTCTAAAGTAAATGCTATAATTTCCTAATGCAAGTATTCTCAAGCAATTCCGAATCAAGCAACCAAAACTCATTCTTTCATAATAAAAGATAATTAAAAGAAGACTAGATCCTCATGCATGTAATACACTTGATCCAATTGACTGACTTGATACACAACCTTCCAATGACAACTTGCTAGCCTTCACTTTTCTACTCAAAGCAATACTTCACTATAACCTCTTACACAAGACAACTCTATGCTCTCACAGAGTAACTCTTAAACTCTCACAAAATATAGCTCGAAGAATATTTGTAGCAAAATAAACTTGAAGAATGTTCGTCCCAAATGAGAGAGTTATCCCATCTATTTATACAGAAAATTGAGACATTGATGCCAAAAGAAAAGGTGCGTCAATTGACACCACTCCACATGTAGAACGACTCACCTCTCACAACAAAAAGGTGGCAGAAATCTAAGTCAAAACTCAGCTTGGTATTCTATAGATCAACCCCCTTTGTTTGACAACAGCTCAAGACTAATTCAAATATGCACATGCCTAAAAGATAAGAATCGACTTGCAAACAAGATAGACTTCTTCAGGAAGAGAGTTTTCATATATTAGCACTATGTAACAACCATCTTTCCTATTCTTTTGGTGTGGTTTATCTCTATGAAATAGTCCTCTATTTACATGCAACACATACTCTATGTCGACTTGGTCATAGTCTATTCTATTGACAAAGAAAAGATGAGTCGACTACACTTCAATAGCAGTTCAAGCCTGGATTTGACCAAGCACGTTACTTGATTATTTTGTTTATCATGCATTTAAAAACACTTGCACAACAAACTTGTTATTTAATATTTCCATCGCTTTTATCATTTGGATATATGCATTCAAAGGTAGTAATGTGTTGCTATAAAATAGTGATGCACTTTAAGTAGTATCAACCATGGCTTATTACTTCATATCGGTCTTTATCATTTGCACAACATTATACAAATCAACCTTTATTAATCATATATACAAATCGACCTTTATTAATTATATATATAAATATATAATTATATATATGTGTAGACATGTAAAATTGACCTAACACCTGTCACACACTATAAACAACATCAAACAATATTCAAAACCCTAATTTCTTCTATTAATTGAATAAAATGACATTATTTAATTAATCCACTTTTTCATCATTTTTGACAAATTAAATAAATTTAATTTATTTAATAAAGTCCTGAAAAAGCCTATTTCTGCTATTAATTGAATAATACGACATTATTCAATTAATTCACATTTTCATCATTTTGACCAATTAAATAAATTGCATTTATTTAATAAAGTCCTAATCTCACTTTATTTCATCTTGATTGATTAAATAACACCAAATATTTGATTACGTCACTAAATCACCTTATTCCCCTAAGTTAATTGAATTATTAAATCAAAATAATTTAATTAACATACTTTCCCTCCAAAAATTGAATAATTAAATCAAACTATTCAAAACATTCATCGAAAATCAAATCAAACTAATGCAACTTTGTTTGCAAAAGTCAAACTTGATTTGCACATTCAACTCCAAAAAGTAATTAATTAATTAAATCAATTAATCAATTATCCTCACCCACTTTTTGATTGAGCAAGTTACGATTGTTGAATGAGCCATCTAATTTGCTAACTAATCAATCAATTTCCTAACTAAACCATCTAAATCCTGACCGATCAATCTAAATCTTGACTGATCAATCTAAATCCTGACTAACTAATCTATTCCTCAATCACACAAATTGTGCAATCTACTTTGCACAATCTACTCATGTCTAAATCCTCTCAACACCTTTCGACTGTCGATCTTGATTCAACATTATTTAATCATGATCATTTGTTTCGAATCTCATTTTCTATATAACAAACCTCTTTCCTCACAAAAATGAGGATCGAAGAGCCAACATCATTTGCACAACAAAGTATTGCCGACATTCACAACCACCATTAGAGTTTCAACATTTCTTTGATCAACCAATATCAACATCGTTCTTTAAGATTTGCACATGAACTATGGAGGCTTTGCAATGATATGAGCAATCCAACATTAGGCGATCACACTCTGATACGGGATGGTAACACTTTGCTTTTTTTTTAATTCAATTTGGTAATCGTAGGATTTCCTAATATGTTCTTAATAGCTTAGTTTCATTTCATAAGTGTAGGATTAAATCTAGATTTATGTGTTTGATCTTAGATTATATTTTGATTTCAATTTCATTTCTCTTGCTTGCATCTCTTATTTTCCCCCTCTCTCACACACACACACTATATATATACCAACGAATAACCTCAATGCTATGCATTATATATATATATATATTCCATGTCAATCAAATATGTATACATTTGATATTAAAATGAATAAAATCAAGTTAACATTCACATAATAAATATATATATCCTCTATATACATGTATACGTATATATACATATATTGATATATTGGTATGGACATTTCCGTTTGACACACATACGTATGTATCGACACATGTATACATATGTATATATATACATTCAATTGTACAATCAAGCACATACACAATTGCTATCTTATTGATAGGAAATATACGTGTGATGTATATACATATACATGTCGTATTGTTTGTTTGATAACACCATACTCATAAGCAACCCATTCATAAGTGTGCATAGGTACATCTACCTATGTACTCTCATGTGTGTGTTCCTTCATGCGTATGGTCTATTTTCGACATGCTTATGCATACATATACATACATTCCATGTATGTTCACCTTATCAATTAAGCATAGTAACATAAGGAAGAAATCATAAGCTCCAAGCACATAAACATCATCCAAGAATGCACTCAACAGTAATCAACACCCTTACTAATGCAAACACGTCATACTAAGGATGACTTACCAATTACCAACACAATAATCTTGACTCAACCATTCTATCGTAAGTGTTTATGTAAGCCAAGTTAGGTTATGTTACTGGTTACCTAACCAAGTTCTTCTCCTGAGTGATACTTCCCCTCGCACCTGGAGGATTGAACATGAACCTGCATCCAACTAACACATTCCCATAGTAGTCAGCTATTCATCAAAATATGTATTTACATAATACTTTCCCTTAGTTAGAATAACCAAATAAATAACCATTCATTTCACATATAGGCATTTCATCATATAACATTAAATGAAATAACATTCATTCACAATTCATTGATAACAAAGTGCAAGCACATATATTCTTAATCAGAATTCTAATTACATTCACACATGCAATAGTTTACCCTAACATGGTAATATTAAATAGGTAATACACAATGGGGTGTGACATAATCCCCCCCTTGTGAATCATCGTCCTCGATGATTTTATGCAGCAACATAAACTAAACAAACAACATCATTTTTTTCAAGTACTTTCAAATGCATTTAAAAAATGTGGAAACTTTTGTTGTATCTCAGCATAGTCTTCCCAAGTGGCAGAGTCTTCCACGTACTAGTCCCACTAGACTTTGCATTGCAAAACTTCTTTGTTACATTAGCAAAGCTTACACGTTCCAAGCACCTTGATAGGATCGATTGTTACCACTTTGGGGTCCTGCATCTGTAAAGCATTCCAATCAATTACATGATTATCACCTTGTATATACTTCTTTAGGTAAGAAATGTGAAAGACAATATGCATCCTAGCAAGAGTTGGTGACAACACAATTTGATAAGCTACAGGATTTACTTCCTCAAGAATTTCAAAAGGTCCTACATAGCATAGGGAGAACTCAAGGATGACTTTTCAAATTTGATGGAACTCTTATGAGGTTTAACCCTCAACAATACCTTGTCACCTACTGCAAAACTTCGAGCACTCGCTTTGAATATGCATATCTTTTTTGTCGATCATTAGCTTCAACTAACCTTTGCTTAACAATCCTCACTTGTTCTTCCATTTTAGCCAACATCTCTGGCCCAAGACTCACCCTATCCTCAAGTTTATCCCAACTTATAGGGGTTCAATACTTTCAACCATATAATGCTTCGAAAGGAGCCATATTTATTGCGGAATGGTAGGAGTTGTTATAAGAAAATTCCACTAAAGGCAAGTAATCTTCCCACTTTTATTGTTGATCCATGCAATACATTCTAAGTAGGTCTTCTAGTACTTGATTCACCCTTTATGTTTTTCCATTCGTTTTTGGATGATTTGCTTAGCTTATATTCAATTGAGTCCCAAGTGCAGAAAATAAGGTTTGCCAAAACCTTGAGGGGACTCATGCATCCCTATCTGAGATTATCTTCTTAGGAATTCTATGCAACCTAAACACTTCTTGCACAAATTCCTGAGCTATGACAAGAGCTCCATTAGGTAGATTCCCATTTATGAAATGTGCTACCTTAGTAAGTTTATCCACAACCACAAGAATGGCATTGTGCTTATTCCTTGACATAGGAAATCCTTGCAAAAAATCCATACTTATGACTTGCCACTTTCTCTCTAAAATATCATGTGGGTATAAAAATTCTGCAAGATGATGATGCTCAACTTTCACCCTTTGACATTCATGGCACCTAGCCACAAATCTAGTAGCATCTCCTTTCATCCCTTTCCAAAAATATATTGACTTTACATCGGCCAACATTTTTGTCACACTAGGGTGTCTAGAGTATGGTGCTTCATGAACTTCTTTCCATACCAGATTTCTTAACTCTTGTGTCTTAGGTACATGCATTCTCCCCTTATACCTAAGTAATCCATTTGGTTCAAAATGAAATCCTTCATACCTTGCATCTTGTAGATTGCTTGTGAGTGCTTGCTTAACTTGCATAAAGTACTCATCCTCTTTGCATTTTTGTAATACTTGACCTTTAAATTCAGTTTGAATTGTCACCATTGAAGCAATATGATGTCTTCGACTTAAGGCATCAGCAACCAGATTTTCTTTTCCTTTGATGTAACTAATATTGAAAACATAATAAGATATTAACTCCAACCATCTCCTTTGTCTTGCATTTAGATTAAAGGTTGAGTAAATAGATATTTAAATCCGTGATGATCAGTTTTCATCTCAAATGGTTTCCCTAACAAGTAATGCCTCCACATTTGCAATACGTGAACTACTGCTACTAACTCTAAATCATGTGATGGATAATTTTTCTCATAGGGTTTCAACTTCATTGATTCATTAGCAATTACTTTCCCTTCTTGCATTAAAACACCTCCTAATCCCTCTCCTAATGCATCTATGATAACAATGAAGTCTCCTTCAGGATCTGGTGCTTTTAAAATCATTGTAGTAGTTAGATTTTCTTTGAGTAGATCAAATGCTACTTGGTACTTCTCTGTACACTCAAACTTCTTCCCTTTATTTTGCAAAGAAGTAATTGGAAAGGCTATCTTGGAGAAGTTTGCAACAAAATTTCTATAATATCTCACCAAACCGATAAAACTTCTTACCTCTAAGACATTTTTGGGCACTGACCATTCTAGCACTACCTTGATCTTAGCTGGATCAACTGAGATACCATTTGCTAAGATCACATAACCAAGATAATGCACTCTCTTCTGAAAGAAGGTACACTTAGAGAGTTTCCCATACAACTTATGTTCTCTCAAATGTTGTAGAACTATCTCTAAATGCCTACAATGATTCTCTTGTTTCCTTGAATAAATATGGATATCATCTAGGAAAACCAAGAAAAACTTATCTAGGAAATCCTTAAATACGTTGTTCATAAGGTTCATGAAGGATGTAGGCACATTAGTTAGACCAAAGGGTAGAACTGTAAACTCATAATGTCCATATCTAGTTTTGAATGTAGTCTTAAAGATGTCCTCATCCTTAATTCTCAACTGGTGGTATCCAGATCGTACATCAATTTTAGAAAATATAGCAACTCCCCTCATTTGATCAAATAGATCATTAATGTGTGGCAACGGATACTTGTTCGTTATCGTAGCTTTGTTAAGCATGTGATAATCTATACACAAGCGGAAAGTACCATCCTTATTTTTCACAAAGATTACTAGTGCTCCCCAAGGTGATACACTTGGTCTTATCAACCCCTTAGACAATAATTCATCCAACTATGCCTTAAGCTCCATTAGCTCAGTTGTTGTCATTTTGTAAGGCACTTTGGAAAAAAGTTCAAATCCTGGAACTATATCAATAGAGAAATCAAATATCCTTTTTGGTGGTAGTCCAAGTAGTTCATCTGGAAACACATCCGAAAAACTTTCGTAGTATAGGATATATTTCCATATCTGTCACTCTAGTTTCCTCCATTTCTCCTTCTTTCATCTCTTGGAAGCTTTGTGGTCCCAAGTTTTTAAGATATTTTTTGAGAATTAGATCCCTTATAATCTTCAAGATTTTCCATCTTGACTGCAAAGAGCTTGCATCCTTTCTTCTTAGCCCTTAACAACTGCATTGCAGTGATTTGACGCAGTTTGACCTCCCTAGGTATCCCTTGTAGCATCACTTGGTTACCAAAATCATCCAAGCATTCTATTGTTTTGGCATGACAATATACCTTGGGTTTATGTCTCCATAGCCAATTCATGCCTAGGATAACATCATAGGATCCTAAGGGCGCTTCATAAAGGTTCACTTCCATAGAAAAACAAGGTAGATCAATCCTAGCTTCAAACAAACATTGTTCCACCGTTGCTCTTGTCTGGTTTGCATATTCTACAACCCAATAATTTGCCATATAACCAACTTTCCTAGATATTTTCTTAGCTATTCTAGGTGAAATAATTTTTTTAGTTGTTCCAGTATCTATAAGAATGGAAATGGGTAAACCAAACAAAATACCTAGAGTATCTATTAGAGTCACTTGATACTCTGCTTGGCGATCATCCAAGGAAGCATGAATATTTTGCTAGAATGCCGCTTGTTGAGTGGGAAGTGGGTTAGCATAAGATCGTGACCTGGAAGACTTATTGGGACATTAACTGGCATAGTGGTCTACCCCACATGTGAAACATCTATTAGTCGGTCCTTTCTTCCTTGCGGGCTCTCCAGATTTATTAGCATTTCCACCAGCATTATTGGTATTCTCACCATTGGAACTATTCCTCTTGCGTTCCCTCCTTGATTATTTCCCACTATTTCAAGATCCTTTTTCCCCTTGTTTCTACAAATCTTGCACAACTTCAAACTTCTATGGAGTTGGTTTGACTTGAACTCCTACAATCTTCTTACGATTTCTATTTTCCTGGTGGATGGAGATAGCTTTGAGCTTCTACTCTTGCTTAACTACTTTTTCATACATAAGATCCATAGTGGCTAGATTGTGAACATCTACCTCTCCTCCTATTTGACTATTAAGTCCCATGATGAATTTCCTTATACGGAATCATTCATCCTTCTAATACATTGGAACATAACATAGCAGACGAGTAAACTTTTCCCAATACTCATTAACTATCATCTCACCTTGTCTTAGATTCTAAAAATTTGTGAGTTTCTGATCAAAATAGAGTTGAGGTAACCATCTTTTCAAGAAATTTTCAACGAACTCGCTCCATGTCAGTTTCAGTGAGCTAAGATTGAGTTCCATTTTCCACCAGTTAGAGGCTTCTCCTACTAACTGGGAAGCTTCGCATGCTACTTTAGTGACCTCAGAATAATTTTGAATCTCGAAATATTTCTCCATTTGGACCAACCATGCCTTAGCTTCATTTCTATTGGTGCTTCCTTCAAACTTGGGTGGGGTTATTTTCTTCATATCTATAGATAGTTCAGAAGCCATACGCTTCCTATTAGTTTCCTCAAATAGAGAAGGTAATTTCTCTATCTCATGATCATGGGTTTGATCATGTTCGTGAGAAGAATTTTGTCCCTCATCCTCGTTGTTTGGAACTTCCTTCTCTAATCTGTCCTTTACCCTTATTTCTTGTCTAGGTTTCCCAACCTTGCCAATATTTGATCTAGTCTAGATTCAACTCCTACTAGTCCTTGCCCAACTTCTTGGCTTTTGCCAAGATTCGTCTGTGTTCTCACCATCTTTGGAAGAATGGATTATACCTGAAGGTTCATCCATAGTATATTCAATCATGTTATCTTTATCTTATGGAAAACATTTAAATGAGAATTCATTCACATATAAGGAATTCCACATAAGATTTAAGCACAAGCTTCTTTTTTAATTCGGTAAATCATTGTTAAGGGGCAACACCCTATGCTTTTGACTGGAGCTATGAACTAGTGAGGACACATATGGGGGACCTTGTCCCCGATATCTCCATAACCACCACTATCACCACCATCTTAACCACTATCGCTGTCACCATATCCACTGCCACCGCCACCATATGCACTGTCACTACTGCCTTTGTTGAACCCACTGCCACTTTCTCCCTACGGAAATCCCACTATCCAACATGGGATTCAAGCCTTAGACAACCCAACTTCCACCCTTGCAACTTACCCATCGCACTACATGGTCAAACCCATAAGCACAAGCTTTTTGATAAACACATGATTTTATTATTCACAAGGATCTCAATATCTTTTAGATTACATAGAGTGACTATTTAGATAGTCAAGTGGAGAGTATCCCTCATATTTACTCTCTAACACATAACTCAATGGGGTATACCCTATAGATTGTTGTTCATCTCTCATTTGTTCATATCTATCCCAAAATGGAAAGTAACCTTTGAATTTTTCATTCAATACATATTTGCGGGGGACATAACCCTTTGATTCATTACTTGAGGAAATTACAATCACTTCCAACATAGGAAGGACTCTAGGGTCTCTAAATATGAATGCAGGGTTGTCACTTCCTTATGAGGGAATATCCCTGGAAAGTGATAAGGAATCAGACTTCATTGGTGAGACTAGAGGTAGATAGTTGTAATTATCCTCCATCTTTTTCTTTCTCTTTACATCATTAATTTGAGAAAGAGTGTGATTGAAGGTTTCAATGTCACTTAACCAGACGACATTGTCATAGTTGGTACCCTTAATTGTACAAACAATGGCTTCCCTTTCCTTCTTGGCTTTCAGGTAACACCCATTTCCAATTACTGACTATCTTGTAGTTAACCTAAGGCTCACCATCCTAGCACAAGAATTTTCAAACATTAGATAACGTGGACAAAAATTATGATGAGCTCATAGGTTCCAGAGCTAAACTTGGTAGCTCTGATACCACATGTAACATGCCAATCATTCACTCAATTAAAATTTCCTAAGTTTTCACTTTCAAGTAAATAAACTATGTAACTTAGCCATTGCCATAAAAAAATTCAAGCATAGGGGAGTGGAAAAATGCTTTGCAAATCTTGGATCGCACCTACTAGCGCTAGCGGGAATTTTTTGAAAAAATCTTCTCATTCTGTAAATTTTCACTTCTCCAATGGAGCCCATCAAGTGGATTCTAGTTCACAAAGGGGTGTTAATGGTGCTCGACATCCTCATTTCTAGGTGGAGGCCTCTTTTTAGTCTCGTGATGTTGGAAAGTTGATTAATCGAGATATTCAACCTCCTTTTGACATTTTTGTTTTTGATTTGGATTCAAGTGGTCATGCGTCTTTTCTTAGCAGGAGTTACTCTAAGGTAGTCTCTACTTCCCGCTCATTGGCTTCTTTCCCCAACCACATTCCAATTCCCGTTACTTCAGGAGTTCCCTTCAATCCAAAATCGTCTCTTCCATGCCCTGCCACTTTCTTGAACAATATTCTTGTTTCTTGCCCTAAATCTTATGTCCCTTTGAGATCCCCTCTGACTTTTCCAAATACCATTAATATCAATAAGAAGGTTCTTTTGGGTCTAAAGGTCATTGGCATTGATAAGGTTGTGCGGAGTGAGCATATTAAGTCTCATTTGTAGGGGAAGGTTAATGCTTTAGGATGCAAAGGTAAGGTGTGGATTTCGAAACAAAAAATCAATTCGTGTAGTGATCAAGTTAATGTTACTCTTCCTGATGCCATGCTATAGCTGTAAATCAAGGATCTCAAGGATGTGGCTCTCATCTATAAGTTTTGGAATTTTAATCCAGATCTTGTTTTTTTGAAATGTTGGATATTTCAAACTTGGGAAGGATCTAATCAAGTATTCTTTTTAGATAAGGGGGAAGGTTTTTTGTAGTGATTTTTTCTGAAAAAAGATTCTAGGAATGTTATTTATCAAAAAAAGTCTTGGATTTGTGAGGGTAATGGTCTATTCTCAACCCTATAGACTCCAATTTTTTTCCCTTCTCAGACTATGATTAAATTCATTCCTTTTTGGGTTCAATTGCAAGGGTTACCATTGGAATACAAAGAGTCTCACATCATTGAAATTCTATGTAATTAGTTAGGCATTTTTCTACATCAATATTTGTAGTTTTTCTCTAACCCATCATTGCCAGTCATCATTTTTATCCTTATTTATGTTACAAAAACCCTTCCAGCAGTCATCAACATTAAGTTAATCCACAGTTTGTGGAAACAAAATTTGGTTTTTGAGGATCCTAATCAAATTTGTTTTCTCTATCACTTACCTATTCATCTTTCAAAAAAGTGTGTGGAGATTAAGGATTAGAACATGGAAGTGACAAGGGATTCATTTAAAAAATTTGATAACCCTTTGAATGTTAGATCGATTGTTACTTTTTCCACTCCTACCAAGGATTTTTAATGTGAAATATTGATTTAACCTTCTTGTCTAAGGTTTTGGATGTTTGTTTTAAGTGGAATCAGTATATCAATGTACTAAGCACATAGTTTAATTTTAAAGGTTCTTATAGTAAAGTGTTGCATCAATGGGGGATTTCAAAAAAATTAGTGTTGGAATCAGCTAGGGGTCCTTGTTGTAGTTATTTCTCTTTAGGGGAAGTTGAGGTTGTCCAACCATTTTACTCTGACGAGGTAGAGTGTGTCCATGTTAGATCTCCTCTTCTCTAGGGTAGTAATTCATCACTAGTTGGCTTCAGTAATGATGGGACCGTTAGTAAGTTCTCTGGTTCTCACTTCAAGCCTATTATTGTTTCCTTTGTACTTGGATGGGAGAATATTTTGTTGTCTCCCATTAATATTTTTCTTCATTCTCTCAAGATTTTGGTCTCTTAGATCAAAATTGTTAGTTTTCAACAATTGAATCAATGCGCTTCAATGCTAACAATAGGATTGTCAAATCAATGTGAAGAAATGTTAAAGATTTTTGACAATCAAGATGATGACACTAGTTACATCTTGTAGTCTCAACTGGTTCTTGAAGGCACTAATGCTCATTCCTCTAAATTTATTTCTAATATGGAGTTTGAGAAATTTGTTGATGAAGCCTTAGTTACTATAGGTGAACAAATGATAGATGATATTGCTTCTGAGGTTTTTGGGGAAGGGGAAAGTTTAGATGGTCTTGGTTCTTTATCAATATCCCATACCCCATTATCTCCTTCAAATAAAAAGTCTCCTACCAAGAGGGGTAGGAAATATTTAGCTACCAAGCTGCAAGAGAAATAGCAATAAGCATCTAGTCGACATTAGATGTTAAAATGGGTGTAGGTGTGAAACAAAAAAGAACAAGGAGAGCTTGTTGCTCTCCCAAGCTGCAATGAGGATAATATCATAGAATTTCAAAGGCATAAATTCCCCTGAAAAAAGGGCCCAAGTCAAGTATCAACTAAATGCTTGTGAGGCAGATGTAGTTGTCCTTCAAGAAACTAAAACTTCATAAGAGAATTTTCAATCTATTAGTAAGAAGTGGAACAAATGGAAATATTTTCACTCACCATCTCAGGGAGCTTCAGGAGGTTTGATTACTCTTTGGAATGCAAAAATAGTTAGCATTAGCAATGTTACTTGTGACCATAACTCGTATCTAATGTAGATTAATCATTTTGACTTGTCTTTTTGGTTGTTGAATGTTTATGGGCCTAATAGTATAGTAGGTAAGAAGTTGTTGTGGGAGATACTGAAACAAAAATTGGATGTGTTGGGACAAGAAAAATTTGTTCTTTCAGGGGATTTCAATGCAATTACAAGCTTATTAGAGAAGAAAGGTGGAATATGTCCCCCAAAAAAAGGCATGGAAGACTTTGCCGCTTTTATACAAGACAATGCTCTGGTGGACATAATTCCACAAAATGGGGGGTTTACTTGGAAAAACAAGAGGAAAAAATTTCTTCAAATTACGGAAAGGTTAGATAGGTTCTTAACTTCTCCGAATTGGATCTCAAGTGAATTTGAATTGGCATAAAAAATTCTGCCTTTTGTTGCCTCAGATCATTTTTCTATTTCACTTGATTTGATGGCAAAAAATGTAAAGTCAAAGTTTCAATCTTCCTTTAAGTTTGAGGCAATGTGGTTTAGACATCCAGAGCTTATCAACTTGTTAAGGCAATGGTGGTTGAATGCATCCTTTTGTTATGGTTCTAGAATGTTTTAGTTGAGCAAGAAGTTGGATCATGTTAAGTAGCAATTAAAAATTTGGAATTAGCAAGTGTTTAAGAATATTTTTGTGCAGAAAGATTTAGTTTATAAAAGGCTAGCAGAGATAAATGAAAGCATCATTGCTAATGGCCTTGATAGTGTTTTATTTGAAGAACAGAGTAAATTGCAAGTAGAATAGAAGTGTTATGCCTTGCATAACCACCCCATTTTGTTTTATTTTTGAACAAAATGGGTCCCCCTTTTTGTTTGTTTTGTTCGCCTTTGGTTGTTTGGTTGGGTCTTAGGAGTTCTTTTTTTTTGCTCCTAAGTCTGTATTTTGTTTTGTCGGAGGTGGGTTCTGAACCAAATCTAAACATGGAACTCTTTCAAGGTTTCTAGTTCGGATATAGTTCTGACTCTGACTCCGCCTTCTCTTTTGTTTCTCCTTTGTTTTGTTGGTTGTTTTTTACTAACACTTGAGTTGGTTCGTCCTCCTATTTTTTGGTTGTTTCCTTGTGTTTTGTTTGTTTGCTTGCATGGTATTAGAACTGGGATTGGAACTCACATGGGAAGTTTCAAGTTTCCATTTTGTGTTCCCATCCCGACTCTGTCTCTGCTCTTTTTCTTCCTCGCTCTTTGTTGTTCGGGCCCGATCCGGTGTTCGCTCTGGTCCCGCTTCCCTTGTTCTTGTGTTGTTCTTTGCTTTTTGGTCAGGACCGGATCCAGACCTGGAATTGAACTTTGAACTTTGTGAAGTTCCATTTCGGTTTTGTCTCCGCCCCTGTCTTTGTTTGTCAGGACCGGATCCGGGGTTGGAAATGAAATAGAGAACTTTGTGTAGTTTCTTTATCTTGTTTCTGACCCGGCTCCACGTCCGCCTTACCTTTTGATGTTCCGTAGATTGACTCAACTGTCTGTTCGCGTCATTGGCTCTATCCCCGAACGACCACATTTATGGCATTAAATGCAGCCTGTTTGCACGCGCGAATTATTGATTAAAGGTTTAATAATGCTTAAACTGCCTCATTATTAATATTATGCAAATTTTTTAAGCAAACCATGGCCAAGAAAGTCTCGGGAGAATTGATTTGATTGCGGGGCGAATTGCAGAGCGAATCTTGGTGAATTTCTGGTCAATCCTAAGGAGTGTTTTGAGGTAGGTTTTGTTGTCTTTCTTTCTCCTGTTCTTTCGAGTGTGTTGTTTTGGCGCATTCACGGGAGGCGTTTTTGTTCTTTCTTTCTTTCTTTTTGTTTCCTTTGTTTGTGTTTGTGCTTTTCTTTCTTGTTTTGTTTGCTTGGTTCTTTCTTTTTCGTTTTGTTCTGTTCCATTTGTTGGGTTTGTCTTTTCATTTGTCATTTTTGTTTTGTTGTTTGTTCTGTTGTCACTTTCGTGATAGGTCTGTTTTATCGTGCTCTGGTTTTGACTAGGGTTTCAATTTTGAAGGGGTTTCCTTGCTTGGGTGATGAATTTCGTTTTGAGACCCTGTTCTGGTTTTCTCACGTCAATTTTGGGTTGTTCATACGGGTTTCTCGTTGTGCCCTATTTTTTGGAAATGACGTATCGAGCGAATTAGGGTTTTGCAATTTAACCTTTTCCATGGTTTTAATGACTTTTGTACAGAGGAGCTAGAGGGATAAACTAGGCTATTTCTAGTTTCCTTTGGTGCCCATGTGACCTAGGGTTTAGGGTTCATATGACCGCCTCATTTTAAATACTCTTTGTTTGCTGGAATTATTCAGCTCCCGTTCATTATTATGATGTTACTATATCTTTACTCTTGGTCGAAACCAGATCCAAAGGGGAAGTTGAACTTGATAGCTAACATTTTTTTTTGGTCCAATTCCCATTCTGGTCTCGCCTCCGACCCTAGTTCGTTTCTGGTCCGGTTTCGGTCCCACCTCTGACCCTGTTTTGTTCTTTGTCCGGTTCCCATTCCGACCTCGCCGCATGATAAGAGAGATTTTTTATGCCTAATACTTCTACAGTTCTGCCTCCGATAAAGGCATAGTTTGACCAAGTAAATATTATTTTAGGAGGATGGAGGAGGGATTAAATGATTGACTAACTTAGATGCTTTGTTCATCTAATACATGGAATTGTTGCAGGTATTAAGAAATGTCAGGAGCATCAGATGAGGCCTCTAAGAGGAGCCAACCAGGAGAAACTTCATGGCAAGGAGTGAGGCCGAAGAAGATCAAAGTGGAACAACTCTCGTATACCTTGAGATGTAAGCATAAGGAGGTTGTCCTCACAACTAGCAAAATTGTATCTGACTAGACTGATATTACTGACACCAATTTGGGTCCTTTTAACTATGAGGAATTGCATGAGGAGACATTCACTGAGGAGCAGGTCATAGGAAGGATGAAAAGGATTGTTCAATCAGGACTTGCACATGTTGCACTTTTCCCCCTATCTGTTCAATGTCCAGAGTTGATTCTTGCAGTAGCTGGAGCATATAACCTTGCTACTAGGCAATGTGTGGATGTAAAGGGTAATGTCATTATTGACTTCACGCCTCCAATGATCAAATTCTTGTTTCATATACCTAATCCCAGGAATCCTAAGCAATTGAATGAGGTGGAGGCTTTGAAGATTTACAGTGATAATAAGGAGAGGAATAGGATTCACATGAATAAGACTTGGATGAGGGTGGAGAAGAAGTCTCTGACCAAGCTTCCAAACCAGCCTAAGAGGGTAGACTTTAGTAAAAAAATTGCAGATATAATCATGTTCCTTTCTAGGGTGTTTGGTAAAAGGGATGCTTCACTATTTAAAGAATGGATGTTTCCTTTCATTCAAACCATTTTGGATGGGAGGCAACAATTTGACTGGTCAATGATAGTATTAGACAACATTCACAATCAGATGATAAAAGTGAGAGAAACCAAGCGTTTCTTTATGACCTCCTACGTAGTTTATGCAACTGCCTGAGTGGGGATTTTTCCTGGACTTCAAACAGTAGGTATATTGGGGGAAGCCCAAGGACATAAGAGAGTGTGGGAGTATTATCATCAGCTCACCTTGCAGGCATCAAAGCAACATTATAGAAGGGTTAATGATGCCTTTCTTTATGTCATTATTAACAAGCTTAATGGTGATGCTGGGTATAGGCTTAGCAGGGAGGCAATGGATTTTGTGAATGAATGGGGGCATTGGTTTATCCATTACCCCACATTCACCTATTTCAGGTTAGCAGGCTTTGATGGTCACCCCCATTTGCTGCCTAGATGTTGTTGTGATAGGATCATTTTAATGGAGTTTATTTATCAAGCCTTGGCTGTGAATTTCTAGTTTAGCAACAAACATAAGACTGGGTGCCATAAGTTTCCAATGAAGCTGGGGGCCTTTTGTTGTCCACACATTCAGGAAGCTAAGACTGTTTGTGATGAATTAGTTTATTTGAAGTTGGGCTTGTACACGGCCAGGAAATACTATGACCCCAAACACAAGATGAGGGCTTTGCTTCCCAATGTCTTTGAGAAGCATTTTAATCTATTGGAGGATTTTTGGGAGGACTTGCAAGATGAATATGATCTTAGGAAGAAGAATTATGAAAGGATACCTATCCCACTAATGGTTGAGTTTGGGATAAAGGAAGACATTCCAGAAACATTGTCTAATGATGGGATTGTTTTGGATCTCGGGTATGATGCAAGCAAGATTGGTACTAAAGATCTTGATCCAATAGATTGGAATGCTAAGGAGACAATCGACATAAAGCAGATTGCAAGACCGATGTTGGACAGGAGTATTCAATGGGTGAGTTTGAGGACTAATCAGGCCAAGGCTACATCATCTAAGAAGAGGAAGGCTGTAGGTACCACCCAAGGATATAAAAGGGAAAGGATAAGGATGGCACCTAAGGAACCTTTAGATTTTATGCCTTCTAGTGCACAAGAAGAGGAAGTGGTTCCTCAAGATCTTCCAGAGGTACAGGAAGATGAAACAACTGCGGAGGTGGGTGCTTCTGCATTTGCTGTAGGGGAGGCATCTACTCAGCCTTCTGATGCACAAGAATTAGGCCAAGAATCACCAAAGGGATCCCTCTATGATGAAGAAAAGGTCTTAAAGTGAATGGAGGATGAAATTGAGGTACATAATATAGAAACAGATTCAAAAAAGACTCCCTCTAATAAAGAGCATCATCTATCAACATCTTTGGATGTGATAGATGATGCAGGCACTAAACATATATTGACTGAGGAAGATCGGTGGGAACTCTTTGAAGATGCAAAAAGAGAAGTTGATGTTAAGGCACAAGCTGAGGCATCAGCTAAGCAACAAGAGGAGGAGGCCAAGGCACAATCTGAGTTGGCAGTTAAGTAGAAGGAGTTGGAAGATAAGGTCAAGGCTGATGAATTGGCTCAACAACAACAACAACAAAAGGAGTAGGAGCTCAAGATTCAAGAGGAGAGGGATAAGTTGATAATGCAACAGAAAATTCATAACCTTGAAGAAGAAAAGGCCCAACAAAGAAGAGAAAAAGAAGCTATTGAAGCTAAGCTCAAAGCACAAAGCACAAGAAGAGGCTTATAGGCAAAAGGAAGAGCAAGAGCATTTGAAAAGGGAAAGAGAGGCTGCTAAGATTGTTGAACATGAAAAGAAGTACAAGGAGGCATGGGACTATGTTGAAGAATTGAAGAAGAAGCGAGATCAAATGTTAGAAAAGAAGAAAATAGAAGAGGAATCCTTAATGCAGGAGTTGGAGGCTAAAAGGTTGTGAGAGCAAAAGGATAAAGAGGAAGTAGAAAGGTTAGCATAGGAAAAGGAACAAAGTGATCAACAAAATGTGCAGGAGGTTGATTCTCAACCGGGGCCTACATTGTTACAACCTTTGTCTTCCACTACTGTTGCTTCTTCTTCAGCCCAGGCAGCCACTACTATTGTTCCTACTTGGCTAAAATTGGACTTGGAAAGGAAACAAGTTTTCCAACCACAGCTGTTGAATTGGGAAGAAATGATGAAATAAATTGGGAAAGAGAAACCTAAAACGAAGGCTCGGGTTCTTCACTCCACTAGGCTCACTGATGTTGGAGAGATAATTGCTAAATGTGCCATACCTATAATGGAGAAGAGTTGTGATATGCAAATCACTGATTATCAGTTGGGGGTAGTAAATTTGGGAAAGCCTACGAGAAACCAACAAATGAGTTTGATTGATATTGTGGCTTCTTCAACCAAAACCCAGATGATCAAGGATAAACAAAGGAAGGATGAGCTTAAGACTCAATTGGATCAACTTCATAGGTTTTTAAAGGATGTCTCAAGTCCCATTTCCCAACAAGATGCTCTTCCTGAATCCCCAGTTTTGTTAACCAAAAAGGAAGCAGATGATTTGGTCCAAATGAAGGGCAAGGTAAGAATGATGGATAAATGGTTGGATAAGCTCAACCAGGAGGTTGATGATGTTCTTGTTGAAGGTTCTAAAATTCATAAAATTGCTCTTGAGTTGGCAGAAGATCTAGACCAACAGGCTAAGGATCTGGATAAGCAAGATGATGAATACAAGGAATATGTTAAAAGGCTTGAGGATATTAGCAAAGTGACCAAGTCCACCTTAATGGAATATTCAATTCTTGAGCAGGGTAATGAAAATTTTGTGGAGAAAGTTGTGAGCATCATAAGGTATAAGTCAAGAGCTATGCATGGACATCAAGAAGAAGTATGAGAAATGAGTAAAGACTTGAATCAACAGATGATTGAGTTAGAGGTTGTTGTGGCCATTTTAATCAACTTAGATTCCTCCAATAAAGAAGGCCTATCATTGGATAAACTAAGGGAGAGATGGAGGAGTAGGTTTCAGGAAATCATGCAAAAGGGAGATGATGGGGATAATTTATTGTTAGATCAGTTTATGGATATTCGGGAGGAGGTCAGAACTACTAAAAAGGAGTTAATCAAGTTAAAGGAGATGCAAAGATTGGTTGCTACAAAATTTGAAAGGATCAAATTTGAAGGTGATTGATTAGATGGGCCAGATTTGGGTACTCTTCAACAAGTGTTCTCCAGTTATGATGAGTACATCCTTGAGCATTCAATGCAAAAGTGACTGACTCTTTTTGCCATACTCTATCTTCTCTTCTCTTTTTGTGGGTTTTGACATAAGTTCAACTCTGAGTTTGATCCGTGGGTTTCACTTTCTTCTTGGAGTATCAGATTTCCTTTTTTGTACAATGGAGTGATCAGCCTTGAAACAGGGGTTCCTTAGTTTACTTATGTGTTCAGTTTCGACTCCATGAATTGTGGATCTTGATTGATAATTGAGAAATTTGTGCATGTGGCACCCTACATGTACTATTAGAATCTACTTTGTAAAGGTTGGCTAATTGAAAAAAGGTAAGCCACCTGATGATAGAAGATAGAAACTAGATCTAGGATTTCAATGTTTTAGAAAGATACTCTAAAAAGTTCAGTAAAAAGGCTTGATTATTTTACAGTTTTCATACGTTTTCATATCATGATTTTCAAAGTTTGGATCCATTTTGATAAGGTTAATGGTACATGATCAATCCATACGCCAGTGATTTTGTTGTGCTTAATTGTTCCTTATTTGATGAAATTTAATAGAAGGAACTGGATTCAAGATCATATCATTGGATTATCTGTGAATTAAATTGTTATTGTCTTCATTTGATCTGTGTTTTAGATGATGAGTGGGTGATTTGTTTGAAGTAATTTTACTGATTATTGATGGTATCTGAATTAGCATTATGGATGTATGCAGTAGCATAGTTTATTCTATGGATTACATCTTGCTATAGTTGTGGTTAGGTGGAATAAACACTCATTATTGATATGCATGTCTAGATATGTAAGAATTGTACTCATGTTTCTTTGACTTAAAGCTTTGTTTTATCTTTTTCTTTTATTTAAAACCCCCAAAACATAGACTACTTGATGCTATGCATTCTTGTTCTTTGTTACCAGCAAAGGCCCCTTGAACATTATAGTCATATCAACCACTGCGTGAAATCAGCATAATTGAGAACCAATTACTAGGACCTTGGGAGTTAGATCTCCATGTGTTATCTTTTTCTTTCAGGAGAAATAGAATAGTAATATTTTGTTTAATGTTGTGTTATTTTGACCATCAACAGGAAGGAATTGTTATTGAGAGAGGAGGTCTATTGGAGACAGAAATCAATAGAATTGTGGCTAAATTATGGTGATGGGAATACAAAATTCTTTCACATCTCAGCTCAAATCAAGAAAGCAAAAAATACTATTTTCTCAATTTAAGATAGTGTGATAAGAGTTTTTCTAACAAAAGAGGAAGAGATACAAAATGAAGGAGTCAAATTTTTCTCTTCCTTATTAGCTGCCAAAAATAATGACTAGTAAGGGAAAGAGAAGAGCTTCTTCAAGATATCCCAAATCTAGTCTCTCATGAAGAGAAGATAATTTTAGGTTGCTAGCTCCTTTTTCTCTCAAGGAAGTAAAAGAGGTGGTATTCTCCATGCCTCCTGAAAATGCTCCAAGAACTGATGGATTCACTGCCATCTTTTATCAAAAATGTTGGGAGTTCATTGGGGTTGATATTCTAAATGCTTTGGAGGAGTCAAGAAAATCAGGAGGTATGTTGAAGAAGTTCAATGTGATTAATATTGCTATCATCCCAAAATTAACTTCTCCAAATACTTCTCTGACTTTCGACCTATATCACTTTGCAACGTAATATATAATTTTTTTACAAAGGCCATTTATCTTCGCTAACATCCTCTTGTGTCAACAATTATTTATGAGAAACAAGGTGGTTTTGTTCCTAGCAGAGAAACAACAGAAGGTGCAATTGTTGCTCATGAAGCTCTGCATTCCATTGATGTAAATAAAATGTCTTCCATGATTATAAAACTTGACATGTAGAAAGCATATGATAGGGTTGATTAGTCTTTTTTGAATCAGGTGCTATTGAAGTTTGGCTTCTCTTCTAAGTGGTGTAAGTGGATAATTTCATGTTTATCAAGTGCCAAGTTCTCAGTGTTGTTAAATGGCTCAGCAATTGGTTTTTTTGGTTCTAGTCAAGGGGTCCGACAAGGTGATCCGTTGTCCCCATTTTTTTATTATCATTTTAGCAGAAGTTTTGAGCATGTCATTTCATAAAGCTCATGAACAGGGTATCATTCCAAACACAAATATATCATTAACACATTCTCTTTTTGTTGATGATACTTTGCTTTTTGGAAAGGTTGTCATTTCAGAAGCTTTGCATATAAATTCAGTATTGGATAAGTATACTAGAGCTTCGAGTCAAAAAGTAAATGAAGGAAAGTCAAAAATATATGTGTTCAATACAAAATTTTCTATTGAGAAACATATTGTGAAGCTGTTAGGTTTTCAACAAGCACAATTTCCTTGCAAATATCTTGGGATTCCATTTTTTGTAGGCCAAAACAAGATTTCTTATTAGCAAAAAATCATTCAAAGTATACAAGCTAAAATTTTATCTTGGAAAGGGAGATGGTTATCTTTATCAGGGAGAATTTTGTTGGTAAAAATTGCATTATCTACAATACCAAATTATTATATGGTAGTTTTAAAAGCTCCAAATTCCATCATCCTTCAAATTCAAAAGATGATTAGAAAATTTATGTGGTCTAGTAATTTGGAAAGCAAAAAGAAAATCCCTTTGATATCTCTAGAAACCATGTGTTTGGAGAAGTTAAAAGGGGGGGCAGGTCTCCATAATTTGATTGAAAGGAACTCAACATTAGGTGCTAAAATGGTTTGGCGTATGTATACAAAGCCTTCCCTAAAATGGTGTCGCCTTATGCAGCATAAGTATTTGGATAATCTGTGTCCATCGAGAATATTTACTGTGTCAAATCAACCTTCTAGGTCAACAATGTGGAGTTTTTTAGTCTTGTGTATAAAAATCATCTTACCTCACCTAACTTGGGAGGTAAATGATAGTAATGAAGCCCTATTCTAGAAGGATTCATGGAATGGGTATCTGAATCTAGCTGTCTCTTATAATTTTGAGAATTTTTCAAATCTATTATCACATAGATGGGGTCCAAAAGTCAAAGATTGTGTTCAACATGTGGATTATTTGACGGGAAAAGTCAAGTGGAAGGATTTTTCAAATGAGCTAATAGATGATCATAAAGGTCATATTTTATCTATCCTTCAGGAAAGAACAATTTACATTTCATCCAATCCTGATAGGTTAATTTGGTCTAAAGCAAAAATAGGTGGCGATATAGTAAAAGAGGGGTACAAATCAATTTCTCAAGCTGCTTCACAAATAACAGAACAAAGAGCATATCAATTTTGTTGGAATTCAAAAGTTTTTCCTAAAGCATTCTACTTCTCATGGCTAGCAATCAAAAATAAAATCCTTACAAGTGATAAGTTGGCAAAACTAGGAATAGAAGACCCTTTCAAATGTGTGCTTTGTGAACAAGAGATGGAAGATATCAATCACCTTTTCCTTTTATGTCCAGTAGCACAGGTATGTTGGATGTTTGTAGTGGCTAAAATGAATTGGCAGTCATCATTCCCAAATACTATTTGGAAATTATTTTCTAGTTGGCCTCAACTTTTCAAAACTTCATTTTTTGCAAGCATTTAGTGTATAATCCTGTCTTCAATTGTCTGGGCTATTTGGTGGGCAAGAAATAGATGCATCTTTAGGAAAGAGAAGTTGAGCATTGATCAGGTGTTGTTATTATTGGAGAGGTCAATATCTAAAACAATAAATGCATGTGTATAAAGCTAAGCATGTTGGCTCACTTCTTACAGATTGGGATTCAAAGTAGTTGTCTTCATGGTCACTCTTATCCCTGCATTTCAAAGGAAATCTTCATTAGTCTGCACAAAAAGTAAATAGAGCTTCCATAGTTTGGTTACCCCCTCCAATTGGCATCTTTAAGTTGAATATAGATGAAGCCTCAAGGGGGAGTCTACACTAGTACAAAAACAACAATATATGACTAAATAAACTACTAAAAATTGCATATAAATGACTAATTTTGGTCACGTGACCATTAGTAGTTTATTGCCGGTCATTTATAACGCGACTAAATTTATGACTAAACTATTTTAGTCATTTATTTAGTCATATATTTAGTCATTAATTTTAGTCACGTGACTATTTTAGTGGTTTATTTGTAGTCATTTATAACACCACCAAATTTACGACTAAACTATTTTAGTCATTTATTTAGTCATGGTAGTGATTTGTTTAATTATATATTTAGTCATTAATTTAGTCATATATTTAGTCATTGATTGTTGTTAACTGGTCATTTATTTAGTCATGGTAGTCATTTATTTAGTCATATATTTAGTCATATATTTAGTCATATATTTAGTCATTAATTTAATCATATATTTAATCATGTATTTAATCATGTATTTAGTCATTAATTTAGTCATTAATTTAGTCATATATTTAATCATTACAAATAAAATCTAACTTAATTAATCTTCACAAATTAATGCATATAAACTTCAAGTATCATAGATATTCAAATGTTGAAAAAGCACCATGAAATGAAGACTAAAATGTTTGAACAAATATGATTGATCAGACAAACACAAATAAATTACAAATCAAGAGGAGCCACAACATAGTATTTATGAGTGGAAAAAAAACCTCTCTGAAAATTTACTTTATTAAAACCTCATTGGCAAATCAAAATCTCATTGGTTACATTCAATGTCTCAGTGACACTGTACAACTTACAGACACTATATAAACATAATACTCCTATTTTCATATACTTGTATTGTTTTCCCCTTCCTTAATTATAGTCCTTTTGGAAGGGCAACGACCTCCTATAGGGGCTTGATCCATTTAATCCCCTAGAAAATCCATAGTTTTCTCGCCGCTATTGGTTTCGGCTCCTCCAAACTCTTCCTCACTAGTATTCACCTTTCACTTCTCTAATTTGGAGCTATAGCCTGAAAATAAGGTTTCAAAATTTGCACATCAAAAACTCAAAAAAGTCAATTAATGCAGAGGATAAATTTCAAACATTTTCTTTTCCTTTTCCAACTATGGCACCCTAAACTTAGGCATTAGATTTAATGTTTCCTAGTTATCTCTTACAAATTTTAAAAAGATGAATTCATGCAAGACAACATAAAAATAGAAAATATTCAATTAGTGATATACAACCACCTTATTCCTGAACAACTGATCAATAGTTTGATTATTGATTGTAAATTTGTAATTGATATGCTTGAAAATTTCCTTTCTTATGTGTGAATTGGAGCTTTGGATGAGGTTATGAACATCCATCAAAAACATATTTGGAATTAGATTTTTATCAGATAACACAACTCTCACATGAACTATAAAAATGCATCATTATATTCTCAGATCATTTGAGTTTGGTCCATTGATAAAAATGAAAGCCTCAAATAGAGTACTCCAATCCTAGAACATATTGCATTATGATACAAATTAAATACCTAGCTGATTTGGATCAACATAAGGGAGTGAATGAACTCGCTTTCCACATGTACTACCATTTGGAGCCACACGCTCATAAGACACATCTATAAATTCTCCAAAGACCTGCACGAAGTAATTGTCATTCCTATCTCCTATGTACAAAATGCTAATGGATAGAAGTTAAAACTATGCTAGACCTATTACAACTTTATCCCATAGTTGTCAAATGCATTCCCCAACTCTAGGAAAACACCATACAGGAAACTAAAAATTAACACATGTAAACATAATAAACATGAAATTTGTAGAGTCTGTGAATACTAAACAAGCTTCTGGTAAAAATAACATTTAATATCATTGACAATCCAAATCACAGTCAGTGATCCATCATCAGGATTAAAGAAAATTATCCTAATGATGGATCACAAAGTGTGATCTAGAACATTGATGAAATTAAATGTATAATTTTTTTTACCAGAATCTTGTTACAAATGCAAACAACACATATTCAGCCCATCTGGTCATATCTAGCAAGGGCATACATTACAAAATAACCTATATATACTATATAGATGCATTTATTAATTTTACTATTCTGAAATAAATCTGCACTAATGGTAAGCTCCAATGACAATTTCAAAAAATATGGATGACAACAAAGTTACATACCAGTGTTGCAACTTGTAGCAGTTCAGAAAGATTATGGTTAATGTTTTCCTTTGAATTCTCAATGCCTATAATAAAACTCCTTAGCCAAGATCCAATTAGGTCTGCCAACCATAAACATGCAATAACCCATCATGTACTTAGGAATGAAGTTATATTTCAATTCAAGCATTGCAAAACATGAAATAACAATGAAAAACATGAGATAATGGAGTTTAGTCCCTTCATTACAAATAGGTCATGAATATAACCTCTACAGTGTGAGATTTCAGTGAGTCTATGTTCAACATCATCTTGTTGAATCTACCCTGTCTTAGGAACACTTTCTTTAACCTTCTCTACATTTGTAAATTTAGGCTTTTCACATCCTGAAAGATCCAAATGCCTGCAATTCTTTTGCATGTTACCATCTATTGGATTTGATATTTTTTCAAAGGCCTTTGCAACCATACAAGAAGAGGTACATTGAAGTGTCAATTTACCTGGGTTGATTTTTAGATTTACAATGATAAAAGGGTAGGGAATGCTACAGGTCTGTTATGAAGGCATATATCATAATAGTGAAGTGACAGTGAGAGGATCAAGGATAACAAAGAAAAGTGTTAAGGATATAAATCCTCCTAATCTATATAACAAGTGAGTTGTGGAAAAGGCCTTGTATGCATGATGCATTTTCTAAATTTATCACAATTATTTCTTTTATAATTATGACAGGCTCACAAATTCTCTCAATGAAAAAAAAAATTTGTTTGTTTAAAGGTAAAAAATCATATAACTCTTGTCAAATTTTAAAATGTTAGTGCTAAAATCATTATGTAAAAATTGTTTACTTGGTTGTTATTGCTAGATATATTATAAAAATAAAATTTCCCACCTAGTTTGTTATTCAAAATATAGACCATGCTCCTCTATGCTAGTTTATGTTCATGATAAAAATGTCTTCATGCAAGACTGTATTGTTTGTCCTTGCATAGTTAAGCTTGGTTGTTGTTGATGTTCATGAGAGAAATGCATCAAGGTGAAACTGCATTGCTTGTCCATAATCAATAGTTCAACCAACACCTGCCTTGCTTTGTCTGAAACTAGTTGTTGTCAATAATCTGTGAAGATCAGATGAAAAAGGAAAGGAGTCAAGAATGACAATAGGACTAAGAAATACCACAATATGAAAATTATTACGTTTTCTATTATTTAAGGGGATGAGGGTAAAATATGGTTGTTGACTTGCAGCCCCTAGCAAAGATAATGCCATAAGAGCCACCAATGATTATAAATGCATGAGAACCTCAAATTGTAGACAACTCTAGCAGGAAAATGATTATAGAAAACACGAGCACAAAAACATATGCATACACTAGAAAAAAAAACACATACATATAAGATCATTTTCAATTTTTGGAACTGTGCTATTTTTTGTGAATTGGGTGACTTATAAACTAGCTTATGAAATCATGCACTGAAAACTTATTATCAGATATCATAGTTTTTCATAATAAGATTAATTTTTATTTCTTTTTCGCATTGGCCATATGTATATTCACTTGATTACAACTACAAAAACAATTCTCTACTTGAAGTTATCTCACAAAAATCCAAGTTTGGAAGAATCAAAACCCTTATCCAGCAAAACTGGCTGCTACAAGAAAATGAGATGAAGTCTCATGCTTAGTTATGTGATTCAAAACGAAGGGCCTTTTTCCTCATTGGCCTTATATGGACTCCAGTATATATAGTAGATCAAAAGCCTTGTACAACCTGAAAAATTGGGCTTAGACTTGTAGAAACATCAAGTCAATTCCAAAGGCAGGCACCTTGTGGTAGCTGTGGGAACACTTTTCAGATCATTGAAGGTAAGAGTTCAACTTATAATGCACATAACTAAGCTAACCCCTATGTACTGCTACGGAGTCACCTGAAGTTGGGGGTTATGACCACCCCTTTTTTGTACTATTTGTATCAAGAAATTTATCGTAACATTTATACAATGAAATTGTTGTGTAGTGGTAATGAAGGAACTAAAAAGAGTTTGAACATTGTCAAAATCCACTCATCACACAAAGGCAACGTACGACTGCTATGCTAGGTTGTGGCCTAAAAACTTAGGAGTACTCGGTTCAAAAATATTTAAACACATGCAAACCTAGAAGAATAATTCATATATAAACACATGGTGAAACATCATTTGTGTGGTGAGCTCACAAATTTAATTGTCTAAATGCACAGCCTAAGACATGCTTTAAAAAATTTAGATAAAATATAATAAATGGAGAATACATGAAAATAATGAAACTAGATGAAGGCATAAATAAAATAAATCACATGACCCCCAAGAAATTCAAAACAACATGACCCAAGGAAATAATATAAGAAAATTCATGACAAGAAATATATCTTTGATTGGTTTTTTATGTGACTCATGTTCATTCAAACCTAAATAATCTAAGGAACATCCGCAAAGCCCAAACAAATGCAACAAGTTGTGAAAGAAGGGAAAAAATTTTAAAATAAAATTGTAGGTGTTGCACAAGTTGCAACAAATGGTGAATCATGAGAATCCTTTAGAGGGAACCTTCCAAGCCCAAAATGAATTCCTCCAACATATCCCCCATGTCATTACTATAGAGGAAATTTAGAACCACAAACCTAATCATGGAGCTCAAGATAAAGTCTACAGTTTCTGATTGGAGCTGGACAAAGAACCAGGCCCAGATGGATTTTTGACTTCCTTATGTCAATTATTTTTCTCATTCTTGTTTGACATCTTGGTACACCAAACACTATAAAAGGCTTCAAAAGTAGGAAAAAATATTTGGAAGATCTCATGTGAACTTTAAGCATACCACATTTGTTAATTTCTATGTTGTATGTTATTTTGTTCAAGGGATTGTTCAGCAGAGATCACAAAAATGTTGAACGATCCCATTTATATTGATCCATAATACATATGGTCCATATAAATGAAACTAACCAACTCTCAGATATCCAAATCTTATTATTTAAGAAGAATAAGAAAAATTGATTTTATCCCAATTTCATCAATTTCTTTCAGTACAGATTATCACTATTTATAAATCTAGATTTGATTAGAAGGAAAAGTTATATTTATTTGTTTTTCTTTTCTAGCTTGATCCAACATATTCTTCAAGCAGATATCACCTAATTTGGGAAGATAGATAGCTAATAAGTCGCCTCATGCCTCTTCGCTAATGGTGATATATTCTATTATTTCCAACTTTTATCTATCACATATAGTTTTTGTTTTAGTAGATTTTAGATGAAATGGGAAAGACAATAAGATACAGATCTATGCCTATTATTAATAAAAAATAATACAAGAAAGAAACCTGCACAATATGCACATAGACCTTAGCAAGAAGAAGCTTTTAGGAAAATTGAATTAAGCCAATTAATAGTTCTTCCCTTTATTGACCTGCAGAGATGACAAAGCAAGAGGACTGAAATCATGAGATGGAACATCAATAACAGCAACAAAACTCAGAATGAATAATAGTTCATATGCATATCTCACTCAAGAAAGTTTAAGTAATGGATTGGTCCTTTCATATTATAGAGGGTTATTTTCAAAGCTTAGATTGCATTTTATGATTTTTTCCAAGATCAAACTGTTTCTTTAAGATTAATTGCAACTCCACAACAAGTTTATAGTATAAGACAATTTGAAAACAATCTTAATACCTAAAAAATCCAACCTCATTTTGCTACCCATTAGTTAGCATGCAAGAACATCCAAAATCAAACTAAAATCTTTACAACATTAAAGATGACTAATATTTTCACTTTCTCTAGAGTGACAGTACTTCTGAACATATTGGTTTCTATATTTTGCAAAAAACCACCTACCTCTAAGCAATAAAGGCCTCTACATTTGAGTGTGCTACCATGCTATACAATAAATCACACCACTCATGTAAACCTACAATTTCACAGTCACTGATTAGATAATTTTTTAATTGCACTAAATTAATGCATAGCCAGGGTGTAGACAAAACCAATCAAGAATATTGTCTAAATTAGTACTCTGTAAAATCTTCAACAAACATACTAAATTCATGGGGAAGGTTGTATATGAAAAATACTAATATGTTTCTCCTTTTTAATACTTGTGGATAGTGTAGTTT
The DNA here is from genome assembly GCA_007258455.2 of Sequoia sempervirens. Classification (NCBI taxonomy): domain Eukaryota; kingdom Viridiplantae; phylum Streptophyta; class Pinopsida; order Cupressales; family Cupressaceae; genus Sequoia; species Sequoia sempervirens. The sequence continues at coordinate 122,983,120 of VDFB02026320.1, forward strand.
TAACCACAACATCAAACAATAATGATTTCTATTGCTAGTTGTCCATCAATAATTGTTTCCATTGTTACTGCCAATGGTATATAATTTAACTTTTGTCCATGCCTCAAGTGCCATTACAAAACGTCTGTTACAATCCAAAAGCATGGACCCTTTTAACATTGATGAATCTTTTGATATTTAGAGTAGGAGGACCCATCTTTCCTATTTAAGTGCATGCAACCCATTTGGTTTATCTATCAAGTGAGTACATTATTGAGAACTGTATTCTTGGGTTGTTTTTAGCTGCTTTTATTTATCTGGGCTAGGGTTTGCAATCTTGTTAAGTCTTCTCCTCTACGTGAATTATCAGTGTTTAAGTAAAGAAACAAAGAAGGATTTATTATTTCAGTAAAGGACTTCAAGGGTTTATTATTTATAGAGTCGTGCATAGTCTAACATTTTCCAAAATCATGTAGAAGAGGATAATAAACAATGGTAGAAACATAATCCCTGTAATTTGAAATAATAGAATTGTAAACCTTGAAATTGCATGGGACAAGAAACTAGATGAGGTGAAGAACCAAATATATCACTAGATTCACCACTCTTTGATCTAGGGCAACAATATGATGTTATTTTCTAGTGAGAATTGGAAAAAAATTGCACAGTTGAACAACTATTGACTTCTAAGAAGATTACAAATCCATATTAGGCACCCGCAACAATAAAAAGATTGGTCTTGTTGCTCCTGATGTTCAAAAGATGTCTAGTTAGCTAATAAGGTAATCAGAAGCTAGGTATTCACTAGGGCTAGAAATAGGTCATTTGATATTTTGGTAGTCTATGTAGCTAATTTTTTTTGGAAAGTAGGATGTCTTGAATGGAACTACATAGGATTTTATTCCAACCTTACAAAAGATTAAGTGTGAATAAGTATCTAACACTATTATAGTCAGGGATCTGCTAGTAAGTCCACCATTGCTTCCAGAAACAAGACTTGAATTTTCCAAAGAATGACTGAGAATACTGGGTTGGAAAGTGAAGTTCTTCTGCTTGTGGGGGTGGAGTACTGAGCTCTTTCACCAATGCTTTGTTTCACTTGAATATTTAAAAAAATGGCTCAATGTAAAATATTAGTTTTAGTTGTATGTTGGCTTCTCTTTTGTCCGTGTGTCTCCGTGGTTGCAAATTGATGCCAAAGATTTTTTTCCTAGACTTGCAATTATTGGGCAGGGTTCTTCTGGAGAAGTGTACGAGGGTTTATGGCTTGGAGTGAAGGTTGTTGTTAAGGAGATCCCCATATTTTGTGATACCAAAACACAACAAAGCCACCAATAGATACCGAGTCCATAGCAAAGGTCACCTGCAGATGCATAATGTAAAATAATTGAAGTTTGGTTATACCCCAACTGTAGCAAGCAACTCTAGCACTATGTTGTGCAGTCTTCAACCTATTGAATGCCTAACTATAAATTCCATTCTAGACACGACAATTGTCCTAACCTCCACTAATATTGGTTCCACATACTCCTCCAAATTATCCCATAGAACACTTTTTATAACTTTTGCCCATCTCACAGGGTGAACACAAATCAAAGGCATAGTGAAAAACTTCAAAAAAGGATGCTTAAAAAATATAACAAACTAGTAGGAAGAACAACCAACATACCATACACACTTGAACATGGAAATTAAAAGATCAAATATATAGTCAAAAAGATGACGTTGTGCCATGAAAACTTATTGGTTAAGATGAAACATGTCACTCTAAAGTCGCAATAGCTGGTAAAAAAATATGGTCCATTGTGACGGAAGCCTGGAAGTTAAACCCAAACAGAAAAAACTATGAAAGCATCAACGTCCAATCCAAATTTAAAAGTTGTTAAACCTTAAAAGAGGTACTGTACTTTTATGTTGTATAATACCTCTAAAGGCTGAAGCCAATTTCCATCAACCCAATCCAGATGAAGACGCAGCTGAGATACATTGTACTCCAATTTCTCCCCGGAATGGCTGAAGTGAACAATATAATTATTATCACCTAGAACATTTTCTATAATCAAATTTGAATAAGGAGCCTGGTCAAATAGATAGAGGTGTATAGTATCCATGAAAATGAAGTTACCATAGATAATCACAGTGGATTGTGGTTTTCACAGTGGACTGTGTTTTTCACAGAGGGCACTGATTCAAGATGGAAGAAAATAAAAAGTCAATGATAGAAGGAAAGGCAGGGGTGTTGATCATGAATGTTCAAGATAAGGATAGTCACGGCATCCATAAGGCCTAGATACAGATGAAGAGGACAATCAAAATCATAATGGGCAGTCTACTGTGAGATGAGGATTGAAAGTAATCTCAGCAAAGCTATGCTTAAGGACATGGAGACCAAGAGCCATCACTACCAATTTCAGAGAGGATGGTCATGATAAGAATGGTTTGAACACCAAATATAATGTAAGTCATGAAGAGCAATGTTTTACAGTGCTATGAAAAGTACAAAGGTAAAGGACACACAATCCAGATGAAATTTGAATGATATGATAGGAATGCAAGATACCTTTAGATTTGGCAATAAGAAAGGCTCATTAAAGCCATTGTATACATTAATGATAATGTTTCCTTTGCTCAGTAGAATGGACAAATTCTTTTGTAATCTGCACAAAAAGAAAATGTCAAATTTACCTCTACAAAACACAAAATATAGACCATAGCTATGATAGCAGCTATCTACTCATATAATTGTCTATAAAAGGAAAGGAAACTTAGTAAAATGTGAATGGAAATGAAAGGAAAAATTTAGAATACCATTGTCAATCTTGTGTCAGGCTTGTGGGTGAAAAAAAGTTGTTTATTTCTTGCTCCATGACCATAATGCTTGCTTGTGAGTCCAATTTATAGACTGATCATGCACCCTCACTTAAATAATTAACAACTCACTCGGTTAGGAGCATTATTCAGCTGAAAGAAGCATATGCATATCCAAGAGGTGGGCATTGGATATATAAAACTGTATATAATTGATTTCCAAAAAGAAGGAAAAAACAAAAATCATAACTTAAATAGTATCAACAAAGAATGCAAATCAGAAATCATAGTCATTTAATTCAAGTGTTGCAATTGTGACAGGTTGCCAAACAAATCAGGGAGCTTATTTAAATGTCCACACCCTTCTATGTTCAAGTGTTGTACCTGTGACAGGTTGCTAATGGAATCAAGGAGATTATTTAATCAAGGAGCTTATTTAAATGTCCACACCCTTCTATGTTCAAGTGTTGTGTTGCAGCTGTGACAGGTTGCTAATGAAATCAAGGAGGTTATTTAAACTGTGACAATATTTTATTTTTAAGTGCTGCAGTCATGATAGATTGTCAACAGAATCAAGGAGGTTATTTAAACCTTTAAATTTTCCTATTATATTCAAGTGTTGCAGCTGTGATAGGTTGAAAATGGAATTGGGAAGGTTATTTAAACCTCTGCAACTTTCTATTTTCAAGTGCTGCAAATGTGACAGGTTGCCAATGGAATCAAGAAGGTTATTTAAACCTCTACAGTCTTCTATGTTCAAGTGTTGCAGTTGTGACAGGTTGCCAATAAAATTAGGGGGTTATTTAAATTTTTACACATTTCTATGTTCAAGTGCTACAGTTGTGACAGGTTGCCAATGGAATGAGGGAGGTTATTTAAATCTATAGACCCTACCATGTTCAAGTGTTGCAATTGTGACAGGTTGCCAATGGAATCAGGAAGGTTATTTAAACATTCACACCCTTCTATGTTCAAGGTTGCAGCTGTGACAGGTTGCCAATGGAATCAGGAAGGTTATTTAAACATTCACACCCTTCTATGTTCAAGGTTGCAGCTATGACAGGTTGCCAATGGAATCAAGGAGGTTATTTAAACCATGACAATATTTTAGTTTCGAATGTTGCAGCTGCAATAGATTGTCAACAGAATCAAGGAGGTTATTTAAACCTTTGAAACTTCCTATTATGTTCAAGTACCACATTTGTGATAGGTTGACAATGGAATCAAAGAGGTTATTTAAACCTCTAGAACTTACTATTTTCAAGTACTGTAGACGTGACAGGTTGCCAGTGGAATAAGGAAGGTTATTTAAACCTCTACAATCTAGTATTTTGTTGTTTTCCACGCCGCTATTTATTTCGGCTCCTCCAAACTCTTCCTTGTTGGTTTTGACCTTTCACTTCTCTGATTTGGCGAACTACAACCTAAAAATAAGGTTTCAACAAGGGTTTTAGAATGACATTTATTATGATACTTTGCATTTGATGGTTGATATTTGTTGCAAGGATTAAAAAAATATTTCTCATGACATTTATTATGATACTCTTCATTTAATGGTTGATATTTGTTGAAAATTTGGAAGGATTAATAACAGTATTTCTCATTTGTATTTCATGGTTGATATTTGTTGGAAGGATGAACATCAATATTTCTCATATGATATTGAGTCTAGGATGATAGAAGAGAGGCCTCACATTGATTAAAAATTCTAAAATTTGGATGGGTAGTTTTTCATGAAGAATGCCATATCATTGACAAACTATCAAATTCCATTGAGTGTTGGGTTCTATCTTCAAGTCTATTCTTTCTAAGAAATATTAATGTTCATGCTTCCAACAAAATTATATTTTCTTGATAAATATTATAATTTTTTTTACACTATATATATTAAACATACATATAATTAGTTATATAACAATATAAATATATACTTGTTTTGATTACAAATATGAATTTTGATTTATACAAAATTTTGTCAAATTTCAATTTTTTTAAAAGAAATAGATTCCTATGAAGAATCTAAGTAGCCACATGTTAGTATATCTAGTCAGAGTGTTATGGCCACTTGGATCTTAAGAGAAGAAGGGAGGGTGGAAAAAAGAAGGTGACTAGTTGTTGGATGTTATCGTTGGATATGTTCTGGTAGACATATATGCAAGATGTGGAGTCATAGACAAAACACTTGAATTGTTTGACAGAATGCCTCAAAGAGATGTCATCTCATGGAATGAAATGATATGATTGCAGAAAGTGCACAAAATGGATTTTGCAAGGAAGCTCTCAAAATCTTTGAATTAATGAAGTACTCTGGAACACCGACATTGTAAGCTTTACTTGTGTTCTAGATGCATGCAGTCATGCAGGTTTACTGGATGAGGGTTGCACATACTTCACACGTCACTAACCCTTGTTGCATTACATATATATCATTAGGTGTGCATGGTTGACCTTCATGCTCATGTTGGCTATCTTGAGGACACCCTAAACATTATTACTAAGATGCCAATTAAACCTTTGGTGCATGTTGATCATATATGAATATAGGCTGATTATTCTAGCAACACCACTTTTTTAGTTGGATCCTAAAAATGCTGCAACTTATGTTCTTCCCTTCAGACCTGAACAGTTCTATCATCAGTCACAAACCTGAATATATTATTGTAGGAATGGTCTGATTCTAATCATGGTATGGCTTCCACAACATGGAATTCCCTAAGCAAAGATAATTGCCTAACCATCAAAATGCAGTTTGAGACTTAAATAACAACCCCCTTAAACAGTACAACCTAATATTGAAATTGGTTTAGTTTCTTTTACATAGAATGACCTTGACAAAGGTTCCCAAAATGTAGATTGGCAGGCTTAATTGTTGCTATAAATATTTCTTCAAATTGGAGCTATAACAGTACAATATTGAAGAGGTACAACAAATTTATTTGCAGAAAATATACATCAAGAAACCTCTTAATGTTGCAATTGGTATGATAGGCCAGCAATACAATCAAAGAATTGGTATGGCTAGTACTAAAGATGACACGACAGTAAGAACACAACAATCTCATTGAAATAGATACTTGTATGATGCAGGAATTATGTATCACCCATTCGAAATATTAAACATAAATCATAACATAATAAATTGATGATGATGGAAAATCTACAGCTCCACAATAGAAAACTGATTTGAAACCCTACACTATAAACTCCACAAAATCTTCAAACCAAACTAAAATACCTTCACACCAAACTGGAAATACACTTGGAACTGTACCGTGACATTGTAGTAGTTTGGATTACTGTAGTAGTGGTATGAATTTTTGTAGCATACTTCATAGTCTAATTTTCAGCACACCGGTGATCCTTGAATAAAATTACTCAATTGGGTAGGAGGGTTTTCATTCTTGAATACAAAAAGAAACTTAGTGGGTTTTTGTCCTCTAAATCTTGATACTAAAAGGGTTATTGTACTCAGGTGGAAAAGATGAACAGAGTTTGATCTTCAAAAATGGGATTTGTTTATAAAATAATGGATCATCTTCCTCATGCCTAGCTCTTTTTATAATCACTTGTTTGCTATTTTTAGCCTTCTCAAGAATTCTTTAGAATTTATTTTTATTTTTAAAATACTTTGTAATGTCACTTTGAGGTACACATAAGAGGTAGGGAGAGACAACTTGCAAATAAAAAGACATTCATGTTGATGTTTATTTTTTCTTATCATTGCACATCTCAATGATGTCACTCAACAAAGAGTTATTTGGGAGCTTGAATTTCTTCTCAATTGGAATATGTAACATTTTATATGTTTTTCTTGCCAACAAACTTGGTCACTAGTACTGATTTTGACAAAGATTTAGAAAGTATGAAGCTAATAGTCTCCATTTTCATGTATCAACAATCCATTACAATGGACCATTCACAAGTACAGAGGACTAGTAGTAGTTTATCTAGCTTTGAGACAATTTCTAGTGTTAAAAGTCTCTAGGATGAATATCTTGCATAGATTTCTTATGATTAAAATTTAAATCCAAGTAAATTCTCTGAGCTTATTGGGATTTTGCCTCTGCATGGTTTAGTCATGATTTACTCTAGAAAGCAATCCACACATACCTTACGGTAAGATTTACCATCTTGTAGTCTATTTAAGCCTAAATGCTCTTAAAATGGTCATGTTTTTGAAAAGTATGCAATATTTTGCTTAGTTTGGCTTTTGATTCCATAAACTTTCTCAAATAGCAAAGTGATTTTTTGATAAGGTCTCCATATGGATTTCAGTTTACTATTACACAAGGCTTAATTGTTTGACTGCATTTTCTATTTAGCCTCTATTAACAAAAAAAATCCAATCATGGGAATTTTTTGATTTGTTATAATTAGATTCTTAACATTATTGCTAATCAATATTTTCCAACATTAACCATCTACCAAGGAGTCATTAGTCGATGCCTGCTTTTTGAAAACCATACTACAGAGCCTCTTTGTCGTCATCTCCAGCAATGGAGATGGGGTTTCAGCTCTTGCAGGAATCCTAAAAAATACGCACATACAGTCTTTAATAGGTGGCAACAACTTTACTGAAAAATGTGCACAAATTATTTTTACTTCTTTGATTCTATATTGAATTATGCAAAAATCAGTAGATAGAAGTAAAATTATGAAACCTGAAAGAGGAAATCAAGACAAATATATGAATCTGAGCCGATGAAAACAACCAATTACTCATATAAATTATAAAATTAAAGCAATCCAGACCCAATTCAAAAAATTCAGCACTCAAATAGTTCTCTCCACAATCCTTGATTTGAATAGTTCATATTGTAATGAGCTGAAAGCCTTAAGCACAATAATGGAAAAGTATAATTGAAATTCACTCATTTCAAATATATGAAAAAATTTACAACTCATATGGCCAAACAATATTTAACAATATAATAATACAATATGAAACATTCAGCTATTTTATGTGAAGAAATAAAAAATGCTTATACTTAAGAAATGAATCATAGAGAATGGTTTGGAAGATGGTTTCTAAATACAATGGAACATAGGATTCAGTAATGCATTAGTTAATTTTATTCTCATTTTCTATACTTATCTCTATTATAAAATATGCTTGTTAAAAGAAATACCTACTCTATGAACTCCACAAAATAGTTGCATATATATAGAAGGGTATTATAGGAAGAAATCATATCAGCTTTTTCAATTTGTTGGGTATTAGAAGGTTGTAAAAGAAATGGCAGTGATGAAGGTGATGATGGTGGTGTGTGCATTAGCAATTTTAGTACTGAAAGAAATACTAGTTGAAGGTTGGACTACAGGGCATGCTACTTTTGATGGGGGGAGTGATGGCACTGGAAGTATGGGCCAGTTGCAGTTAGCTACTCTTCTATAATTCAATAAATTCAATGGGAAAAGTTTTACTTATCATTCTTATTGTCCTGTTTGGAGAATTTATAGCCAAACTATATGGCAAGACTTGGGAAATCCAAGTATGTGCAGATACCCATCCTATGGAAAAGTGTCAAACTTGATGCCAAGAACAAAAAAATGAATGAACAAAACAAATCAAAATGCTTATGAAAAAAGTTTTTTAATGTAAAAACTATTGAAAGCTCTACTGCAACTATTTATAGCCCGCAGAGATAAAAGAAAACACCATTGATTTAGTTGAAAACTCAGATAATTTAAAAAATAGCATTTAACTCTCAATTTTAACTCTCTCTGCATTTGTGGTTTTCAATATTTGTGGTTTTGATTTTAGTATTGTAACAACAGTGTAAGTTCTATCTATTTTATTTCTGCTATAACTACTTGCTATTTTGTCAAGCTGTTTCCATTTAGCTAGATATCCTCATTCCAATTTCACTTCTCCGTGTGTGAATTTGCAACAAATTGTTCAACAAATCTAAGAAAAAATATCGGAGAAAAAATATAATCTGATTTCCATATGAACTAAGGCCATATTAAGCCTATTTTATGGTCAACAAAATTCAACTCAAGTAAAATACAATAAATATAAAAATAGGTTAAACATAGTTTAACCAATTCGATCCAACAAGGATCCCTATCTGTAAAGATTAAAATTTAAAACAATCAAAAACTACTTGTTTCAGCCAAGCCTGGTATTTGACTATCAACCCTACCTACAAATTTTATGATAGATTGGTCATTTAATTGTCAAAATAAAGAGAGCTCTATTAAAATTTAATGAATGGATGGTATAAATTTGTACATACAATATGGATTATCGTATACAAAGTTATATTATCTTATAAATAAAATAGACAAATTAAATCACTCAGTTCGTTTGGAAGTAAAATTCTAAATGTTAACAGATTTAGATGCTTGAAATCAAACTGGATTGAAAACATCACTATAATAATATTGCAATACTGCACTCTGAAAACCTAAATTTTGGCCATTACTAGGAAACTTGGCAAAATAAATGATTCATAGGCAATGAAAATAACCGACTACTCAATTAAAAGAAATTTGGAAGCTATTAGACGGTTGCATGTTAATCCAGTAATTTAACAGTTACTAATTTAAAACTACAATTTACTTTCTAACAGGAAAAAAGGTTTTTGAAAAGTAAAAATATGTACTTACCATATATACTGCATCAATTTTGTCAAACAATACAATCTTTTGAATTGTTATTTTATTAAAGCAATTTTCTTTACAACAATAAAATTATTTTTTTCGAAGAAGCAAAGTTCATGTTGTCAAAATCCGGCACCAACATTCCAACAAATAATTACTTTTTTGGCTTGCGGTAAGCTTTAGAAAAAGAAAATTCACAACAGAAATAAAAGGGAATTGAGTTGGATTAACTGCAGGAATTCATTCAGGGATATTTCAATTGCTCTGTGCTATGCAAAATAGTGGACAAAGTGTGGAAATAAAGTGGGTGTAGAAAATGGAGGTAAGCGTTGGAACGAAGGTGGAGGTGTGCACTGAAGAGGAGGGATACGGAGGAGCTTGGTTTGAAGGAACTGTCATTGGATTTGGTAGTGGGAAGGGTAGAATCTTTATTCAATATGACAAATTCATTACGAAATGATTGGAAAATTCATCCAATAGATATATGCACTCTGAGCTCAAAAGAAATAATAATCAAACTATATTTTGACAAATCTAATGTATATCAAAATCATCCAAATTCAAGAAATTGAAAAGCAATCAGAAAAAGGAAAAGAAAGGAAAGACCCAGTAAAATAATGACCCAGCTACAATGTAGACCAGTTAATTTACCCAAATCGATAAATAGAATAAATCCAATGAAAAAAAATTGTGGAGATTGTTAGCTCAAGCCCAATTCATCTCAAATCCCAATCTAAGATTCCAAACCCAAATAAAATGAAACCCTAATTCCCCTGTTTATAGAAACTACAAATCATAGATTCCCAAATCCATTAAACAAAAAGAAAGAAAACTTAGCGGAATTCATAGAATTAATCAAACCTTGAATTTTGTGTTTCAAAGCAAGAGCCATAGGTCAGGGTATGGACATTCATCAACGCATAGTGGAAGTCAGAAACAAAGAACAAAAACAATATGCAAATGGTATGAAAGAAATTGCAGTACCGTGTAAAGCTTGCTATGTCTCTGTAGTTCCTTGAGAAGCGCATTGATGTGTTGAGGTTATTTTGGACATTTGAACTTAACTACAAGCCATAAGCCATCAACAATCTTCATATGCCTTTCGGATCTTCATGTATCAGGATTGATTTGGATTTATTCGACAGTAAACAACTACCTCAAAATTATTTTCCGGCAGTCGTGAACAGGTTTACGAGGTGAGTGAGACAGGTTTGCCAGTATTTTCTGCAGTCGCAAGTGGTAAAGCCTATCAGCTAAAAATGAAAATTATGGCGGGAAATCTGAAAATTATGGGGGGAGTCTAAAAATTATGGCCAAGATTTGCCCGGCCAGTACGAAATTAAATAAATAGATATTATTAAATATATTATACAATATTATATAATATTAAATATATTATATTATAATAATATATTATATAATATTATAATATTAAATACTATATAATATTATATTATATTATAATAATATAATATTATATAATATATATTATATATATAATATTAAATATATTATAATATTATATTTATTTTTTTTATCGGTGATCGCTTTTGACTGGAGCTTTGAACTAGTGAGGCCACAATTTATGGGAGACTTCATCCCCATGTTTGTCTGGTATTAACACCAGTTCGTTCACCTCCGTCATTTTCTACCTCCTACCACCATCTATCAATCCTTTTGTTCTTCTTCTTATCTTCTGTTTCTTTGCTTCCTCCACGAGCTCACCCCTCCTTCCTATCTCCTTTCCTTCTGTCCTTCGCTTCCTCCTTGGGCGTGTCCTTTATCTTTTGCCCGTACTTCATCACCTCTATTTCTTCCTTCACTTCTTGTCTCTCCACCTCGGTTCTTCCTTATCTCTCCACCACCCTTCCATCCTCCAACTGGCATCTCCGCATGCCATGACCTTCATCCTTTCAATGAAGGTCCCGGCGACCACCAACTGACACTCCCCTTGACTTTCGCTTCCTCTACTACTCCTTCCTCCGTCACTCCTCCTCTACCTCCTTCCATCCTTCATCATCCTTCCTTCTTCTTCTTCTTCTTCACCCTTCTCCTACCTTTGTCACCCCTTCCTACTTCTTTCTTCTCTGCCTCCTTCCTTTTATCTTCCTCTATCACCCCTCCTTTCCTCCTTCCTCCTATCTCTTCCTTCCTCTATGTCTGCTACACTCCTCCATCATCTCTCCTACACTCCTCCTGACTGCACTTCCTTTACTCCTCTAGCTAATCCTTCTTTCGCTAGTTCCTGCCATGTCCTCCCTTCCGGATTGCACACATCTCTCCACCTCCGTTGTCGGGAAATCCTCTATTCCACCAATCCTCCAACCACCGTACACCATACTTTTGCAGGTTCATGACTCCCACCACACTCCCTGACACCAGTTCCTCATTCTTGCCGCGGGTACCATATGGCTTGAATGCCACCACCAATGACTGGGACCTCGTACTTCCAACTACCAGCAGAGAGCGTTCCTTCTACCTGCAATGGGAGATAATTGAACCTGTGATGCCCTATCAACAGGGCTCGACGCTGCGAGGTGAACCCTATAATATTATATTATTATATAATATTAAATACATTATAATATAAATATAATATTATGATATTAATAATATATTATTATTGTATTATATTATAATACCACCACTCCCTAAATTCAATTTTTTTTTTGTTAATTATCCACTTTAATTGAGAATTTAGTCATCTTTATCAAACTGGCTTCAAATCATAGTTAAAAACATTAATGATTCATTAACATAATGAGTAATCAAAGTTAAAGAATGTAAATGTTAAAAAAATTTATAAAATATGTGAAGGCCTTAAGATTGCACCGAGAGGTAATGTCTTTCATGCAATAGGTATTTTTGGTGCACCAAGAACCTAGGCAGCCAAATGGCCTGCTTAGGTAGGGGTCCCATGAGGGGGGCTTAAGCTCTATGGAATATGATCAAATTTGAAAAAAAAAATAGAGAAGTAATAATCATTTATTTAGTCAATTTTATTTTTCTGATATTAGTCATTTATTTAGTCATTTTTATTTGTTTGATATTAGTCATTTAGTTGTGATTTTACCCGATAACCAAATTAGTCACTTACAGATGACCAAATTAGTCATTTATTTGCAATATTGTACTAGTGTTAGTGACGTGACTAAAATTTTTAGTCACATGACTAAATTTTTTAGTCACATAGTCATTTATTTGTCAAATTCTACTAGTGCTAGTTTTATCTAGAGCATGGGTGATTATAAGAGATCATAAAGGGTTAGTGCTATGTGCGAAGTCTTTTAAGTTGATATCTGGGACTAACAATGCAGCTGAGGCTCAAGCACTATTGCAAGGCTTAAATTTAGTTCACTGTTTTAAGCTTCCCATGATCCAAGTAGGAGACTCATTGATCTTAATAAATGCATGTCGGGATCGTAAGATTCAAAATTGGAATTTGGGGTATATTGTTAAACAAATCTGGTCCTTGCTTGATAAGATGGGTAATTATCAAATCTTACACACATACAAAGAAGGAAATATGGTTGAATTTTTTTGGAAAATTATGTTTGTGACCAAGTAGTTAATGAAATTACTCATGTGGGAGGGCTGGGAAAGATGCATCCTATTCTAGAAGATTTATTATCAAAAGAGGAAAGTTAACTATTTCTCCCAAGCTCCATTGTTGTAGCTGGTAAATCTTTTTCTATGCTTCAACTATGTCAAATTTACATAATAAAGTATGCATGCTTGAAAGAGTAAGTGTTGTTGTTGACAAATTTGGGGAAACAGGGAAAGTAATTTTTTGTTTGGGGTCAAATGTGATGGCAATCCAAATGGTCGTCCATGTCAATAGATTTGAAGTTTCAAACAGGAACAGGTAATCATGTTGACACATCACAAGCACATGGAAAAGATTGGTCAAGTATTTTTTTTGGGTTTCAGCGCGGTTATAAGTTTGTGGAATGGTGGTAACATGATCTATTTTAATGAGATTCAATAGTGCTTTGACATGTGTGAGGTACAATCTAGAATAAATTGGATTGTACATGAAAGCACCTCAGTCTGGTTTGAAGACAAATAAAATCTTGGTGCAAGTTAGAGATTGTAAGCATGATGTAAGTTCATGGCTTCAAATTTTTTATCTAATTACGTGTGCGTAATGTGCAGGAAACAAGTGTCAAGTAAGTATTAAGTACATAATCCATCATAATAATTTGATATGTGTGAACCATGCGAAAGCCTTTGTACAGTTTTTTGGTGGTGGCATGACTAAAATTAGCTTTTCTTCTGGTGCTCCTGCTACAAAGTTAAATTTCTTATTGGCGACAAATTGTATTGCTAAAGATGTAGTTGGTGATATTTTTATCAAAAACTGCATACTTGGTTATCAATGTGTACGGTGGCATCATTTGTTTGTATGGAATATTACTATGTAAAGCTATTGATCAAATGGAAATTGCTTTCCACGAGCATTATATATTCTCATACAGCGCCACAAAAAATTGCCTAAGGTGTGTGTGGGAAAAAAACCAGTCAAGTGCATGTTTGAATAGGAAAGCTCAAGCAGTGGGGATTTGTATGTCCCACCAAGTCTCTGTGCAAAGTGTAAGAGGAAAGTGATGGAGTTCTATCCGAGAAATTACAGAATCTTCTTGCCTGTTAATGAATGGGGACTGCCCATATTTGAAGAAATTGGTGATGTTGAACTTCATTTGGTGTTCAAAGATCATTTTGGAACATTTAACAAGTATATCAAAAGGGTTCTTGGAGCCGAAATCTTGGAGCCAAAGGAAAAAAGGGTAAATTATCCTTCCCAATTTCTATCAATTTTCATTTCAAATATTATGGATTTGCTACAAGATGTCAGGGTCATGGTCTTTGTTACAAACAAAGTTGTAAATGAAGAATATTTGCAAAATGGAGCCCTCAATAAAGCATGCCAATGTTATGATCTATGGAAAGGTCATGGAACCTATGTAGGAGGTTTATTTCCTAGACACTTATTTCTCCATCGATCGACTTATCAAAAATTGTTTGTTGTAATTTTCAAGTCTCTGTCTTAGCACGATTCTAGTTTCACGATAAGTGTTCTCAGAAGATTTGCAAGGGAGTTTGAACCAGGGTTTGCAGATAAAGTAAGGGAGAAAGTTCAAGAAATTATGGCTTTGATCATGCATGTACATGATCCTCCAAAGCCTAGTACTCAACAACCTTAGGAACTTCCAGATGAGTGTAATCAACATCATCAGTTGGGTGTTCGAAATGGCAAGGAAATTACAAGTGAAAATCAACCTTTGGTTGGGAAAATCGTCCAAGAAAGTGCAGTGGAAGTTATTCAGGTAGTGGAAGTTAATAACCATTCAGTGGGGGATACGAATGTCATGGGCTTTAATCTTAATGATTTTCCTCCTGAGCAGGTTGGAGAAAGCTTCGTAGTAGAGGTTCAAGGTGATTATGGACAGCCAGCGGGAATACAAAATATTAGTGATTTTGCTAGTAGTGCATGGTGGTTTGTACTCGTTGCTAAAGACAACTTGGTAGAAGGCCAGGATGAAAAGAACAACCGGTAAATATGCAGATAGAATAAGAATATGGCTACAAGGATCAATTTTTTGAAGTCAAGTGACTCAAAAATGAAGTATATGGTTTTGAACGAGGGTTTTAAATGTAATGGGCTCACGATGTTTCAAATGGGTAATTAGGCACATGTTTTTGATATGTGACTATAATAGAATAAACAAAGATATAGGACTATAATAGGCAGAATATGCTCATGGAAGGACACATAACAATATTGTAAATTTATTTACTAGTAATATAAATATACATATAGACATTATGCCTTTTGCTTAAAAAAAAAATCAACATTGATTCCATTTCCAAAATAATATTTCACATATTACAATATTCCAAAGAATGTGTACAAATTACATACATGGCTCAATCGAGCTTCAAAGAAATAGATATAGATGGTTTAGGAATGTCCTTTCAAATCTCAGAATTTTGTCACTTGTTGAGGAGGAGAAGCATCACTCAAGCGCTTTTCTGCCAACCACAGAATCATATGCGGTCCCCCTCACATCTATTATACGATATATGGCCCTACCCTTTGATGAAGAGATTGGTGGGGTAACCTCGTAATGAAAACCATTATGAGCTTAGTGTTGTGTCCTACATGACTAGAACTTGTGAACCCTACAATCCTGAACTAGCATGCATAATGGATCACAGTGAATTGACAATGGAGCCAAAGGCATTCACACTACTTTATCCAAAGTGTTCTCACTCAGCACTTCGAGTGATAGTCATCCTACTCACATACACTACTCAAGATCGATTTGACTTTAGGCTGTTATAATCTATGCATTGGTATTTCCTTCTATGGGTAGTCTTTAACCCTCTAAACATCCTATTCCCTTTCACATTCCCCTCACACTCGGAGGATTGAAAATGAACCTGCATCCAACTAACACATTCCAATGGTAGTCATTTTTTCATCAAAATATGTCTTTACATAATACTTTCCCTTAGTTAGAATATCCAATTCAATAACCATCCATTTCACATATTTGCATTTCATCATATAACATTAAATGAAATAACATTCATTCACAATTCATTGATAACAAAGTGCAAGCACATATATTCTCAATCAGAATTCTAATTACATTCACACATGCAATAGTTTACCCTAACACAATAATAGTAAATAGGTAATACACAATGGGGTGTGACAATGTAACATGGGGAACATGGTGAATAAAAATTTAACATGGAAAATAAGATCTTAAAACTTTACTCAATAGTGTACACAAGTGACTAAATATTCCATGAAAAGGTATATTCAAATATTTTCTTGGTGGAAAAGGAATGACCAATTACTAATTTTCCATGGGAGCACAATGTTGAAATCCTCAAATATGGAATGACCACTCATGCACACTTATTTCAAGAAATGGAGTGATTGGTTACTTTAACATCACCAATTTCATAAGCATGATATCTACATGTTTAAAATTCATAACTATTTAAGGATTGTAAACAAGAAGCTTGAAATATGGCCCATGTTAAGTATTGGATCATTTATAAAGACATCAAAACATTAGATCTATTTAATGTGTTGTTTAATTGTTAAATGTTTTAATGACAAATATTTGTATTTGTTACTAGTTTTTCATTTGATAGAATATAAATTTAATGTTGGAGCTAAAAAATAATATTCTTGCGTGTATATTTTTTAAAAGATATTTGGAGAAAAATCATCAATCGAATTACATAAATTGATTGTTAGTTATATTAATTTTTCTTTATACATTTGTATGTGAATTTTCAAGCATCATGTATAAATTTTATTAAGCCAAATCTAATTCATTTGACCTATTAATTTCTTGACAATTGGTTTCTTCATAATTGTTTTTAAATGGTAACAACTTATGATTAATTTTTTCATTCACTAAATTTTTGTGCGTTACAACATTCTCATATTTTTTGTCCATCTTCAAGGTGTTACCTTTTCAAGGCATATCTTCATCTTAGGGGATGCAAAATTTGATAATTTTTCATTAGTTAGAGAAATATTATTAGACAATAGAGGTTTATCTCTTCCTTCTCAAAAAAATTCATGGAAAATTGATTGAGCATAGCATCATCATCGTTCTCTCTTTTCATTTTATCTTGATATCCTCCTTTTATTAATCTCACACTCCTTTTAACCACATCATCCAAATAATCCTTAGTAAAATACAAAGGCTTTAGCTTCAAAATTAGGATTATCAAACCCTCAAACCCTTTATTTATGGTAGCCTTGAGGTTAGACAAATCAATTCCAAAAATGATTGTCAAATAAAAAATTCTATTGGTAGAGCACCCTCGTTTCCATACCTTGATCTGTAAGACCCCGCCTTTCATGATCCTATTGAGTCTATGGATCTTTTTTGGTCCTTGTCCAACATTTTATGTGCTTCTATGTTTGGATATTATACATGTAGAAGTTGTTAGATCCAACTTCAGAGCCCAAGAACACCTGCATGCAAGATATACCTGTCACATGGAAGAGAATGGAGAAAAAAGCAAGAGAGGGTTTTAAGCTCTGTAATATCAGAGATCTATTATCAGAACAACTGAATAGAATACAAGAGATCAATCCTTATAAAAGGAGATCAATACCGAAAGGAAAACCTAACCCTAAGGTGAGTGCATTTAATAATTAATATTAATTATTAAATGACTAAAATATGTGCATAAAGTGAAATCTTAAGAGGAGAGTAAAGTTAATTAATTACTTTACTCTAACAATACATGGGTTTATGAGTGATGGTTTTTTCAATACATCAACGATGTTATATTCTTGGTTCTTATTAGATATGATTAATTGATTAATTTTATCTAACTAGTGGTGGTTGTGATTTCTCTGTGATAACCAAACAAGTTTCTTTCATTGATTATGCAAGTATGTGTTGATCAAGATGTTCATTTTTGATGGGTTATTGGTTATTTATTTTTAGTAGTAGTATTATTATGTATATTAGATTGATTACATTATGTTGATATGGGATTTGTTGAGATGATTTATTTATTATTATTAGATGAAATTATTATAAGATGATTACATATTGTGTATGTGCAATTAGGTGTTATTATGGAGATGAGATTTGATATATTAATGTTTACTTGTGATGATTATTAAATTTGATTTCCTAGTTGATTATTGCTTTTGAAATTTTATTTTTAATATTATAGTTGCTTCGACTATTCATACTCATGGGATGTACTGACACCTTTTGTTGAGTGAACACTTGAATTTCACCAATGGTGGCAGGGTTCACATAGCTACTTCCATTATAGTATCCTTATAAATTTTCAATCTTGTCTTGTAGGGTGAATAAGGTCATGTAATATGTTAATTTGTTTTATGTATCATTTGGTTGTGTGAATATGTGAGAGCTTATTAATATTTTGAGTTATCCTTTATTATGATTATTTCTTTTATGATTTATAAAGTTCTTATGTGGATTAAATTTTGTTTTATTGTTTTAAAAAGTCCCCTAGGTGATAGACTTATAGGTTAGGGGTCATTTTATCTTATAAAACCCCTTAAATAAAGTCTAGAACCCACTCTAATTACCCACTTTTGAAAAGTGGCGAAAATTATAGTTGGTTGGGTAGTTAGGTGGTTAAGGAAAGTTTCTTTTTCTCCTTCTATTTATTCTTTCTCCTTGAGTGGAGAAGGGGATTTTTTTTTGGAATTATTGTTTGGAGTTCTTTAGTTTTCATTGGGAGGAGGAAAAATCTAGTTGGAAGAAGGAAAAGAAGAAGGAAGAGGGAGGAAGATGGAAAAAGAGGATTTGGAGAGTCTTCTACAAACTCTTATGGTAGGGTCTAAACCCTTTTTGCTAGATCTTGATATGATATATGTTTTCTATGTTGTGAAATCTATTTGAAACCATATGATGATTCCTTATGTATTTTATTGTGAATTATGTGTGATTTTATTCTTGGGTATGAGCACACACCTTGTCCAAAATTGAGTATACCATATATGTGTTTTTAAGTGAAGGAATAATAGGATGTGATGTAAGTATTGTAATGTGCAAATGATAGGAATGTGAACCTTATATGGTGGTTATTGTTGAAGGATTTTTATGATAAGTGTTGGCTTAGAAATTGTGAAATATGTGTGTGAGTTCTTGTGATAGCTATGTGACCCTAGCTCGGGGGTGGGTTGAGTTTTCAACCTTATGGTTGGGTGGAGAGCCCATTGGTCTTAAATTTTTTTCTCCTATTCTTTGGTTGATTTCTTATCAGGGCTTACAAAGTGTGATGAAACATTAAGGATGATTGTATGTTTCCCTTATGAAATATCTAAGAAAATTTGTAAACGTGCAAGTAAATTGTGTACAAAAGACTTTTGTTTATAAATGTTTATTTTTTTAGAAAAAGAAAGAAAGAAATGTTTTGTTTTGAAAAATAATTTTAAAGAAAATTTTAATGATCTTAGAATACAATAATGCATATGTTTCTTGTAAATTCATTGGAAATTTGATTAATCAACTATTGAGGTTACAATATTGTTGCCCCTATGTTAAACAATAAACTGTTTCAAATATTTTATCATAAAAATTGATACACATGATATTGAAAGATGAAATTTAATGAGCTTTTCAATTACTAATATTAGAAAAACATATTCAAAATTTGTATTAACCCGGATCACTAATTGTGATATATTAAGAAAACATTGACACCCTTTCTCCACAATAATAATTTGTCATAAAACAGTCATACATATCTTATCACACAAAATGATAGATAAATAATTAGAAGATAAAATTTAAAGGTTTTTAAAAATAAGAGATTTTTAAGACATATCCAAAAATCAAATCAACCTAGTAAACCAAATAAAAGTTATGATTAAAAAATTATTGTCCTTTACTTTAAAACTAAAACAATAAGTTGAAAAAACAAATTAAGAAGTAGAACCAAGTTAGAATTTTGTTAAGACAAGAGAGTTGAAATATGTTTCTTTTATCTTCTTCCGCTTGTTAACCTGCAACATAAATTTTGCAAGATGTTTTCTCTTACAAACAACAATCAAATGAAGGAAATCAATAAATAACATTACATGTGAAAAAAAATCTTCAAAGAGAAAATGACAAATAGTTGAGGAGACTCATCTTTAAGGTATCATAAGTTAGTTTGAAATTAGTTTTTAGTTATTTATTAATTACCTAGTTAATTAATGTTTAGATACAATATTTTCATATTTTTGTTTGTTCCCTTTAAGTTTATAATTCATCTCTCCTTTTTAAAAGTTTTTTTTTTGCTTGCAAAAGGTTAGAGTTGACTCCTTTTTAAAATTTAATTCAAGAATACTTAATAAATTTTATATATCACACATAAACATTGAGTCTTAATATTCAATTCAAAATTGTAAAGTAATGAGTTTGATGACCCATTTTATTCTTTTTAAATTATCAAGAGAAAAATTAGAATTGATTCGAAATTGTTTAAACATATTTTGATATAAAAAATATATCACTAGTTGGGATGAGTATATTGTTCAAATTAAATCTTTTTTAATAAAAAGGGGCTAAAATTTTATTCAATCAATGAGAGAGACATTACAATCAAGAAAAAGGCCCCCACACCAAGGGCCACCATGAGCATCCAACAAAGCCAAGACCAGAAGCATCAAGAGCTAGAACCTGTGGATAAAAGTTTGACTCTTCAACTCGCTCAGGAACTTCTACAAAGGTATATTTTTCTTTGTAAGCACAGAGAAATCTGCATTTATAGCCCTGTGCACTGGTCATATCTCTTTCTGATAAGCCAATAAAGCTACCTTAATGATTTAACCATTTTTTTTTTAAACTTGAAATATTAGGTTAAACTTACTTTATGTCAGGAACATTCAAGTTGCGGCCTCTTAGAACTAAAGTAGTGTCTTCACCAGCTACAATTGCAATAGGCCATACTAAGTAAATCTCAGGAGCATTTAGTGGCATCAACGTCTTACTCAATCGAACCTTACCTGAAAAATGCTGCTATATTAGCTTGCCTGGAAGAAGAAATTTTCATGTTAAAAAATTATGATGGTAATAACAAAATCGAGTGTCCAAGATTAAAAAGTTTGAAAAGGAAGGTTTTCCATCACATGGAAATATCTCGTGCAAGTTGACTACCATCTCTGACAGAGGCCAACCGTTGTTTCACTTGAACAACTATATATCAGTTCTCTAAAATCACTCTCATGGCTAGCAACAGGGCGTTCCAAACTTTCTTGCAAACTGTTATATAGCTGCATAATAAGCTTACTTTTAATTTTTAAATGAGCACAATGAATCATAATATATTGAAGGATTGGGAAGCTACACACATAATTGATGTTGGAAACCTTACCTGGTCTCAAGCACAAGATGTCATGGCTACATAAATGGAAAGTATTACACAACCAGGCCGAATATAACTTTCCATATCAGATGGACTTTGCGAAAGCCATTCAAGAATCTGTATCACATGTTAAAATTACAATTTTCAAACCAAAAAATGATGAAATACTCTTGACAGTGTGACTTGTTTGAAACATTGGTTTGTTGATTATAGAAGGCATTCAAAATCTCTTAGAATTATTTCAGGAGAATTTCGCACCTATGTTCTTAGTGTGAGGGGAAAGTCGCCTGGATCTTTTCCAAAAAGTTTAAATACAATTCAATCCGTTTGGTTCTACTGTTAGAATACTTAGTGTCACTTAGTAGAAAATGTTTAAAAGATGTGGATTCATAGGCTTCTAAATATTAAACTTCGTTTTCAATATTCACTACGGGACCTTAATAGAAGATGGTATTTCAATCTACACTTATTCTTGAGACCACCTTACTCCACTACATTAATTTGTTGATTTACTAGTACAAAAACCGCAAGAATATAAGCTATGCACTAATGTTGTATTGCTTGTAGTTGTCACTAGTCATGCAATCACAAAAAAAGATGAAACATTCCCAGAGGACTAAGGGATAGAAAGTACCTAAAAGCTTGAATAGAGTGCCTCATTTGATCCAAATAAACAATTGCTACTAATTTGCTACAAAGGTTTCCCTATTTCAGGGGTTCCACTCAAATAACTCGGTGTGTTATTCATGAAAACTGATCCAATGAGTGTACTTTTTGAGGCATTTTCATTTCTTGAAGTAGGTTTATGCTCCATTTTATGAGCAATAAATTTTGAATCTCTTGTGTTCTTAGAAAAGGCAACAAATTTTGTAGAATGCCTACTACACCCAACTCAAGAACCATGGATATCCTCTTGAAGCAACAACTTCAACCTCAAAGAACAATCTAAAGGAAGTTTCTCCCAACCATCAATATGCTAGTTACCCCTATACTCAGAATCCCATTTCGCCAAACAATCAACAACCTTGTTCCATTCTCTAGGGACATTGACAAAGGAAACCGAGTCCAAAGAAGTATTAATCCAGTGTATTTGTTGAACCACTGAATCCGATAACCAATTCGCCCCTTCTAAGGAACTCTTATTCAACATAGCCACCATAATATGCAAATCAAACTCACAAATTCTTGCATCATCCCAAGGCACAACCCTTTTCCATAGTAGAAAGGATAGCCAAAGCCTCCATAAATTTATTACTTTTGTACCCTTGAAAAATGGAAAAGAAGAAGATGAGAGATCTTGAATTATCCCTTCCAACCCCACCAACACCAACAGAGCCAAGATTACCTCTAAAAGAGCCATCAGTATTAATCTTCAAGAAACTTACAAGAGGTGGAGACCATCTACCATCACACTGAATCTTCTTGTTGGAAGATCTCCTACCGCTGGAACAAGGCTTCCTTGAGCCTCCACCAACTAAACCCAACCCTTATAGCACCCCCAAATCGCTAGCCTCTAGAGGGGTATCCACCTCACACTTGGCCTAGATATTTTCTTGAATCATGCCAAGAGCTTATTGCCAAACTTGATGAGAAGCCTGATACTCTCCCTTAAAGACCCTACGATTCCTCTCCAACTAGATCTGCCAAAGAATGCAAGAAGGTCTTATACCCCATGCCACCCGAAGACAAAATGTCTTGGTAGGAGGCCTCCCCAAAGTCCTTCAAAACTCAACCAGAGATGAAGCATGCACACAAGAGTGCCTCCAAACCTCCCACTAATGGTGTGAAATGATCCTAAAGTAGCCACATTGAAGTATAAAATATGCTAAAGATTCCTCACTACTCCTACATAGAACACAAACGGTAGATCCCTAAAAGCCCCTCTTTTGAAGATTATCCCAAGTGAGACACCCGTTACAAGCCACAAGCCAAATGAAAAAGTTGTATTTAGGCCATGCAAACTTATTCCACACATACTTCCACCAAGGGACATCCTCCCCTCCATATTTCTAGCTATCTAGTTCTTGATACCCAACAACCATCGAGAAGACTCCTTTAGGTTTTGGACCCCAAGACAAAATATCATCCCTCTGCAAGGAAATGAAAGTTTTACCAGCCAAAATATGAGATAATTATTCATTGTACTTCTTAGATCCCCTTAGGGGCCAATCTTGAACATCCTTCCACTTGAACACCTCAACGTGTCCCAGACTCTTTGCAACTTCAAAGTCTTCCACCTAGGCCCAATCAGCCTCTAGAAAGGGAAGACGAAGATTATACAAATGTTAATATGTGGTCATAATTAGGGGGTGACCATCCCAAAATTCAAACTAAAAGAGAGATTCAGAACCTCTATTACAAATCCAAAACAAGCCCTACTTAACTAAACTAGCTCTCCTCTTGAGAGTGTTCTAGATCATAGGCCCTTTACCTTCCAAAGCAATTCTAGGCACATCTTTCCAATCCATTCCCCCACAATTAATTTTAAGGAGAGAATCCTGGCCCAAGCTTGATCTTGATTCGTGCATCATCTCCACTAAAGCTTAGCCGCCAAGGCCTAGCCAATGAAGACTGCCTGTCGCAAACCCAGACCTCCAAACTGTTTTGGTCTATAAATATTCTCCCATTTAACTAAACTCCACTTCGAAGATGCAAGATTACCAGCCCATAAGAATTTTCTAGATAAAGCATCCAGTCCCTTAATGAAATTGGTTGGAGTAGTATATACCATGCACCTGTAAAGAGGGAGAGCTTGAACCATAAATTTTAATAATATGACTCTCCCAATAAAGGACAACCATATATAGGTCCAATGACTAAATCGCTCCTAGAATTTATCTAGCATATTCTTCCAAGACCCTCTTGGCAAGGAGCCAACAAAGAGAGGGATACCCAAATACACAAAAGGAAGAGTACCAATCTAAAATCTCATAATACACACTATTCTTGTCTGAATAGGAAGCAGAGTATTAAAGAAAAAATAGAGGACTTATCATCATTGATTTTTTTACCTAAAGTGACAAGATAGATATCTAGAGTATGTTTGATGTTGGTCGCTTCTCTAATTG
Organism: Sequoia sempervirens; assembly: GCA_007258455.2. Classification (NCBI taxonomy): domain Eukaryota; kingdom Viridiplantae; phylum Streptophyta; class Pinopsida; order Cupressales; family Cupressaceae; genus Sequoia; species Sequoia sempervirens. Next base: position 123,007,458 of record VDFB02026320.1, read on the forward strand.
TGGTAGCACCCAAAAAAGTCGTATCATCCACAAACTGTAAACGGGATTGGGGAAGTAGCCCATTACCCTAATCCCAACCTTGAATTAGTACATGTGTCTCACATGAGATTTTAAGATTCTCCCCAGACTTTTTGACATAATAATAAAAAGATAAGGAGACAAGGGGTCACCATGTCTGAGACCCTGGGAAGCTCCAAAAAGAGAAGAAGGTTCCCTGTTAATCAACACTGAATAGGAATTTGACATAACACAACTCATCACCCATTCAATCCAACCTTCCCAAACCCAAAAACATAGAGCATCTTATGAAGAAAGGCCCGTTTAACTCGGTCATAAGCTTTGGCCATATCCAACTTAATAAACATAGTCTTCTTCTTGGATATCTCCATAGAGTGCATAGCTTCAACTACAATAACTACCCCATCTATGATTTTCCTACTTGAAATAAAACCTCCATGTTCTTTTGAAATGATCTTACTAAGCCACGACTTAAGTCTCTCTATCATTAACTTAGAAATAATCTTGTAAACTACATTACACAGGGCGATTGGTCCGAACTGGTCAAGAGAAGTAGCTCCCTCCCTCTTAGGGATTAGTTCAAGGAAGGTAGAATTCATCCCCTTCAACATCTGGTTGCTACTTTGTGATTCCTAAACCACATCCAACAAATCAAATTTGATAATCTTCTAGAATTCCTAAAACAATCTATCGGAAAACCATAAGGTCCAAGGGCCTTTTATTTTTCATCTTGAAAACTATCTCTTCTACCTCCTCCAGTGGGATAGGCCTAAGCAACATCTCATTTTCCTTAGGAGAAACAACTAAGGGAATGCAATCAAAGATAATATTTTCTCCCACTTCCGTAATAGGAGAATCCTCCTTAAACAAAGAAGAATAGAACTAAATAGATTCCTTTGAGATATCCTTAAATGAAGATGGTTTCTACCCATGGGAGGACACCAAAGAGGAAATTAGATTACCATGTATTTTGGATTTAATGGAGTTGAATAAGAAATTTGTATTCCTATCTCCCTCCTGCAACCAATCAATCCTAGCCTTTTGTTTCCAAAAAATCTCTTCCCTCAATTCCTATTATGCAAACTCCTTTCTAACAACTTCTTCTTCCCTAAGGGATTCTTTAGACATCCCTTGATCCCTATTCTACCTAGTGATGGAATCCAATATCTGTTAGGCAATCACTTTTGACTTAAAATATTTTCAAAACTCTATCTATTCCACCTCTTAAGCTGATATTTCACAAACTAGAGTTTTTTGACAAAAGAAAACATAGCAGTACCATAAGCAGGTGCACCAATCCTCCACCACTCCCTCATGAGATCTTGTAGAGAAGGCTCACGTAACCACATAAGCTAGAATTTAAAGGATGGATTCTTAGAAAATCTCCTCACATTCACACAAAATTTGATGGGCCAATGGTCTTATCCTTTCCAATCTAAAATATTTGAACTAGTAATCTAACTGCTACCAATCTAAAAGCTAAAAACTATAAATCTATCCAGTCTCTTTGGGATAAAGCCCTCCCTACATCTCCTATTAGTCCATGTGAACATACCATTACTAGGCTTTACATCTATCAAATTTAGAAAATCAATATTCTCTTTGAAATTTTTAGTTGAGGGATCAAGCCTATCCACCCCTCCCCTTTTTTCCTCTAAACTCATAATACCATTAAGATCACCAGCAAGAATCCATGGAATTAAAGGATCTAAGGAACACAAAAACCTAATATGGGCCCGAAGTTGACACTTACCAGGAAACTCTATTGGAGCATAGACATTAGTAAGTAGTATGACTTCACCAAACTCAAATCTTGAAGCAACCATGGATAAGGAATTTCTACCAGCTATCCACCAAATAGGAGAAATCTTACGCGGGTCCCAGAGACCAATAATCCCTCCAGATCTACCTTATGCCACAATACACTAACATTGACCCCTCCACCAAACTTTGGCCATATTAAGCATTCCATCCACTGACAACTTAGTCTCCTAAATGAACACAACATCAGGAGAGCGTAACTTAATCAAATCTCGAACAACCTTTTGACTAGGGGAGCTATTCAATCCCCGTGCATTCTAGGACAAGAAAATCATTTTTGCAAGTTAGAGAAGTGGGATTCAATGGTATTAACTAACCCTGATTCCACAAAATTCTCTCCCATTAATTTCATTTTGCCTTGATCTTTCTTTCTCCCCACCTTAGAAGACTTCTCTAAGCTTCCCTTTTTAAGGTTTTTTTGTTGTAATCCAAAAGTAGGCATAACTTTGTTACTCTTACCAAGATTTAAAGTCACTGCCTCTTGCACAAGTTCATGCAAAGCCAATTCCAAACCATCCCCTAAATCCTTGTCCATAGGCAAAGTCAACTCACCAGGACACAACAAAGACTGGTATGTATCCATCTGAGAGTCTAACTGGTCTATTCCCATATACTCTTACCAATATTTAAAGTCACTACCTCTTGCACAAGTTCATGCAAATCCAATTCCAAACCATCCCCTAAATCCTTGTCCATAGGCAAAGTCAACTCACCAGGACACAACAAAGACTGGTATGTATCCATCTGAGAATCTAACTGGTCTATTCCCATATTATCTAGTCCAGATTGTATCCTATCAAGGACTCCATCTTGTTGATCCACATCCTCCAGAGCCTCAAAGCGATTGAAATACACATCTACTTGCCTATCCTTCAAATTTCTCTTTAAACCTCTACCCTTATTATGGGGCCTAACCAGAATAAAATCATCCTTATCAGTATCCCCCCGGACATCGGCTCTTTCCCTTTATTCTTTGGAGGAGGTGCGCAAGAAGGAATCTTGATGGAGGCTACACTCGCATGCCCCCTAAAGTGCTGAGTTTGGGGAATTTCCTCTGAAGGTGCCCATATTCATGACATATCTGACAACAAAATGGAAGGGCTTCATAATCCAATTATGGAATCCAAGAAGTGAACCAAACCTAAATCTTCATCAAATCTGATAATGGGTTATTTAGATCAATTTCAACACAAACTCAAGCACATGAAATAACCTTTTATCCATCATTTTCTAGGAAGGACCCATCGGTTTGCACAAAAGTAAGGCAATCATGTGCATGATATCATTCCTCCAAAACTCTAGAGGCAGTAATAGAAGTCTCACCCAAACCGGAACCTATGGCAGAAGTTCCTTAATCAAGTTAAACCCTATATTCCAAGGCTTAGTAAATAGATCCACCTAATTGTAGAAATAAGGGCCCCCTTCAAAAGCCATTTTTTGATCCACCATGCAGGAGAACACCACCATGAAATAGTTATTGGCTACCTACATAACCTCCATGTCTCCCTCAAGGTTCTAGGTTCTATGTGCCCATAATTCAAAAAATGGGAGGTGGTGGAACCTTCAAAATTTCATGTTCCACTGATCTAATGTCTTTACTTGGGTGGTTTCTTGGTTTTGAAATGCTACAAGGGTTTAGGATTTTATGCTATAGGGTTGGTTTTCCTTAGCATATTTTCTTTCGCCTTAACCCTTGTTATTTTGATTAATTTCATGTTGACCTGTTGTCACCTGTTCCTAGTCGTGTTAGTTTGAACTTATGTTGTTGAGCTTGTCCTTTTACCGACCCCTTTACCTAGTCTTTTTGGTCTTTCCATCAATGGGAAATAATTGCACATCAAAGTTTAAAATGGATTAATATTTTATCTTCAATCTAAAGTCTTGACCCTAGATTTTATGTTCCCCATTCTCCATTAACCTAGTCGAGGCCCACTTTTAGGTTGCTAACATTTGCACGTGTAGGTTTGAGCTTTTAATGTAGGTGGTTGGATCATTTGATTTGATCCTGACTGTTCCTCGCTCCCTTATTATGTTTTAATATCCATTAAAATATTCTAACAGGCTAGCAGACAGGTGCCACGTGTCTTATTAGTCAGCAAGGCCCATTATCATGTGAAGGCAACAAGCATTGAGTCTTGTGAGATCAACGGTGGTGATTGGGGTTGTAAGATACATCGGGAAGAAGACACCATGTTGGTGGAAGACATTTTAGAGTCCCTCCGATGAAGTGATAAAACACCATCGAAGGAACTACATCATGTCGGTGGGAGCTACTTTGAAGTCCCTTCGACACAATGATGATGCTTAATCAACAAATGTGATCAAGCCTTGGTGATTGGACAGTGCTTGCTACAGAATCAAGTGGGACCGGATAGTGAGGAAGGTGACATCACGTGGATATGCGGCTACAGTTCATTGATGAGATAGATGAACATCGGCGAGGCTTGTTAATTGTCTCTTCGACATGTCGATATGGTGACATTGGCTACAACAATGAAGGGATGCCCTTTGGAGGGCGAGAATTATCTTCTTCAAGCAATGTGCAAAGGAATTTTGTCTCTTATGAATTTTCCCCTCCCAAGTTCCAAATATAATTGATTTTGGAATGTTTAAAATGAATGTCAAATGTAAATGTGACAAAATGTGCATTCTAGCCCGAGGCTTGTTTGCTTCTTCGTTTCTATAAGAAGGAATTCATAGTCAAATGTAGGGGGTTATAATTCAGGGGAAGGATCTTAGATTTAGGTTTTGTCCATGAAAGAAGTTGTGGATTGGGATTGTTAAATTCTAAGGGTAAAGATCCATATGTTGAAAATTCATATATTGTAATGCTCCTGTAACTTGAATGCACAAATTTGAATGCATACTGTTATGTAATTGTCTCCATGTTTGGGCTATAACATCTTTTGAAATGAAATAAAAAAGTTATTGAGGTTCTTCAAACACATTTGTTGTTTGATTTATCTATTTTTTTGCTTTCCATTCAAGGAGTGGTGTAAATGCTTGCAAGTAGGTAATAAGGGTGTTGTATTTTCATGTGGATTGCTAAGTAGAATTTCATGACAGGCTTAAGTAGACCTTTCTATCATAATGTGATGGAAGTTTGTTCCAATCATCAATATTATGTTTAATATTATGATATGAGGTATGATATGTGACTCTGTAGCCCAAAGTAGACAATGGTCTTGCAAAGTTGTCTTTCCCCATTCTCATAAACAATATTTAAATTCAAACAACTTTTAAATGCTTTTTTTCTATATTTGTTTATGGAAGCGCAATGCACTTCCATATTCTCATGCTCTAAATGTTGAGTGTTGTGGAGGATTAGCCATCCTTTTGAAATATTTTGTTTATTGAACACTTACATGATAATTCATCTGCTATTTGCAATATACATGGTCATCGGTTGCATAAATTCATAGGTACATTGTGTGGGAATACCCTCTTAGGTTTTATAGAGCCTGAAGTGTAGGGGAGAAAAGTGTGAAATCCATCTCCTGTTCATTGACCACTAATCTTGAAGTTCTTAAGCTTAAGGACTAGCTATCCTTTAGAGGATTTTCAAGGTTTAGCTGGAAAAAACACCAACAGGAGGGATACATGAATACCCTTAAACTTGCAAATAAAAGCATGGTTTCATAAATAACTAACATCCTTTGCTACTAAATTTGGTTGGATAACTAAAACTAGACTATATAGACTCCTCTCTAGACAACCACTAACTTCCAACACACGAGGCCCTATGATCCAAGAAGATACCCCATCATTTAAGGTTTCTCTTAAAAAATCAACAGCTTTATCATGGCTCGATGGCAAAGGATCCACCCCCGTGACCATTTTGAAAAATGTCAAATTATTATGTCCCTATATCTGCACCTAGCACCATTAGCAACAACCAAACCAAAAAAAGAAAATACAAATAAACCCCTCCCACAAAAAACACTGTCCACACCCCACAAACCACACTCCAACATGCAATGAATCAGATAAAAAAAGAACAAAAAAAACCCCCTAACCAACAAGCAACTCCATGCCACCCACTCATAGCCCCTGCACTAGCAAACAACAACACCAAAATGGAGAGAAAACTCCAAAGGGAGAAGGAACTAGCCATGGATAAGGCTTGAAATCCCTAGTCGATGGTGTTGTAGTAGCTTGACCTACAAACACCATCGTGACTCCTTGCCCAAAAAATTCTAGTTTAGGGGATTTTTCATTCAACACCTCTTCAAATTAAATCTTAGAATTGGTATAAATTTTGAATTTAACAAGTAATGTCATAGTTAGGCATATAAAATGAAGTATAAGATATTAGGATCACTATGTTGATGTTGCCTTCTTGAGTTATGAAACTAAACATTATACATAAACAATTAAATAATTAGATATACTTAGATTTAGCATTACTCGGATATTTTAATTTTGGAGAATTTTTATGTAAATAAAAAAGAAACTAGGATAGTAATTAATTGTTCAATTTGTTTTTGAACTAATATGAGTTATACATTTATGGTTCTTCAGTTACTTCGTTACTTTAGTCTTAGTGATAGTACGCTAGTTGTACTTGAAACATTGAAAAAATTGGATCTGAGGGTTTAATGCCTAAAACTCGAAGTCAATTCCACCTTTTCCTAGGGTTTCATTAGGATGCAAATTAACAAGGCAAATAGATTGACTTTGAACCATAAAGGTGAGTCAATCAGACTTGGATCCGATCCTTTTAAGTCTTGGAAATGGGTTGGAAATTATTTTTTATGATTAACCTAATTAGACTATATGACCTAATATGAAAAATGCAAGATCTCGATAAATAATAGACTAAAACAATAAATTACAAGAAGATCTGGAAAATGCAGGAGACTATGTACCTATCCTGAAAAATTGGTTTTGGTATGCACGGGAGGATTGGGATGCCTAGGGGTGTATGGGTTCTTGATAGGGTATCATGCTCTAATTTTGGGGTCCTCTGATGACAAATTTGAGCTTTTGATTTTTGGTTGTAGAGTTGTCAAAATTTTGTCGGATACTTTTGTACGTGATTTTTCATGTCTTGAAAAGATGTAGGGATTTGAATGTAAGAATAAACAATTTGTCTTTAAGCTATCTTTGATCCTCTTCAAACCTAAAACTTGCACATTCAAAGAGAGGGAAAATTTTGGGTCATTTAGGTGCTTGCCTCAGTCAAACTCGTGTAAGTGTTTCCACTTCCACAATGGCAATGTCAATGATAAAATGATAGTGAATAGGAAGGAATGATGAAATCAAAAGGTTCTATAACTCACCACCCTTCAATGGCTTCCTTGAAGGATTGAAGTCATACACATCACTTCAAGGTCTTAAATCTTGCTTGCTTGATTTGATTCAATGCTTTAGAGACCTTCAAAAGTGTTAGCCTTCACAAAAAAATGATAACATGAACACATATAACTCATATAGGATTTGACATGATGTTAAGATCTTGAATTGTTGTAATGATGCTTTGAAATTATGCTCTTGATCATAAGTTTTCCAATAGTTCTCTTGATAGATTTCAAATGATGCAATAACTAGGTATTTATAGGCATTTCTCTAATTTCTCGAGAATCAAATCCCTGATAGCTGACATTTGAAATTTGAAATTTGAATGTTAAGATGGCCACTCAAGCATATTAAAAATTGGTCCCTGGCAGAATAGGGGGACCCATATTCCCATGGACACATGGTTCATGGCCCTATTTTCCAGGACATAATGTATCAAGGGCAAAACATTAATTGATTGCATTTGTTCAATGCTTGCAATTTCTCGAAAAGTGGTACAAATGGGCTATAGAATGCATAGTTTAGGAAATTAGGGACTCAATTGGGCTCAATAATTTAGGGGGAGCAAAACATAGTGTGAAATTTTCAAGGGTGAAAATTTATGACACTACATTTAGCCCCCACTTTAGTGAGAGTATGAACTTATGCTCAAACTCACACTAAAGTATAAAATCTATGTCAAGAGGGGTCTGATTGTCTAAAGGTTGAAGGTACATGATGAATAAGGATCAAGGGAGGTGATCAAGCCCCCAGGATCCAAGATTCCATGGAAAACCAACATCAGTGCAAAATAACATGCACATGTATGATATGCAACAAGATGACATACACAAACATACATGTTAGAAAACACGAAGCATACATGATGACAACACATGGTGTGATGGAACATAAAGATGAGGAAGAAATGAAAACAAATATGATGTAAACATGAAGGAGTCAAAAAAAGACAAACAACAAAACACAAGGTTAGTACTAAAAGATTCGAGTCAATAAGGCAAAGAGACCTCAGTCTTAAATTGTCTCTCTCAAATATAGTATCTATGGTTCCTGCCGAATACTTCACCTCTCACAGTACCTGCCGTCGGCAAAACTACATCTCAAAGAATATTATAACGCCGCACCCAACAAAAGAGTTTACAAAAACAACAAAGTTTTCTCAATACATGAAAGGGTACACATAGGGAAAATCTTTACATGACATCCCTACCAAGAGAGTACAAGTCATGAAGAAATTCATGCCTTAGGGCATACTAACCATAGTATTATCGCCAAAGGGAACATCATATTCCAAGAAAGGTCACACTCTTATGCGACATGAAACCTAATATCACCACAAAGGAGACACTAACATAGATAAAGAAGACCACACTTTGATTTCCAAGGTCACACTTCCTAGGAGATGTATGCTATCATCACTAAAAAGGGACCATTCCTATCCAAACAATGAGCGAGGGACTATATGCCCCCCCTTAAAATGTTAGCGTACTTGCTACACTAAAATTTTAAGGAGAAATCAAGGGATCCCTTGCTATAAGGAATACACCTATGCAATGCTTGTAGGATTTGAGAAATGCAAATCCACAGAACCCAAAGAACACCTGCATGCAAGAAACTTGTCACAGAGAAAGAGAGAGAACAAAACAAGGGTTTTGGCTCTGACAATGTGCAAAATGTATTATCAGAGAAAAAATGAATCAAGAAGAGGTGTACAATACAAGAGATCAATCCTTATAAAGGAGATCAACACCGAAAGGAAAACCTAACCCTAAGGTGAGTGCATTTAATAATTAAATATTAATTATTAAATGACTAATATGTGTGCATAAAGTGAAATCTTAAGAGGAGAGTAAAGTTAATTAATTACTTTACTCTAACAATGCTACCTAACCCCTTTCCCCCAAGTGTAGGGACAAAGGTGGGCCAAATGGATTATGATATGCTACTCCTTGAAAAATAAGAGATGATTGCATAAAACTATTTTTATACCCTATGAAATGATGAAAAATAGGTTGGGGGAAGATGTTATGAAAGAGGGGTTCACCAAATTGACCTATTTTCCTAATTTCATTCAAAATGAAAGCTATAATATGCAAATGAAGAAAAATAATCAAATTTGACTAAAACAGTAATCAAAAGGCATATCTGGAAAGGTAAAAATGTTGTGTACCTTTCACCAAAATTCACCTTTTGAAGCTCACTGAGGACTCATTTTCCCTATGGCGAATGGGTTCTGGCTAGGGTTTATGGAAAATGCTTTTTGGGTTCTCTATGCTCGGTCTACATTCCTAGATTCTAGGTGCTCACTGGACAGTCAAAAATAAAATATGTAGAGGAGTTTTCGTGATTTGACAACTTTTCTTGCAGCTTTGACAACTTTGCAACTTTCTTCAATTTGGCTCTTCAAAGGATCTTCAACCTAAAATCCGCAATCACACATCAAAGAGAAAAAAATGTTGTTTGTTAGCTGAATGGGGGTTTGCCTTGGTCAAACCCTATTTTGGTAATTAAACCTTGAAATGAAATAGAGAAGCACGAAGGAATGATGAATGAACAAATCTATGTAACCACTAAACCAAACCTTATTTGAAACCTTGGATAACAAATCTGCAAACTAGCATGAAGTGGCCTCAATGAACGTGGATCTTGATCATGAAACTTGATGTGAAACAATGCCTTTGAATACTTGCATAGACCTTGAATACTACATCACCACATTAGCTCAAACAACATGCATGATGCAAAAAATATTTGACATGATGAAATGAATCATGATTGTTGCAATAATCTTCCATAAATCTGCCCTTGAAATGCCTTGAAATTTCTCTTGGATGCTCTTTAATTTCTCTTGTGAAAGTACTCTTGATTGCTTATAAAATTCTAGGGTCTTAGGATTAAACATGGTGAAATAACCTTGTATTTATACATATCTTAACATTAATTCCCAAAATTCAAATATCACAAGCCAACATTGAATTATCGATTTGAAATCATTAAAATACCCCCAAAAACATATTTTAAAGGGGGGTTCTATGTCTAAGTGAGGACCCATTCGGGCCATAGGGTGAATGGGTCCTAGGCCACTTACCTAGGACACAGATTGGTTGGTGTTAAACATTATGTAAAATTAGGGTCATAGGTCTAAGTGAGGACCCATTCGCCCTATGGTGAACGGTCCTAGGTCACTTACCTAGGACACACATCTTCCAAAGTTAAGTGCTATGAAATGGAATTTATGAATGTTAGGTTTTATCCCTCTAATTAGGCTTGGATTTGAATTAAAGAGGCCAATTAAGGAAAATTCACCTCAATTAATTAATAAAGCCCTAGATTAACGTGAAAGTGTAAAGGTACACCTTATAACACCAAAAACACAATTAAATCCATTTTATTTAGAAGGGCCCTATACTTAATGTGAATATGAAAAACATATTACAACACTAAATTAAGGTAGCATTAGGCTCATTTTATTATTAATTATTCCCAAATTAAGTGTGAAAAAGGGATACTTTTTCCTACACTACACCCTCATAGATGGTAGTGAGTATTGTTTGATATTACAACTACCACATGGCAAGGAGTAAAGCAAATGAATGTTAATCTATCATGCATTCAATTTGATCCCCATAAGGATTAAATTCTCTTAATTTCCTCTTTAAAGGGCGACATTCATCAGTAAGATGTCCAAGTGTTCTATGATATGCACAATAAGACATATTTGTACTCTTTCCTTTATTATCCTCTTGATCACGGATGGGTGGCAATGTAATATGTCCTAGTTTGAGAACTGTATCTAAGGCCTGTTCAGTCTTGGTTATGTTGGAAATATGTATTTTCATTGATGTCAAGTGTGTGTGCTAAGTTTTGTGTAATACTCCAGAGTTAGTTGATGTGTAGAGATATCTATTAATACAGTCAACAATGTAGTATTTGAAGAGTGGTGATCAGTTTTATGTCTAAGTATGATGTGGAGGTGGTTACACTTATTCCAATATGTTTCCAACATGCCTACATTGATATCTTACCGCTTTGGTGTACAACACATGAAGATAAGTTGTATAATTCTACTAAGGCATTTATAGTGTATACTTTATGACAAGTCATGGTAATGTGATCTGCATTCCTCCACAAAGAAATATTTTGTCTCGTGGTTCAAAAGTTAAGATAGTCGAGATGTGAAAGTGTTATATTCAATAATTCAAGTCATTACACCTTGCACTATGAAAGTTATAAGTGACAATGTTCCAGTTTGTGCTCTAGTAGACAAAAGTATTGGTAAAGGCATGTTGGGATACTTTGCATTCATCCAAAAGTGAATTGTTGGCCTTGCGCTTTTGAATACATTATTAGTAATGTTAAATGCACACTACATTGCGGTATCTAGTGTTTTGGTGGTCTGCAAGATCAGTTTTCAAATGATAGTTTGCTATAGTTTGTTTGAAATGCTCTATTCTTGTATATTTAGTGGGTTTCTTCAGTTGCACCAACATATGATGATCAAACACTTTATGAAAAGGTTTAAGAGATATTGTGCATAAACTACAATGCTTGCATCTCGGTTTGCATGATGTTTTTGGTTTCTCCATGATGGTGCAAAGTTGAACAGTTGACAATTTTGGTGGTATTGTCATTATTTGGGCTTAAAGGATTGTTTTCTTCATCCAAGATTGGTTCTAATTAATTAATCATGCTTTGGAGGATGTGTTGAGATGGTTTTTGGTCCTTTTATGCCATGTGTTGTTCCACAATGCTTTTTATCTTCATAATGTATACGTTTGGGCCAACCTATGTAGTATCATGTATTTCATCTAAAGGTAATCTTGGAGCCGACCTAATTGGGGTTTTGAGTTGTTGTGGATTATATTTATAGAAGATAAAAATCATTTGTGAAGGTATTGAGGAATTGTTAATTGAGACTAAGCAGTATGTTAAAGATGAAGTGTGTGAAGTTAGTGTGAAGAATTAATTGTGCGAAAAAGGGACTACAACATCAACATATGTTGGATGTTTTTTTATATTAATTCATATTCATAATTCTCATTATAATTTTATGTATCTTGCTTTGAGATAGTGTGTCTCATCAATTCCTTGTATATTGCCCTAAGGTTGTACGCCTTAGTTTGCAAGTCCACAGGCAGTGAGCCTTAAATAATATTGCAATCTTTGTAAGTAGTGAGCATCATATATTGTGAGTTAACTCTCACTATAGTTTTTCCCTCATTGGGTTTTCCATGTAAAAATCTTGGTGTCCTTGTGTGGTGCATGTTTTCTTTTCTGCTCTTCTTTCAGGTTATGTGATGTGATGATTAATCTACAAATAGGAATAGTTAAATTTTAGTATATGTTGATTCACCCCCCCTCTCAGTGCTACAATGTGTCCAACAATTGGTATCAGAGCCAAGTGCCTTTGGGAAGCTTAACAGCTAAGGTTGATCCCACTCTTGAACACATGGGGTCAGTATCAAAGATCAATGATATGTTTATTCTAAAATTGGATATGGAGTCAATGGAACCTAAAGGTTGGGACATCAATCTCAATGATTGTGAAGTAGATTTTGAAGGAGAATTCTAGTCTACTCTTGAATATTTGGATGAAGCAAGATTGTAAAATATCAAATATGAGTGCATGCTCAAAAAATTAGAGACAATTGACAAATTGAGGGAGAAAGCTAAATAATCAAAAGAGGAAATTGGCAAATTGAAAGCTCAAATAGAAGGAGGGAATGAATGTGAGATTAAAATCAAAGAAGCAAAAGCTATGATATCTAATTTGAAATTTAAGGTTGAAGAAGGTAAGAGGATTAGAGATTGTTTGAATACTAAGCTCAATGATAAAACTATTGAATTCTCAAAACTCGAGGAAGAGATTGTATCTTTGAGAAAAGAACTTGAAAAAGCAAAAGAGAAAATTGACAAGGGTGTAAAACTGAGAGGAGATTTTGAAATCCTTGATGAGTTGATTAACTCTCAAAATCCATCTAAAGAGAAATATAGACTTGGTTTTGAAGAAGGGAAAAGTCCTATGAAAAATGCATCTACAAACCTGTATGATTAAATCAAAGCAGAAGGAATACCTGAAACAAGGGAGGAGAAAGCTTGCACTGAAAAACCTAAGGAGACATCCTCTAAAGATACACAGACAAATTAAGGTAGCAAGAAAGGAGGATTCATTCCTATTTGTAACAAGAAAAGGAACTTCAAAAAGCTTGCCCCTAAACAAACTGCTCCTATCAGGTTCAATGGTAACTTCCATGATTGTAATAAGTTTCATCACAAGGCAGTTGAGTGTAGAAGCAAGATGAGTTAGAATTCATTTAGGCCTCTAAGGTACAATGCTATGATCTCTCAATCATTTCATGGTCAGTACTATGCTTGTAATAAATTTGGTCATAAGGATAATGAATGTAGAAGTAAAATGATAAGAAGTAGTAATGCTATGACTTCTCAATCCTTCCATGGTTACTGCTATACATGCAACAAGTTTGGTCATAGGGTTGTTGATTATAGATCCAATGTGAGAAGAAGTAATTATGCTCTGCAAGCTAGTATCACTTGCTACAATTGCAATAAACTAGGACACATTGCAAGGTTCTACAAGGGAAAGAATGCAAGATCTTTTGCTCCTCAAAAGAAGTCTAACATTGGTCAGCAAAAAAGGAAATGAATAAAGTGTGGCAGAAGAAGGAAGAAAATTAAGTAAAGAGTGAATATGTACCTCAGCATGGTACAAATGAATCCTCTGGTAACTAAAGAGAAAGTATTGGCCCAAGGGGAGTTGCAATTGTAAATCCTTTCAAACCCCTGTAAAGCATAAGATGTTGAAGTCTTCAACATAATTGTTTTTGGTAACATGAATATGTTTTCTCAAGGTTTTGGAGAAAATACTCTATGTGGAAGATTATTGAATGATCATGGATCTTTGTGATATCTCAGATAGTAAAATTTTGCTAGTGTCAAGATCAAATAAATGCATTTATTGTAGAACAACTAGGTTTGTGTGAGCATATTTAGTTCCTATTTGATCAAAATTGATTTCATTTGAAAGATATCAAATGTATGCAGGAGCTAAGGAGGTGAAAAATGTTTTCAACAATCTGTGTGCAAACCCTAACGATAGTATTCATAGGTATTTATGTGGTTTTTCCTATAAAACCCTAGTATTAGAAAGTGTTATCATGGCTACACCAACTTTCATTGATGTTGTTGAGAAGCTAAGACCCAAATACAAGAAGTTTCCATTCAAAGCTATGGAGGTGGATAAAGATGACACATTTTAAAATTTAGTGATGTTCGAAGATATGAGTTGTGTACTGGATTGGATAAGTTAATCCATACCTCTTCTTTTGAAATTGATGACATAGTACTAAATATTAAGTGGGTATACAAGACAAATCGCAGCATTGATGAAAGGATGGGCATCTAGAAAGGGCTTTGGACAAAAATAAAAGAGATAGGTGAGGAATTATCTTAGTTTATATTCATGAGAATTCATTTAATAATAATTGGTGCAAAAAGGATGGGTTAAATTTGGTTAATGAATGTCTTTGTGCCTTGAGACTTGTCTAAGTGCTAAAGTTATAAAGAATGAAATGGTTATCGAACTCCTTAATTTTATAAATTTGATGAAGGCCTAAAATTAAGATATCATTGATCGGTGTCGATTGTGGCGAGAAAATATTATCTCAACCTTGCAATTATGAGTGCTGATGATACATAAGTCTTGTTTCAGCCGAAACCCTAGAGGGGCATGGGGATCACATGAGGGTTTAATTCATTCATCATTATCTCGTGTCGATGGTTGGTATTTTAAACAAACAGCTTCAAGGCAACTTCTTTTATAAGGGGTGTTATAACACAGCTGTTACGTGTATTCTAAGAATCGATAGCAGTTGTCTTTCACTGGATCTGAGTGTTGATGCTCTTGTGAAACTTTTTCTATAGTATATTATGATCTTTATGATTTTCCCGAATAATATATTGGGTAGCTTTTTAAGGTGTGGGGTTTTTTTTTTTACGAGTTTTCCCAGTAAATCATGCATGCTGGTAACTACATGATACTTATGTCTATGTTTGTTTAAGTTTTTGTAACTTTTAAAGATCTATAAAAGAATTGTATTGTTCTCCTCTCAAGATTAGTGTAGGAAGTTGTTCCACTACCTTAGCTTCCTTACACAATACACATTAATGTGAATTGCATATAAGATTTACTTCACAAACAGAGAAGTCTTTTCCATTGCCACTACAATTCACACCACACATCAAATAGTAAAATAAGGTACCAACTTTGATCTATGTGAGCTATTAAGAGAGCGGTTAATGGAGAACTTGAGGAGAAAAAAAGAAACCAATTATAATTTCAAGTTTGGTTATTTGATTATATGCATTACTTTCTTCTTTTTGAATGAGTAAGCTAGTTTTAAGGGTAATATTTGGGACAAATTCACTCCAGTAGCAACACAAATTAAACAACATATGAATAGTTTTCAAAATAAGAAAGAATGCACTACTTTCTATTGGGGATTTTTTAAGAATTTACAAAATGAGATGCGAAGTAGATATATGATACCATCTATTTTAGTCCAAAAGTATGAGAATGAGGTAACTTTTATGGTGAACAAGGATCACTATTTCATGGAAGCAGTGGAATCCAAAACCTCATGGATACCTGAGCTACCTTATGAGGTTGAGAATGGATTTGTACAAGGTTATATAGATATTCTGTTGTCAAAACCTAAGGACCCCAAAGTAAAAATATTTGGTACATATAGAGAAATTATGGATGAAATCTACCAAAAGTAGAGAGAAGAAGCTAGTGGAAAGAGTGCTTGAGGAGATAGGTGCTCCATAGTATTCAAATATAAAAGATAAAGATGAGATTCACAAGATTGAGTACTTCTTCAAAGACTACATCTAATATCCTTGCAAAGGTTTCTATTACCAAATATATTCTTCCAGAAGCTAGTCAAGGTCTAAGGAGATCTGGTAGATTCTCTCCCACTAGTGCATTTTCTCCACAACCCTTTGAGTCTACACAAACAATAGTAAAATAAAAGCAACATCTATAATCTCTTTGTAGAAAAAGACCACTTAAGTTAGGCATGCTAGGCCTAAAAGAAACGAAAAAGAAAGAAAAGACAAATGGGGAAGAATCGGGTGATGTTGAAGGGGTTGAAAAAGAAGATATCTCCTTGCAAGAGAAGAAAGGAAAGGAGATTGCAAAAGAAGTTGATCAAACACCTCCAATTACACATGAAACCCTTGATTTTGGGGCCATCCTAAATGGAATTGTTGAATAGCCTACTAGATAGTACAATGGAGCTACATCTAAATGTCCCTTCAAAAGACAAGAAGACAATTGAGAAGGTTGTCATTGAATATATGCTCATGCAAAACATTCCTTTCAGTAACATTATTGACAAATATTTGAATAGCCTTGCAGAGGCTTTAAGACAAATAAGAGAAGAAGCTATTAAGGCTTATGAAGAAATGAAACAACAAGCAATAGAAAAATCTGGAATCTTAGTCTCCTAGGAAGAAAAATGAAAGATTGTTCGGAGACAAGCCAATGAGCTCTGCACTAAAAGGAGAATAGATTTTCTAATGAGCTTGCATGAAAATGTCAAAAGGAAGATCTAGAATGAGACTGAAGAGGCCACAAATAAAATCATCAATGCATTGCACAATGAAGTTGATGTTGATCCACAAGTACCTAATCCAGAAAACACAAATGTGAAAAACATATATAGTCAGAAAGAAGTACAAGGACCCTCCAGACTACAAAAAGGAGAAGGTATCTCCAATGTGCATGAAGTGCAAACAATCTCTGATATGGAGATAAAAAAATAATTAGAGAAAGAGTTTGATGAAAATATAACCAAGATCCTTGAAGAAATGAAGATGGATGAGGTGAATTCTATGGATCAAGTTCCTTCAGATGAAATTATCCTATAGGATATACCTAATGTGTCTACTCAAAATATAGATCTATTAGTTTTTGAGGGCAATGTGACTAATGGTGATGTAAAGCAAAATGAGGAGACTAGTCCTTCGGTAAATACTAATGCACAAGGTGAAAAATATCAAGATGAAGTTGGTGTCCCTCCTCCAGAGAATTCTAGGAATAATGAGCAGACAAGAGAAGACAATCTTGAGACAGTTCTAGATGCAAAAAAGGTAAATGAGAAGCAAGATTCTTTTGTAGGTCAAGGTTCTTCTTCATTAGATTCCTTTAAGGACCTACTAGGGATACATATGCAGTTTCAACCTGTGGTCACACCCCAACTTCTTCAAATCCCTACTCATGAAGGGAAAGTTGACTTATCAAACATTTCTCCCCTTCACAAGTTACAACTTGAAGATATTTTGCATGCTTCCGCAAGGAAGGAGATTCTACAAGAACATATGAAGAAGACTAGATTGACTGATGATGCTATGAAGATCATTCATGAAGGTTTACCTGAGGTGAACATAGATTATCCCTTACCTCCATAACATAAATTGAAGTTGTTAAAGGATTATTTTGAGGATCATTCTTCACACATTGAGTAGAAGGTGGAGTAAAAGGCCCCAAGAAAGAAAAAAGAAAAAAGAATGGTTGAAGCCTCTGACCGGTGTGCTAATGCACACAAAAAATTATAGGAAAACATAAAGATGTTTAAGGATTGTGTGGATGAATTTATGACTCTATCAATTTTGTTTGAAAGGGCCAAACTCCACCAAAAACATCAAAATTCAGATTGACTCTATTGATTTACAAAGCACTCAATTGGCCGAGACATATGATTTGTTAAAAGATATGGATGGATCCACCATAGCACAAAACGAAAATCTTCATGTGTAGTTGTCTTTGCTTCTGAATCAAAGAGAGAAAATAAAGAAGTAGTTTGGTCAGTTAAGGGAAGTAGTAAACTTGAGACTTGCTTCATTATCTGGATTTCTTGATGAAGAAAAAAATTTAGTCAAAAAATGAAAGCTCCAAAAAGTGTAGATGAGGCCGAGGACTTATGTATGAAGTTTGAATGTCAGAATCACATTCTCACCTCAACAAAAGAAAATTGGATTGCAATTCTATTGTAGCTTAAGGTAATTTACAAGAATATTCTACCTTCCAAAGAAGTTGCAAAGGTATAAATAAGACATTTTGTCTTTGTATAGTTTTGTGGAGGATTGTAGTATACTTTTTGGGTTTTTGTTTGTACATAGCATCTATTTTTTAGGCATCTCCATCTCAGGGGAGTGTACAATAAGGGGGAGTTTATATAATTTTGGGTTGTTACAAATATAAAATATTATGCCCTTTGCCCTTGATGTCAAAGGGGGAGAGAAGACTTGTAGATACATGGAGTGTTGCCATTAATGACAAAGGGGGAGATTGTTGGCAATATGTGTTGCCATTGATGTCAACTCAAGATGTGTTGTCATTGATGTCAAGTGTGTGTGTTGAGGTTTGCATAATACTCTGGAGTTAGTTGATGTGCAAAGATATCTATTGATATAGTCAACAATGCAGTATTTGAAGAGTGGTGATTAGTTTGATGAGAGGTGGGTACACTTGTTCCAATATGTTTCTAGCATGCCTACATTGATATCTTACCGCTTTGGTGTACCACACATCAAGATAAGTTGCAAAATTTTGCTAAGGAATTTATAGTGTATACTCTATGATAAAGTCATGGTAATGTGGTCTGCATCCCTTCATAGAGAAATATTTTGTCTTGTGGTTCAGAAGTTAAGATATTAGAGATGTAAAGGTGTTATATTCAAGAATTCAAGTCATTACACCTTGCACTGTGAAAGTTATAAGTGATAGTGTTTCGGTCTGTGCTCTAGCAAAGAAAAGTATTGGTAAAGGCATGTTGGGATGCTTTGCATTCCTCTGAAAGTGAAGTGATGGCCTTGTGGTTTTAAATACATGATTAGTAATATTAAATGCACACTACTTTTAGTATATGGTGTTTTGGTGGTCTACAAGATCAGTTTCAAAAGATAATTTTCTATAGTTTGTTTGAAATGCTCTGTTCTTGTATATTCATTGGGTTTCTTCAGTTTTTCCAGCATATGATGATCAGACACTTCAGGAAAAGGTTGAAGAGATATTGTGCATGAACTAAAATTCTTGCATCTCAGTTTGCATGATGTTTT